>CM044435.1:5483224-5494670 GCA_024363595.1 Xenopus borealis
TAAGAAATATTCTGTTTAATTGTTACTGTTTATTATATTTGTTCAAATGCTTTCCTACAATAGGGGGAATATGTGGTGTTTATACAAATTGTCTATGACCCCTAAGTTTAGATTGTCTATGACCGCTAAGTTTAGCCTCCCAACAGCTGCCCAGAGCCCACTGAGCATGTGCAGTGCCACTGACACGCCTATCAAGATCCAAAAATGGGGATCTCCTGTGCACAGCTGAAAGACTGGATCTTTTCTGTCATAGAGAATTTAAACCTTTAGCCTGGTGCATTAGGTTCATTATATGGAAACAGTAGTTCCAGTCATATTTGTTTTTAGGGATTCTTTCCCCTTTAAAATGGCAATAAACAGCTAAATTGGCATTGAGATGCCAGGGACTGGGGGGAATGTACTTCTGCCTAAATATGGTCTTTTCTTTCCAAAGTAAAATTACTACTTTAAAACAGTGAACAACATTCTGCAACCTAAATTAACCCCCCCCTGTGGGCACCAATCAGTACATGCCCTGTGCCAGGAAACCTGTAGCAAATCAATACCCAAATCTCAGTCCTTAACACTTTTATTTTTGTTTTCTCCACTCTCACCAAAAAAATCAAAATGTCCCATAAATACATTCACAGATGTCTCTTTTGCACATATTTGTAGTCAGCGTTGATTCCTTTCTCTTTTTTTTTTCTTCACAATGCTGGAATTTTAAGAAATAAAATGATTCCCTATATGGTGAGAGAAATGTCTCTGGCACACAGGGGTAAATGCACAGGAGAGGGACAGAGAGAGAAGCACTTTGGAATCGCCGACTTTATAACGCATGTCGACTCATTCATAAAATACCGGCAATTCTTTGCTAATTAGAAGAAGAGCAATTAATGTTTGTGGTTTACTTGCTAAATTGACTTATTATTTCCTGAAGACCAGTAATGAGAGGCACAGTTGGCAGGAGGCAAGAGAGGCAATTTAATATAAGTGGCTTCAAAATTGAAATTGGGAAATTGCTATTATATTGGTAATTACTGGGATGCACGGAGAGGTATTAGTGCTTTTCTTTTCCTTTTTTTGTATTGCATTATATTACTTGTCTATATAAGGCTCCTGCATTGGGTGTAGTATACCCAGAAAGGATTTGGGTTTTGGGCATAAAGTCCCTGATTTTCTGACCATTCAGCTCATTCACACCCTTTCAGAGAACCCTGGTAACATGCAGACTCTAATCCCCCTCAACATCAGAATGGGCTGATGAAACACTAGATAAAAACCAGTTGGGCCCATCATCTTAGACCCGCTCCAAGCCTAAAAACAAATTGCCAATCCTGAGCAAGCCTGATCGTGGGCACATCAGTAAGGTGTAAGTTACAGGTGGCAGTGTAAGCTAAAACTGGGGCAGTGGAGGTGGGCTGTATAGGGGGCCCCTAAGGTGGCAGTCCCAGGCACCCTAGATGAGGTGGTGGGCCTGTGCACCCAGTCCGGCAATTGAAAAGACCCTTGCAGGATTCTGCTGGGTCCTACAGCAGTAAAAGGACCTCCTAAGCTTTGGGAATACATATAAATATAGCTGCTTACCCCAATGGGACCTCTTTACCTCCTGACTCCTTCATCAATTACAGGGTCCTCTTCCAGTATAGTTAAACCTCTGTTTTGGTTTATTGCAGCTGTTCCTCCTTCAGCCCTCGAGGCTATGTCACATGGGGTATTTTGTCTGCCACCAGGGTCGGACTGGAGCCTTGGGGGCCCACCGGGAGTGCAAACAAAGGGCCCTCCTGGCAGTACCCGGGGCCACCTCCCCGAACTACAATTCCCTGGCCAGCTGCCCAAATAGTATTGCATGTGCGAACGTGTTGCATCATGAGGATGAGGTAGCGCAGGCCCGGATTGCCAATCTGTGGGTTCTGGCAAATGCCAGAGGGGCTGCTGTATGATGCCATAGAAAGTCATTATTTAGTGGACTGTGAGGGGCTGTTTGGGATTATCTATACTTGGAATGCCAGGGCAATTCATGAAGCCAGGGAAGCAGGTCTGGGTCAGTCCGACACTGTCTGCCACTTTAACATGTACATCATACTTTATTTAGAATCCTGTATGTTTTTTTCAGCAGCAGGGGTGCTTCAGGGGCTGCTACTGGCAAGGCAAGGACACATCTGACTGCAATGGTGCTGTATTGGTGAGGGTGTGTAACGGGAGGCAAGTAGTCATCCCCACTCCTGTCCCCCAACTTGTGCACAATTCAGACGCTGCAAGTTAGGGAGCAGCAGGGGCGCAGGGGCCTGTTCTTACCACCTGCCCTATGGAAGGTGGAAAGGACAGACTTACACTTCAGCTCCTGATGCTGTTCTTGTTCTGTACTGAGCTTACCCCAGGTTTCAATTCTCACAAAAGGGAACTTTTCAGGCAATCTAACAATGTAAATGACCTCTAATGTAGATAAAGAAAAACAGACAGAAGGATAGATATGGATAAACAGAAAGACATAATAAGTAAAACATTAAACAAAGCCCCTTAAGATAAATAACAGGGTTGCAACTACCAGGGGTGCAGAAAGTACAATTGCACCAGGGCCCAGATGCCCTTAGGACCCTTGGGGTGCTCATGCTGGCACAAATCCGATAAGGGAGGGCCTGGGAAATACTTATTCCATTACTTCTAGATAACTTAATATAAAATGATGAACTTGAATTGTACAGAGCGGGCGAGACAGAGAAAAGGAAAAAGAAAGAGTGAGTGAGTGAGTGAGAGAGGGAGAGAGGCCAGGAGGGAGAGAGAGAGAGAAGACCAGGGATAGAGAGAGAGCGAGAGGGAGAAGACCACATTTGCCAGCGTAAAATCCCTATAAAAAAGCATGCCAATTAATCTCTAATTGCTTCTTGGTTTCTTTATGAGCCTGAGATGCTTTCAACCTACAATAAAAATAGAAGAAAAACAAACATGGACTTAAAAAAAAAAAAAACGTTGCTCCATAAATCCAGTCTTTCCCTATGATTCTCTGTACCCTAATGCCACGGGTTACAGTAAAACTGACCTCAAATTAAAAAAAACCCAGCTCTGAGATAAAAACCAGGTTTGTGGGCATAATTATCATTTATTAACAGGAGAGGGACCCCTTGTATGGCACTCGGCATGACCCAGTGAGGCTGTGTAGCATTTACTGTAGCTTATATGGCTTATAAACTGGCACAGCTAGAGGTTCAGCAGATACAAGGGATAGTCCCTTCCAAAACCACTCGCCTTCCTCCATAGATCATTTATTATCAAGAATTAACACTTTCCGCACCCATATTTTTTATTTTTCCTCCTAGAATTGAAGAATCTATAGTCAGGTACTGGTAAGAAGTTAATAAGATCCAGCAGTTTATCACAGGTTAAAGCATGCTGAGAACTTTAGTCCAACTGTACCATGGTAGGATTCTTACAGCCCATTGGATCCCAAAGAGTTTCCCCCAAATCTCCAGACTTGCTCCACAAATATGACGTTAATGTTATTTTAACACTGAAAGTGATTCAATCCCCACCCAACTTTAGATGCAAATTGTACCCAATTGCAGTGGGTCCAACTCCCCATGTGGCTGAAATACTGCAGCGTGGGTAGAAAAAAAAACATTTGCATTTAGAAATTGCTCTTTCTACCCTGCATTATGTTCATAAAAACCCATTATACCCTTTAAGTAATAGGCTAATCACTTTTCTTTTTTTTGTATCATTATTTATTATAGTTTTTGTGCTGAAAACCTTCTTCTTAACTGGAAGTGTATATAGTGAATAAAGTACCCAAAATTGTAACAGATAAGGAGACCAAGTGCTTTTATACAGGTCATGGATGACTTCCAATATCCACATATTTTAAATTTATTTATTGTTAAGGATATATAAGGATTTTTTTTTATGGCTCATGTATTATATATATATATATATATATATATCTCAACTCACAGCAGCAGCAGCACTCTCCCAGAGTGGTGAATATTCGTGGTGCACGGCCTCAGAGGGGGATTGCCGAGTCTCTCCTCCTTCTCATATAGAGCAACACAAGAAAAAGGCAGCACTCACTGGTTAGATATCAAAGTGGAATCAGATGCAATTTGAGAGTAGAACTGGCCAGATATTGGATGACTTTGACGTAGTTGGCCAGCTTAAATATATTGCAATATATGGACAAACAATCCCTGTTGTTTAAAGGGTAAGGCATTTTTTAGTAGCTGTATGCACAGAATGTCTTAAATATATTGATAATGGGTTGAGTGCAGAGGATCTTGTCTTTGTCTATTTGTATTTTGTGGTCACAGCCTCATTGCACCCCTGCCTAATGGTTTTAAAAATTAGTGGTGAGCACAACTTTTCCTTGTTTTATATATATATATATAATTATATACATTATTTTATTACATATATTATTAAATGTGTAAAAATAAATTTGACAATCTGCATCTGCAGACTGCACTTGTCTTCTTAAATGTCCCCTTCTTTGAGTTTCCTCAGCATGGAAACAACGGCACATAAATTGCTCAGCAATGATATCCGCTAGAATCCCACCAGGAATACCATAAAAGCCGAAATGATGTGGCTGCGGAAAATGTGCTTTATCTGACAGATCCCATTTGAACGGTTACAGGTTTTTAGCAACGGTAAATAAAACAGCCCGCGGCCCAACCACAGTTTTATTTTAATCCGCGCATATTGTTCCTATAAACCACGATTACCATAATTTATTTAAAACACGTTGGAGACCCCACAAGGAGGAGCGGGAATAATTTGTCATGGATATCAACCGTGCAATTACCCAGGATGTCGGAACTCTACAGATTTACATCGAATTATTGTGTTTTTATAAAGGCTATAAACATCTTGTTAGGGTCTTACAGGAATTACACGATCCCTAATTACTAGACATCTTCCCATATTTTTCAACTATTGGTTAGCACTCAGAATAGCTTGACATATTGGTTATGGTGGGCCCCAAATTCTGTTAAATTCTAAACAGTAGCTACCTGTTAACTGCTGTATAAAAGGAACTAAAAGGAAAAAAATCTACAATTCTAAATTAAATGAATTTATCACATCCTCAAATGATATCTGGGTTCAATTGAAGGGGTTCAACTTTTAGTAAAATGTTGAGACAATTTGCAATAGGTCATTTTGTAGGTTTTAACTTTTTCACTTTTTCAGCCACTCTCCGGTTGCTAATTACCTTAGCAACCAGGGAGCCTGAATAGGAGACGGCCTGAACAGAAAGACAAGTAATAAAAATGAACAGTAACAATCTTTTTCTTGGCTGCTGAGTTCAGTGAATCCCATCCCATCTGAAAGATGGAAAACGAAGGCCAATTGAAAAGTTGTTTAGAAAAAGTAATTCCATAACATGCTAAAAAATAACTTAAATGAAATTCACCCCAATGGTCAACCATGGCTTACCCATTCTTACAGACATGATGTGATTGGATCAGGCCATTACTAGCTTCAGAACTGCCCAATCATAGAGGGGGCGGAAGCATCACTTATTTATATTAGCTACAGCTGAACACTTGATAAGGCAGATAGGATTCTGATAAGTTCAGATATATGAAATGTTGCCCAACACTGCTTGGAGATATGTCTTATAGTTTTTCTCTAATGTTATTATTCCTAAGTCAATGTATTGAATGACACTAGGAAAATATCTCCTTCCATACTGATATCCTTTGAGAAGTTCCATAATGAATCCACGATGTTAGACGGTCACACCACATACTCCTAGGGGAAAATATGCAAGCAATTTAGCTATTAACCCTGGGAGACGCCAACAAATCTGTAATTCCAAGTCAATATCTTCACTCTTGCCTGAGGGCATCCTTAACTTCAAGTATGAGAATCCTCAGTGAGTCGACATGCTGTGAGATATGCACAAGTATCATCTGCAGGCAGTTTTCTATAAGGAGTAAATTATGGCCAACTTAAAAACCTCCCTCCTTGCATACAGGCCTAGATCTTAGATCTATATAAACATGGGAAAGGTTTCAGGTTAACCAGTCAGTGCATAATGTATATATTGATAGCTAATGCTCCTAGACACTTCCCCCTTCTTATAAATGAGAACATTATTACTTTCACAGACATAAATAAAGACATAGGCAGACAGTGATTGATTAGAAAGATATATGATACTGCAGGTGCTGTATGGAAGCAGGTTTGCCCTGGCATTTTTGACATTCTACTAATTCTTGACAAAATGCTATTAAAAAAAATTAGCAATGGTGGCTACTCACATGTTTAAAAGATGGTGATAAACTAGTTGTTACAGACAGAGTGCCTAACCCAGAACTAGTGCCATGGTTCCGGTCGCAGCTCCCTCTTCCACCTATCACTACCACCTTTGGGGCCTAGCAACAAATTTGTGGCTTTGCTTCACCCCCAATATTAACTTGTCAACATCACCAAACACAATTGTAAATGCACTAATGTGAACAGAATCACCCCAAGTCTGTGCATGTATGTATGTGTTGGGTGGTGTTAAGAGTTAATTCAACATCAGGAGGTTGGTTGCATGTTAGACGTCTCTAATGCCTTCAGGGTGCAGACGGAGATTGGCCTGGGCTGCTATTTTTCTTAAAGGGCAAGGAAAGTGTAAAATAGAATAAGGCTAGAAATGCTGTATTTTTTATACTAAACATAAATATGAACTTACTGCACCACAAGCCTAATCAAACAAATGATTTATGCTTTCAAAGTTGGCCACAGGGGGCTGTCATTATGTCACTTTGTTATACATCTTTGCAAGACTAGACTACATACACATGCTCAGTGTGATCTGGGCTTCTTAGGGATTGTCATAAATGATCAAAAAACAAAGCTGCTTGAGTTCTGCATGGCTGGTAAGTAAGGCAGGGGCTCCCCCTGCTGTTCATAAGTATGATTGTTTCCCTGCCAAAAGTTAGGGACCGTGTGGCAATTACTATCCACAGAAGTAAATGAAGGGTGAATTTCACTGCATACAGACAGGTTTCTTATAAAAACGGTACACATTTTTTAAATACAGTATATTGGAGATAGATTTCTTTTTCATTAAAGAAAGTAAAAATGGGATTTTATTTCTTTGCCTTTCCTTGCCCTTTAAGTTAGACACACACAGAAAAATTTGTATCACACTTCCACCTTTGGCATGCACTTCCAAGGATCCTCCGGACATGGGTATGATCAGACTAAAAACCTTTATTTCACATTACACACATTAAACACCTAACGCGTTTCGTGTGGCGTAATGTGAAATAAAGGTTTTTCTGTGTATGTCTAACTTAAGAGAAATAGGGGATCCTTGGAAGTGGATGACAAAGGTGGAAGTGTGATACGGAGCGTTCTCCCCAGGCTACGGGTTCGGGGCATGGCATCTGGGCAACGGACAAAGAGGGGTGAGTGCCTTTGAATTTTATAAGTAATAGAGTACAAGCGGAGGGTTCAGGGCAGGGACACCCGAACCATAGCGAAACCCTGGTGAGCGCACTATAAGAACGGGATATATTTAAAATTAGGCGATTCGAACCAGGAAAGAAAGTAATTTATTCAGCTGGGAGCATCTGTGTATTTATTGTATAGTTATACACAGAAAAATTGGATTATTTGACTTGGAGGCACTTAGGGGTATAGTGTGGTCTGGGTGGCCTGGATCACATACTTTAGCTGATGGAGTCCTTGGGTTATTAAATTTTCCACCCCATACTACTTGATAAAGATAGCCTCATATACAATGTCAAGTAAAGTGGTGTGTTGAGAAGGTACTTGAACTCTGAAGCTTGTGCTACCCCCTTATACAGTAAATACTATCCCACCAACGACGAGGCTAGCTTTCTGGAGACCAGCCACAGCACATAATTAAAAGTTGGAAAAATAATAACCCACACCTGACCCATTTCTTTAGCCCAACCAGCAGATTACAGGCTGGCCTGCACATCTCAGTCATCTATCAATACTAAGTCAATGTCAGATAAGTCAAGCCTTCTTTTATAGTCTCCATATTTGATGGATCTCCAGTATTTGCCCAACATGGATGCAGTTTGAATAGACTGGAATACTTAGGTGCAGTTTGAATAGACTGGGACACTTGGATGTGTTTTGAGTAGGCTGAGATACTTGAGTGCAGTTTGAATAGACTGTTATAATTGGGTGTGGTTTGAATAGGGACAGTGGGCCCCAGTTCTGCTGGGATCTGCTCACAGCTAGTCCCATAGCCCATACTTGCCAACAGACCTCTACCCCACTGGAAGTGTGTTAGGGGGTGGCTTCAATGTTTGTCAGCCTGGGACCCTTCCCCAATGGTCCCATAGAACTACAGTCCAAATCTGGTCTGGGAAGGTTGACAATACTATAATATCTACAAATACATAAATGCATGTGGGAACTATATCTCAGGCCCTACTGATAATTAATTCTATTCAACCTTTTGTAGAAGACCCTTAGAACGGCAACAACAGAGGTTATTCTGACTGGTCACATGTGCCATGAATATATCTTCCATTTGTCAATAAGTCTCCATCTTGCACATAATTGCTTGCTGTTTCTTGCACAAATCTAATGAGGAACAGAACATATAGATCTGAACATTCTATGTTCCATGAAAAGGAACATATCAAGTGTGCATAATTGGACTGGGACACCAGGGGCCCACCAAAAAAACCTTAGACCAGGGGCCCACTCTCAGTACTAATATTCTTCATCTCCTCAATCAAACTGTATTCTCCTAGTTTGTTTTCTTTACACACGATAATCAATTATTCCATCTATTTAGCCTCTTTGTTCTCATAGAAATAGGGAATGGCCATGAAATAGGCAAAAAGTTAAGCACCCGCTCACAAGCGCTTGACGGAGTCACGGAAAAGGCACAGTAGTATTAAAATTATTGCGGCTTTATTATACATACCCTGACGAAGTGCGAGGAGAGCGAAGGGCACGAAACGCGTAGCACTCTCACCATCCCACTGTCTGTGATGCTGTTGGTGTGTATAATAAAGCCGCAATAATTTTAATACTACTGTGCCTTTTCCGTGACTCCCGCGAGAGCAGCCCCAGGAGCGGAGAGAAGCACTAACAGCCGGGTGAGCTCCACTGAAAAACTTTAATATATATATTTATGCTAAAAAGTTAAGCAGCATGAGGGCCCACTGACACCTTGGCCCACCGGGAGTTTTCCTGGTATTCCGGGGGGCCAGTCCGACAGTGCAAGTTATCATCTGAAATGCTATATTTTTCCTATGCATGCCCTAATTAGGCAAATTATATTCTCTCCTTGTAAGCCCTATATCCCTGCTCCTAATATTTTGTATAATTGTTTGTATAATGTTGACTACAGAGCCCTGCATCCTTGATTCAACCCCTGGACCACCTAAGATCCCGGGGTGCTCCTGATAATCACTGGTATAAAGTGAGAGATAAAGTGTACAGACACATCAACACGTTATAACCAATTAATTATACCCCCTGGCACCACTCAGTTATTTCATTCTCTGTTCTGTCCAATTAAAATTGTTGCCTTCCAGGCAATAACTGCATATCTTTAATCCCTGTCCAGCCATGTCTCTTGAGAAATCTGCTGGCACAAACCATTTCATTCTTACAGGGGATGTTGCACTAATTTTAACTGTAGGTACAGGAACATGACAATCTACTCATGCAACCCAAAAAATAAAATAATTTTCTTATACCCCGAGGCAAATCAGTGCATATTTGTTTTCTTTAAAAAATATTAAATATTTCATATGAAAATGGCATGCAATGCCAAATATTACAAAAAGTTGGTTTGAAATAAGCATCTCGAGCAGAGATATTCAGAATTCTTGGTGTAATGTCAACACCTAAGACAATAAATTAGTATTGACCCTAAATTTTCCGTAAACTAATGAGAGACTATGTTTTTAACGTGTGGGAGGAGACTGGAATATCTGGAGGAAACCCACATAAAGATGGGGAGAACATAATAAATGACAAATATTATTAAATTTTTATTATAAAAATATAATAAATATGTTTTTATCTAGTATTAACACTACTTTAAGGCTACGTTGATTTTGGAATGTATATTATTATATGTATTACTGTATTTTACCCATTCCTTCCAGGGTTTTTGAACCTTTTTTAAGGTTTTAGATCTAGGGCTCCTTGACCCACAAAATGGTTTTGAATTAGGTCTAAACCTTGTTTTCATTAATGGAAAATGTCACTGTAAAGGGGATCATAGAGGCCCATCCCAATTTTGGGTGCCAATCCACTTTCGTCTTTTTCCCATTGTTTAAGGCAGGGGTCCCCAACTTTTTTTGCTCGTGAGCCACATTTAAATTTAAAAAAGAGCTGGAGAGCAACACAAGCATGAAAAAGTCCATGGGGATGTCAAATAAGAGCTCTGATTGGTTTTTTGGTAACCCCTATATGGACTGGCAGCCTACAGGAGAGAATGTTTGGCAGTACATCTGTTTTTTATACAACCAAAACTTGCCTCTAAGTCTGTAATTCAAAAATAAGCACCTGGTTTGAGGCCACTGGGAGCAACATCCAAGGGGTTGGAGAGCAACATGTAGCTTGCGAGCTACTGGTTGGGGATCACTGGTTTAAGGGTTTTATGGATGGAAGGAGATGTATAATATATTAGAGAATTCACTTCAAGGAACACAAAGGAGCGTTGGGTACAATGTCCTAGTGAAGCCTGCATTGAGGAAGGGGATTCCTGATCAGGATAAGCCAGGGCTACATATCATACTTATTAATCAGGCTTCGTCATAGAAGTAGATTTTAAATATTTTTAAATATAAGCAAAAGGATAGTTGGAGGTACCCATGGTAAAGGGTCAATCAAGAAATAAAAATAGTAGAATCCAAAAAAAGGGGTGCAAGGAGAAGTAATTTAAAAAGTGATACATTGTAATATAATCAAAACGGATGAGATTGTCCTCATATAGTATCCCATAGATGACCAGTAAATGGTAGCTGCTATGGGCTACTAGACAGCAAACATTAGGCCAATAATTACACTACCCCCATAATGCCCTTAGAATTCTACTATTTGAATAAACCAACATGAGTGTGAAAGGGCACAAATGGACACAGAGTTAAAACTGCTACGTGTTGCAATACAGTGTGATGCAATAATAAATAAAAGGAGGCATATGGAATACAGCTGAGATAACAAAGATGAAAGGAAGAAGATAACAAGACAAGACAAAAACTGTTATTAAACATGTGCATTATTGCAGTCCAGGTCACGCAAACAGGAATGTGCAAAAAGTACTAAAGATACAGAAAGTAGACTCCCCTGTATTTTTGCCCCTGATTATAGAGGGTACGTTCATGCCATTGATAAAAGAGGGTATGTTCTGCTATAGTCATGCCCCTGGTCATAGAAGTTGTGTGTCTCTTTTGTCATGCCTCTGGTTATAGAGAGTGCGCTCCCCCTTAGTCATGCCCCTGGTTATAGAAAATATGTTCCTCTATAGTCA
>CM044435.1:5498029-5509826 GCA_024363595.1 Xenopus borealis
TCCCCTACTGTGTTACCCCTGGTCATAGAAAGTAGGCTTCTCTACAGTCATGTCCCTGGTCACAGAGAGTGGGCTTCCCAAAATTACATGTCCATATTCATAGAGAGTGGGCTCCTCTCTAGTCATGCCTCTAGTCACAGAGAGTGGTCTCATCTATAGTCATGCCTCTTGTCATAGAGAGTGCCCACATTCTAATCATCTAGGAGAACATTGCAACATAGCTATCTGGGAAATATGTACAATTTATTTTACAAACACACTATAGCTAATTTTGTAGGTCATGCCGCTTTAGCACAATCAAGACACTCTCACCCAAAAACCTTCTCCAGTACTGCACTATTTCATAACATATAATATCAAAAGCCAATTGTGTTTTCAATAAACATATTTAATAAGTTGACCATTATTTGATTAGCATGATAATAGTGTCTGATCTCTTCCTTCGTACCATGTTCCACAATAGAGCCAGGCTCCACTCTCAATCAAAGCTATTGCCAAGGGTTATTATATTATTTGTGAAATCAACACAACAGCAGTTGTGTAGCTTTCTGTAAGCACACAGTGCAAAAGTGCACTTGAGTCATTTAAAGGGGACATAAACATTCCATAGCATTGTTAAACAAAGACAGCAACTGTATACTCATTGCGACTCCATACAAAGGTCGATATAAGGGTGAAAGCCAATAAGGCCAATATACTATATAAAGGGTCTTTGGGTGGCCAGTTAGCACCATATTTCACATCCTTTTTTCTCCAGTTTGGTGTTAATATTTTTTTTCGAGTTTCAATTTGCCCAAGAGCATTAGTACTGAGAATAATATAATGTGCTGCCAGGGAATAATTGCTGGTAAGGGGCTTATTTTTGCTGGAGATGGAATTTTAGCAGCAAGCCACACTTGGGTTCATTCCAGGGCCTTAGGGATTTGGATCTGTTATATGAATCTGTATTTTTTTGGGTTTCATTCATCTTTTAAAATAAATACGGTAAATCTGCTTTATTTCCTCTATTGCCAGTAATAGTAATTAACAGCTGAGAGTTTGCACAGAGGATGGTGAACATGATCTAGGAATTACCAGTTACTGTTGTGTTCCTCCCAAAGCTCCCTATTTTCATTGGACAGTTAAAAAAAATAATGAACCCAAAAAGTGATGGAACTTACCAAAAGTGGGATGTCTTATGGGGAATCAGAGAGGTGGTTGGGCATAGAAGGTATGGTAATGCTGGGGTTATAAATGAGTTATTTGTCCTTTTTTCACTGATTCAACTTTTGTGCAGATCAATGCAGAGGTCGACATTTTCCCCTTGGCCCTGAATGGCTTTAGGGCTCAACTAGAAAAAAAATGGTAAATCATAGAAGCCCAACCATTATGGTTGCCACCAGACAGCCTGGTTTTCAAAAATTAGGAATTCCAGACAAGGCTTTAAAATGAGTGGCGTGGATTAGAATTGTTTAGTTGGATTGGATTAGCGCACAGTCTCTGCCTAGAGAGAATAGTAACATAGTAAGTTAGTTTGAAAAAAGACACACATCCATCAAGTTCAACCTTTTAACTCAATTTTAACCTGCCTAACTGCTAGATTACCCAGAGGAAGACAAAACCCATTTGAAGCCTCTTTGCCTCAGATAGGGAAAAATTCCTTCCTGACCAAAGTGGCAATCGGACTAGTCTAGTTCCTGGATCAACTTTAGCTGTCTTCCATAACCCTGTATTTCCTCATTTCCTAAAAAAGCATACAATCCTTTTTTAAAGCTTTCTATTGTACCAGCCAGTACAACTGATTCAGGGAGAGAATTCCACATCTTCAGAACTCTCACTGTAAAATAAACTCCTTCCACATATTTAGGCGGCACCTCCTCTCTTCCAATCAGAATGGGTGACCTTGCGTCAGCTGGAAAGACCTACTGATAAATAAAGCATTTGAGATATTTTTATATGATCCCCTTATATATTAATACATAGTTATCATATCACCCCTTAAGCGCCTCTTCTCCAGTGTGAACATCCCCAATTTGGCCAGTCTTTCCTCATAGCTAAGATTTTCCATTCCTTTTACCAGCTTAGTTGCCCTTCTCTGTGCCCTCTCTAATGTCCTGTTTGAGCGCTGGAGGCCAAAACTGTACAGCATATTCTAAAAGTTGCCTTACCAGTGCTCTATATAGTAGAAGAATTACCCCTGCCATGAATCAATTCCCTTTTAAAGACATTATTTGCCCTTGATGCTGCTGACTGGCATTGCTTGTTACAGCCAAGTTTATCATCTACAAGGACTCCAAGGTCCTTTTTCATAATGGATTTGCCTAGTGCAGTCTCATTAAGGGTATAAGTGGCTTGGATATATTTACATCCCGGGTGCATGACTTTACATTGATCAACATTGAATTTCATTTGCCACTAAGCTGCCCAGATTGCCAGTTTGTCAAGATTCTGTTGCAAGTGCCACATCCTGGATGGAAATAATTGGGCTGGATAGTTTTGTGCCTTCTGCAAACACATTCTGCAAATACATTACTTACAATACCCTCCCCTAAATCATTAATGAACAAATTAAATAAAAGTGGACCCATTACCGAGCCCTGAAGGACCCCACTAAGAACCTTACACCAAGTAGAGAATGTACCATTAACAACCACCCTCTGTACCTGATCCTGTAGCCAGTTTCCTATCCATGTGCAAACGACTTCATTGAGCCCAACAGACCTTATTTTAAAAATCAGTCATTTGTGGGTATCTACTGCTCTGCCACAGTCCAGCATCTTACTTACCACATCATAAAAATCAATCAAACTTGTCTGACATGACCTATCCTTCATAAAGCCATGCTGATTGCTGCTCAAAATGACATTTACTAGGACAACATTTTGAATGTGATCCCTTAACAAGCCTTCAAATAATTTGGCCACCATATATGTCATATTTTCTGGCCTATAATTGCCACTCTGTAATCGTGATCCCTTTTTAAAATTAGAATGAAATCATCTTTTCTCTAGCCCATAGGTACCATACCAGATAAAAGTGAATCTGAGAAAATCAGAAATAGGGGCCAGTATAAAACAGAATTAAGCTGTCTTAGAACCCGGGGTGTAGGCCCTGACACCTTGTGTTCATTAATTTTACTAAAGCTTCATGAACCATATCCTGAGTCAGCCAGTGACTAGATTGAGCTGAGCCACTAGCACAGCTATGAAGTGAGCCTAGGAACTCAGGCTCCTCTATTGTATACACTGAAGAAAGGAACTGATTTAGCACATTTGCCTTTTCTGTATCTGTAACAACCATACTGGTACCATTATTTAAAGGAGCAACATCCTCAACCCGCATTTTTTTGCTAGTAATATACTTAAAAAACTTTTTGGGGTTAGTCTTCGCCTCAGCCGTAATGTGTTCCTCATTTCCTTCTTTGCCTTCCGGATTGCTTTTTGATATTTATTATAGTATTTTTATTAATTAAATACAACTTGTGTCCCCACAGTTTTTAAATGCCTTTCTCTTCTTCACTTCGTATTGACTTCTTTACTTCTATAGTAAGCCACATAGGATGATTCTTAGAGTTTCTACATTTACTCCTTAAAGGGGAATTCAACTCTTCCCGTGATCCTCAACAACTTGTGCCAGATAATTGTCATGCAACAAGTTTATAAACTTGTTTCCATTAACTGATCTGACAGTACTGTTTCTCCAGTCAGTATCTGGGTAATTAAAATCCCACATTATCAATACTTTCCCCAAACTTAACCTCTTCACTTACATTAGGGGGTCTATACCACACCCCTACAATTAATTTGCTGGACTCTTTACAATTGGTGAAGACCTCTACCCATAAGACTTCAACCCCGTCATTTTCTAACATCACCTCCTCCTTTATATAAGCTTTTAAATCCTGCCTAACAAACATACCCCTCCTCCTTTTTTATTGCCTCTGTCCCTCCAAAACAAGGTATAGCCACTGATATTAACTGCCCAGTTAAGTGACTCATTTAGCCATGTTTTGGCCACACCAATCACATCATATTTTCTCTCCAGACTCCTTGCATTTGCAAAAATACATGTACAGTAATACTGGTACCATAGTGAAAAAATGATGTGTGGTCCTCCTTATCCTTAACAGTACCCCCAACCAAATCTCCTCCTCCATTTTCCCTTCCTTTTCCCACTACCTCATCTACTCCACTGAATCTTTTACTGAACCCTCCCCCCACGCCTAGTTTAAAATCTCCTCCAACCCTCTAGCCATCTTCTCTCCCAAAACAACTGCACCATCACCATTGGGGTGAATATCAGGGGGTGTTCCTGTTAAGCATTCATGATTTTAGCAATATAAAACTGCTAATATGAAAACTAAAACATTACTGCGAGCAATTTGAATTTAAATCATAGGGTGGGTATATATAGTGGCAAAAGAATCAAGCAGGGGGTTATGCAGTCCCAGTCAGGTCCTTTCCTGGGCCTTACCTGCAACCCCTTCCGGCTGCCCTGCGCATACCCTTTTTCTTCTCAGGGCCAGGAAGGGAGGTTGTGGCTGTGCCAATAATTTCATGCAGAGAACAGGTCTGGGGTGGAGGGGCCTACGAGGGACAGAGTCAACCAGGTTTTTTCTCTGTGTCCCACCAGCCCAGTTCGACCCTGGTTATGAGTAAATGAAAGACTAGAGGGCTCATTATAATGTCAGATGCAGTATGCAAAGTGCAAAATAAATCCACAATTGAGTACAAGGTAGGAGCACCAGGATGCAGGGTCATAAATAACCGCTACAATGTTTGGTATATGCAAAGTTTACAGACTGCTGTAGTTATAAGAATTCAGAAATCACTTTCACATTAAAATCTCCCTCAAATATTTAGTCTTTCACCTCTGCTCGTATAAACTGTACCCTGACAATAAATCAAATGCAACCAGGTCGTTATAGTCCCCGTCTGTGTGTGGTGCTCCCAGTTCTCAGCCCAATAAAGTGAATGATTCAGCTTGTCCGTTGGCTGTGGGTCATGGCTCACTCACTGGGGGGGGGTCAAAGTTACGAAAGACGTAGGTTTCACGCTTCCAAAAACTCCCAGTGGAATTTGTGCTCCTCTTTTGGGGCAGTTTGGGCTAAAATTAAGCTCTCCCCTCCCCCTGAGAGGCAACCAGCGCATTCATTCTCACCAGAAACTTTGTGCCGAACGTTTTATTGTCGTTTGATCTCATTTCCTATCTGTGCAATTTGCTTTTTCCTTGATTATTTTAACCATTTAGCCATCAGTCTGCTTTCAGACTCTCCAGATGCTTTGGCCTTTTACCGGAATGGATTCCTTGGTATTCTTTCCCAGGTAAAGTGGACACAGACTCTGTGGGTGGCTTTCCATTGACTAGAAGAGGAAGAACCACAAGCCATGATTGCCTTCCAGTGGTTGGAATAATTGTGGTTTTGTGATGTTGGGATACTGGTGACTCTATTAACCACCAGGGCCACCATCTTTGGCATCTTGCCAATGATCTATCTGTCTGGGACTGCACAAACAGAAGAATAGTAAAATTTCCTTTATTATATTGCACATGAGTATAGTACTATAAGCCGAAAGGGCCATTGGGAAGCAGACAAACGTAGCAACGTGGAGAGGAATACTGGCCTGTAAGCTCAGTCATTGCAATGACCTACAGAAGCAGCAGAGCAGAAAGTTGCTGGACTAGAGCTCCCAACATGCTTTAAAGGAAGAGTAACACCACAAAATGAAAGTGTTTTAAAGAAATTAAAATATCATGTAGTGTAGCCCTGCACTGGTAAAACTGATCTGTTTGCTTCAGAAACACTACTATAGTTCATATAAAAGGCTGTAAGGCACCGGATAAATAATGGATAACAGATAACATTATGTTCTACAGAGCTGCTATCTGCTGTGTAATTTGAGCCCTTTCTCCTCTCCTTTAAATAGCCGCCCCCATTGCTACACACAGGCCCAGACTGGCAATCTGTGGGTTCTGTCAAATGCCAGAGGGGCTGCTGTAAGATGCCATAGACATTCACTATTTAGTAGGCTGGTGGGGGGCTGTTTGGGCCTCTGTGTGGTCTATTAGGGCCTCTGGGTACCTGAAATGTCAGGATCTTTTCTGATTCTCAGTCCAGAATTGCTACACAGCAGCTTATTTATATACACAATAGTAGTGTTTCTGAAACAAACACAGTAGTTTTACTAGTGCAGGGCAACATTGTATTTTGATAACTTTAAAACAATTTCATATTTTGATGTTACTGGTCCTTTAACCTTTGCTACATTGCAGTATACTGGGAGGTTTAGTTTCTGCCCCTTTAAGTCCAATAAGAATGCAGGAATGGATTTATGGAGTCAGCTTACAACGTTATTTGCACACATTTCTAAATGAAACTGGGTTTTTCAAGCAGCTGTTTAATGTCATAATAATATGTGTATCCTTTCCCCTTATTGTACTGTTCTGCTATGTCCATGAACCCTGTCCGTTAGTGAAGGTGACCTTCTGCCAAGTAAGTGTGCTATGGGGGGGGTTTCACTGTTGACACCAGGTCATGCTAGAAGACAACCATATGGCAAAAGTATTTAAAGGGGTGGTTCACCTTTACAGTAACTTTTATTATGTTATAGAATGGCCAATTCTAAGCAACTTTTCAATTGGTTTTTATTATTTATTTGTTATAGTTTTATAGTTATTTGTATTTTCGTCTGATTCTTTGCACCTTTCAAATGGGCGTCGCCGTCCCCTTCTAAAAAAAGAAATGCTCTGTAAGGCTACAAATGTATTGTTATTGCTACTTTTTATTTCTGATCCTTCTATTCAGACTCTCTCCTATTCACATTCCAGTCTCTTATTCAAATCAATGCATGGTTGCTAGGGTAATTTGGGCCCTAGTTACAAGACTGCTTGAAATGCAAATTGAAGAGCTGCTGAATAAAAAGCAAAATAACTCAAAAAACGTAAATAATAAAAAATTAAAACCAATTGCAAATTATCTCAGAATGTCACTCTCTACATCATACTAAAAGTTATCTCAAAGGTGAACAACCCCTTTAATGCTTATATATCTGGTTCTACTATGCCAATGGTACTGATTTGTATATGATGTGCTTTATAAGTACAACATACTAAACTGGGCAATGCCCTTGTCTATGTGGACCATAGTAAAAGCACTTGCTGCTCTGCTGATTATATATAAGTGAAAAGCCACCCCCCCCCTAGTCTAAAGTGAATTTCTGTGAAGGCCACAAGTCCTCTAGGGGTGGCAGGTACTTGGAACTGAGCAAGAGAACTGTCAAATCTCTCTTCCCCCATCAGTCCCAGATGCGGCTCAGTAGGAACAGGGGTTAATACGAATGGGGTGGGGATAGGACAGAAGAGCTTATGGTGACAGGGCAGAAATGGCATGAACCCTGGTATTGGTGCACACCAAGCCTGAATGGTGAATCAGATGCTGCAAAATGAAGGAAGTCTGATATCTCTGCTTCATATGACATATTATAGAGTAGTGGTAGGGATGGTCTTCCTGAAAGTCAGTTAGAGAGAGATTAGGCAATAAAGCCCTTTGGTTAAGATACCACTCATGGCAAGGAGGCTGCAGTGCCCCACAAGTTACCAGTGGCAGCAAAGAGCCACTCCTGGTACGAGCCGAATTTCCAGTTGTGGTTTCTGTACTAGAAGAGCTGAATTTCCAGTTAATGACGTGGATCCCCCAGGTGGGCACAGGGAGAGGGGGGTGGCAGCATGTAAAACCACCTTTGGGCAGCATAAGATGATGGGGGAGTATTTGGAAGAGGCTAGTTGCCCACCCCTAGAGGCAATTTAACGTGGGTTGACGTCTCCTAATTTGGGTTCAATGCTTATTTTCTGCCGTATATAGTTCTCCTATAGTTGTAACCTTGCTTGAACAAAGGTTCATGGAAGGGCTTGAACCAAAAAGTCTGAAAACTACTGTTCTAGAATTCCCCTTGACAAAGGCTATTACGCCGAAGCGTTGGGGTTAATTCTCATCTCTGGCAATTGTATCCGCTGCTTGTTGGTTCTTTTTCTGCTTGAATTAACACATTGTGTGGTATATATTTACAACTTATAATTTTGCATATACCTGTATATTGTCTATAAACAATGCTAGAAACTTATGTATACATTGATTGAAAATGTATATAAAATAAAATTCTTTTATTACATACCACAGTGTTTTTGCTGTTTTTTGAGTGTGAAAACCCAGTACTGTACCACTGTTCTAGTGACTGTCACCAAAGGTGTCCCACATTGTGAAGTGCTAGACTAGACTGGATGAGCAGACAGTCTGCACAAAGAAGCAAGGTTCTGTATGGTGACTTTTAGAGCAATAATTTCACACCTGTGGATGGCCAAGTTGCACTGACCCAACAGGACAACTCTGCAGATGTTCAGAAGTGGCATCTGCTGGGCTGTACAGCGACTAAATAGCTGAAACCAATCAAACCATTGGTCAACCCTGTTATTCATCCTGACCAATCAACAGCAGTCTGTTCTGTAATAATGAGAGCAAGACCACTCATGTGACCTGCTAAATGTTTATAGTATTTGTATGTACAGTAGAATATCAAATCTGCAAGACCAGTAGCATCTCAAAACACTAAAGTTTCACAATGTCCTTGAGATCCCAGTAAATCCGTTTGTCATAGTCACCACCACGCCGATGGGAAAAAGTAATGTCATCATGTTCTGCTGTCAGCGAGCCCTTGCCTCCTCTCAGTCATCAGGGAAACTGCGTCTTTCCTCTCCAGTGCCAATGGGAATTTACTTATCTCTGGAATTGACAACGGCAGCAAAAATGTGCTTGTCTCCTGCTCCCATCAGCCTCATATCAAACACATAATAAACTCATCATGAAGAGATAGAGAAACTTAGAGTGGAACAGGAGGCTCATTAAAAATAAAAGAAGACAGATAAAGTTCTTGGGAATGATTTGGGACAGAAATATTGCTTAAGTCAGCCGGTCACGTTATGGATGCTATAACTGGACCGACATCTGTTATTCAGTCCTGCCCTGCCTCCAAACTTTTTGGCTGCTCAAAGCTGTTTGGCTGCTCCAATTCCATATACTGCCCAAAAATTCAATAAATTGGAAAAAAAGATATCCAGGAATGGGAATCGCTATCTGGAAACCCGTTGTCTAAACTACAGAAAAGACTACATTTTATCCAAATAATCAAAATTTTAAAAAGGATTTCCTTTTTCTCTGTTATCATAAAAAAAAAGTACCTTGTACTTCATCCAAAATAAGATATAATTAATCATTATTGCAATTGTACAGTAATTTAGTGTCAATTGTTGAATTATCACACTGGTATGGGATACCTATACTGGAGGACTACAGGGCGAAGGAGAGTCAGATTTAGGGAAGGCGTATGCACCCTTTAACCATTGTGGCATACAGAGGAAGAACAATACTGTTTTACTGCATTTTAAGGAACACAAATAATAACATCTAAACCAGATCCTGTTTTTTTTGCAAAGCTAAACTCTATGGTTCATTTATGGAAATGGGATGCAAAGCTGATCCCAGCTTCTTGGCATTTATAAGGAGGACACAAGCCTGAAGGAACCCAAGAATTGTCAAAATATAATCAAAATATAAGCTCAGATCTATCCGGCTTAGAGACCTGCGTCATTTGTTCTTCATACCTGATTAAAGGTTAAGAAAGACAACAGAAGTCTTGGCAGAGAATAATAACCATTTTTTGTTCCCCATCAGGCAATAATAAGGCTTTCATCATAACTTTGATTACTAAGATGCTTTGTTAAGGGAATATAAACCCTTTCAATCACACTCCCTAACTCTCTAAATACATACCCTATAACTGAGACGCATAATTAACCTCCTTAAAAATACCCTTACCATACGGGCTAAGCTCTCTCTTACTATCATGTTGAAGATGATGCTTCCACATTGGTTTTGGACATCTTCTTCCATAATGCACCAGTACAGATTCCCAACATTTTCTTAAAGCCCTTAATCACCAAGAACAGCCTCATGTAACCTGATGGTGGACTGGGACTTCCATACTTACTTACTGTACGTACCAAATTATTTGGTTAACCAACTCCACTACATTGTCTGGTGGATTGACCCATATACCATATCCCCAACACCACTCTTCAGGCATGAGCAATAGGGTCCCTTGAGGTCATCTATTGAGGGTGACATCTCCTACAACAGCTGTGGATCTCCCAACTCTCCCTTCAGTTATGATGACCCAATGGAAGGCTTGGTATCCACTTCACCAACCCCCACTAACTCATAACTTACCCATATGGGTAAATTATTTGCTTCCACACATCTACCAATTTATAAGCATCTCATTCTGACCTTGCAGAAGGATTAGAGAATGTGTTTATGTATAGGACACACTTTCTCCAGCTATGACTTGGTAACAATACGTTGCATCTTATTAGGCTCACATTAGGCCAGGGGCACCCCAAATAGTTTTGGGAAACTATGTGGGTGTCTGGTGGGAGTCTGGACTGGGGGCTGAGGGCCAAAACAAACCTCACGATCTTGGGAATAGGTTGAGCTATAACCTCTGTAAACTAGTAATTACTTAATCTCTGTATCATTTACCTTGTTAAAATGTCAGTGATACATATCTACATGTTTTGTTTTTGGATTTGAACTTTACTGGTTTGGAGATTACATGGTCTGTATACCTTGGCCTGTTTTGTGTTTTTCCTATATATTTAAATCAAGAAAAATGCTTCCTAGTAAAAAAATAAATATATAAAAGACACATTTTCCTCTTCATCAGACCTTCCATAGAAGCCATCAGCAGCCTTTGTGCCCCAGGCCTTCCAAAAGATGCCCCACTGGGCAAATGGGGCAAGGGGCACATTGCTAATGCCTGACCTTTATCATCAACGCTCATGTTGGTGTAAATAGAGTATTAATTGACTAGGCCCAATTTAGGAGTGAGATCAGCTAATTGCACAGTGAAAACCTAGTTCTAAATTGGACTACAACTCCCGAGATCCATTATCACTGAAGAATGGTGAGAGTTGTAATCCAGCAATATTTGCGGGATGCAAAACTATGCTATGAAAGCTTCTAAAGATAAAAGGGTTAAACCTGTTGGCCAGTCTGCTGAATAGTGTAATTCTCTGCGGAATTTGCAGGACGTGTTTGAGCATGCCTGCTTTCATTGGATTTCTGCCCTGCTTGTGGCACCACTGCCAGTTGCTTCAGGAGGTTTTTAGTATCATGTCTGTGTATCCAGTGCACATGCTCCACAAATGTCATTGATTCTTTGAAGGACACTGGAACCTTAAACTCCCCCACTGCTCCACTTCCATTTACATGTCATACTATAGAAATATAATCCATTTTATTTTTTTCCAAAAATTAGGTTGATTCAGAAAAAAGCCAAGGCCATGTTACCATCTTTCTGGATTTCGTAGGATGTATACTAGGGATGTGTGGGTCCAATGGGTTTCAGTGTCCCCCCCACATCACGAATGCATACCATGCTATGCAACTCACTGATCTGTGCAAATGACCTCCCCACCAGCTCTACATCAGTTATCCTGCTGTTATCCAACATATTGGGCAACTGATATTAACTCCAGCAGTGTCGTACTGGCTGGTGGGATAATGGGACAAAACACAGTGGACCCTGGCCTTTATGTGTTCATTGTCCCCTCTCCCCAGCATGGACCTAACCACAAATGCAAGTTAGTAAGGAGGGAAGTACTGGATCCTGACACTAGAAGGAGGGCCCTTTAATTCACACAAAGAGGCCTTGAATTTGAATCCCAGAACTCGGGGATGGCTTTGTATAGGGAACCTCTCTCTCTC
>CM044435.1:5576129-5587483 GCA_024363595.1 Xenopus borealis
TATCAATAATCACAAAGTAGTCCAGAGGCAGCAAACACATAATAGGGACTGGCAGTCAGTTTGTTTTAAATACAGCTCCCTGATTCAGACCACATGGAGAAGGAACTGTGCAGTAACAGGCAAACTGCAAACTACATAAATGCAGGACTGGCAAATCTTTTTCTGCTCTGTGGAAATTTAGAATCTAAAAGCAACCTCAGGCCTTCTTTATGGTGTTCACCGGGAGCCATCTTTACCTGTGAGCCCTGCAGCACCTACATCTGCTGTAATGCATCTTATCTGTAAAGTAAGAAATAAGCGGGGCTCATTTATCAACACTGGGCAAATTTGCCCATGGGCAGTTACCTATAGCAACCAATCAGTGATTAGCTTTTTAAAGCCAGCTGTAAGTAGAACAATGCATGCAGCAATCTGATTAGTTGCATGGGTTACTGCCCATGGGCAAATTTGCCCAGTGTTGATAAATGACCCCCACTGTCTCTGTGTAGTCCTCAGTGGAGCGGCTGGTACCCATCTACATTCGTAACCCCACTGTCACATGGGTTCATGCAGATCACCAATTTCGATATTTTATAGTGGCCAAGTGCAATGTGTAAGCTGAATGGGTGATTGCAGACTGCACTGGAAACCTGTGGAACGGCTAGATCAAACAGAGCAGTGAAGAATAGAGTTGAAGCATAAACCCTAACTCTCTGCTTTATTCTGCAATATATAGTTCTTATATTCTGGGGTATAAAGAGCTCATATAATGTTAGCGAATCATAGGGCTGTACCAAGTTCCTGGTCCAGTTAAGGCTTTAGCTCAATTGTATCTTTAGGATCGGGACCAGGCAAAGCTCAGTTTTCTGTCATTTAACGCAGAAATGCGCTGATGTTCAACTACAAGTTTATAGTTTACATCTGCTCCTAAAATTATACCGGAGGATGTGCCAGTTTCATTGAAACTTACCTTAGTGTCTTCTTTTCTTCCTAAATTCTATTGCCCACACCCCCCCTAAAATGTTATCTTGCAGCAGCAGACGTCTCATTCCAGAGGCTGCATATTGTTTTTAGTCTGCAACGTTGGGCCTACCACTGCTCCCAGCCGACCATAAAGGCTACTAGCACAGCACTGCTGTATTTATACAACGGTTAATTGCTCCTAAGCCTGAATTCAAACAGATAATGGATATTCAAGCTTTGTAATTGTGTACTGTTCTTAGCAACCCCCCAATGCAATGCAGGATTCACTGTAACTGTTCTACTGTTCCCAATGAATTTCTTAAAGGGCACCAATCATAACAAATGATTTACTAAGTAAATACACTATGTGAAAGTTCAAGAAACCCAATTTTTAAAACAGTTAGAATTGTTTGTATAATGTAAATGATCAGCTCACTATACCTTCTGCAAAATCTCCCCTATCTCCACTGCAGTTCTAGCTGAGGCAGGCATCTGCATATTAAGGATTTTGTGCCTTCATAAAGTAGAAGATTCATAGCTACTCGCTCCAATACATATAAATGGAAATATACAAAAAAAAAAGGAATGGTCTGTGCACATAACACAACATACTTAAAATGAATGTGCCTGTCCTGGAAATGCTCGTTTGCTGTACTACTGCTAAAACAAAAAAGTTTTGCCTAGACTGGGGTTTCTGTTTGCAGGAAAGAAAGTATGAGAAAGTCAAGTGTAATGCACTGAACCATGTACTTATTTAAAAGATTGACAATTCTTGGATGTTTCCTAGTGCTTTTATAGCATTTTGCCTGTTGAGTTAAACTGTATGTTTGATAGGTGTGATATTGATCCATTTAATTGGCTATGAAATGGGTTTTCTGTAGGGCAAATATCTAATGGTGTAGTAAATGGTGCCCCAGCTATAGTCCTTTGTACTTCCCAGCAACAAAAGTGTTGGCACTGAAGTTAAATTGGGACTCAAAAAAAAAAAAGGGGATTCAAGAATCAGGTTGACATTAGAGGATAGTCAGAGACTCGTTGTTGAACACCCTAATGTGGTGCACCATTCCCACTCAAGAACTGGTTTATGGAATGAGAAACAATATCAGCACATAATAGATCAATTGGAAACTATTTTTAAGGTTAAGTAATAATGTTTCTTTTTCATAAAGCCTATTGCTTGAAGGCAGAGTTTCCTTTATACACGGAATATTTACAAATTATGTATTAGTCGCAGAGACCCTATTGTTCTAGGGAGGCATTCTCAAAAGGATGCAATCACCACCATCATATAAAGCTGGTGCTGTTAAACCAGTTTTCAAGTCAAGCTGAGCTTCAAGGAACATAGGCCCTATTTAAAAAAAGTTTATCTCCTTGAAATGCTTCTATCATGTTTTTTTTGGGTTTATTATACATACACTTTAGCCCAACTAAAGGTGTCAATGTGTTTAAAACCTCCACTGTTCAACTGGACCTGCTTTCTCAATGATATGCACCCTATCAATGTCCTTTTCCTAGTTTCTTTATTGTCCAAATTTAATTGGCGCAAACAGATGTGAAGAGATCTCACAATGCTCACCAAGATGTATAGAAATTGTCACATTATGGAACTTTGGCAATAAGGTTTGTAATGATAATTGTGATGGTTTAATGGGAGTTATTGGTTGGCATCCCTGAATTTGTTTAAATCATTACGACTCGTTAAGGTGTCTTAAAGGTATGGTAATGATTCTCACGAGTGAAGTCCAAATTTTCTAAGTAACACACAACAAATTCCGATTTAGGTAATTTTATTTAAACTTTTTTTGTACATTTCAGAGCAATACACAAAAACATTTTTTTTTTGTTTTCATATTTCCTGACCCGCAAACAGATACCTTGAATGAAAATAAGAACTGGAAAAAAAAAAATGCATCTGCATTAAGATTGGAAAAAATAAAGATACATCCAAAAATGTAACATTTACACATCGGACAAATCACAACGTATCTTTACCAGAATGAATATTAAACTGGTCTACAGACCATGCATCAACAGTTATATGCAAATGGATAATTCCTGAATTTAAACCCTGGTTGCTTTACAAACATTTTTTCTTGAACTGCATTGTTAACGATGCCTTACAATTTAGAGTGTAATGTATACAACTTCATTTTTTTTTTTTTTTGATATACGGATCTAAACCGCAGATAATGAAAAAGGATTTCAGAACTCTTCATGACATTAATGGCCACTTAACAGAGAACCACCCATATATTGACAGCCCCTATACAAGACTTTGTTATACTGAAAGGTGGAGTGTATGTTCGGTTTGCCAAAACTAGAAAACAGAACCCATAATTTACAGAATAAACTACACCTTGATTCTTGTGGTGTCTTCACGTGACATGTTGGCTACCAAAAACTGCTCAGCTGACCTTTAACTGGGACAGTGCCTAACTCCAGCCAAGGCTACATCCTGGTAAGATATATCTGGCCAGGCTATACAAATATGTTACAGGACCTCAAAATTTGCCTACCTTACATGAGGTGTTCACGTTTCAAATTGTGTCAGGAGGGCCCGCACCTCTGGAGTGAGCTGTTTGGCAGCCTTAGCTGCTTCTGTAATGGCCTTGCGGTAAAGACCCTTTCTCTTCTTGTTAAAACGTGACTGAAAGTTTTCTAAGAATGGGGTGAGCTGTGACAAAGCAAGGAAAGAGGTTGTTGGGGACCCAAACCATGATATGCGGGCTTCCTGCCGGACAAGCAGGCCATTATCTTTTCGACTGACAGTTAGAGCGAGTATACGGGCAGGCCACCATGGGAAGCCATAAATCTTTGCCCAAACAATGTCCCCAACACATATGGTCCTGCCATCAGGGGCCACACATTTAGAGACATTTTTGGAAAACATCTTTATTTTCAAGGAATTACTCAGCTTTTTCTCTTCTTTGGAAGAGGCAGAAGAGGAGGAGGAGGAAGGTGTGTGCATGCTGCCTGGGGGGAAATCATAGTTTTCAGTAGAACTACACTCAGAGTGGGATGATTTCATATCATCTGTGCTATCACTACTACACACTGAGGCACTGGAAGAGTTGGCTTTCTTTTGATTTATGGTCATGTAAACTGTGATATTGCTTTTGCTGCCCCGTTTCCCCAGTGTCTGCTGTAAGTCCTGCTCCTCAGGTGGCACACAGAAACTTGTGTCCTGAATCTCACTGCTGAGCTCTTCAGGGCCATTGGAGGGACTCTGTATTTCTGAGGGTGCCTCACCTGCAGAACGAGTGGCAGAGTAGCGTGTCTGGGGCTTGATACCCATCTTGCTGCTCTGTAAGGACTCATGTCCAGGCTTGAGTGAAGAGTCGTTCTCCTCGTTGCGATACCTCTGAGGTTTGATGCGTAGTCGTGGGGGGAGGGTACCTGAGCTGGAGTTCTGAAGGCGCCGTGTAAAGTGGACTTTACCGTGTGCATTTTTGGAGGAAGTTTTTACCTTTTGCTTTTTTTTAACCTTTTCCTTGGCCATTTTAAGCACTTCCCGAGCCTTTACGTGATCCATATTTTTGTTCTGAAGCACCTTCTTAGTGTGCACAGTCTTTGCTGCACTTGTTTGAGAAGGTACCTTTACCACTTTCCCTCGTCCATGTGCGAGATTAGGAACCTTGGTAACGGACACTCTTTTCTGACTTTCATTTTGACTCTTTCCATTCACCTTATGATCAGTTTTAATTTTTTTGTTCACAGTAGTTACAGTTTCATGCCGCCGTCGCTTCCCTTCTTCTGTCTTGTAAGAGTCAGTTACAACTTTTCTGGTCTCCTTTTTATCTGACACAACATTATTTTTACATTTATCACATAAGACCTGCCTAGGTCGTAGTTTAATAGCGTTCATTATGGAAGTAGGTTCCTCTCTGTAGATTTTCTTTTTGGGTCTTTTAATTTTACGGGGAGGTGGCTGAGGTATTGACTGGTTATACGTGTCCCTGATAAACAAAGGAGGAGGGTACGGAGCTCCTTCGTGGAAAAGTGGTGGAGGTTTTGTAGTCCACTGGTTTTGAACCTTACAAGACTCTGATTGCTGAATGGGGGTAACATCCTCAGGTGGAGTTAAAGTTTCTTCACTTTTTACCAATGTCTCTTCATCAAATGACTTGCTCTCCTCCTGAATGGATTCCACTGGCCTTTTTTTGTATTCTCGCCTAGGATGGACAGTTACAGGAATTCCATGGGGTCCAAACCTTTAAACAGAAAAAGTCAACAATACATAAGTCTGATGCAAGCTTATTTCAAAATAATTGCAATCATAAACTAGTGCCTGCAGAAGGAAAGCAATAACACAGGTTATAAAAAAAAAACAGTATTAGAAGATTTTACACAAAAATAAATGCTACTAGAATATGACATTCATTTTACAGATGCTATGAAAACTGGATCTCTTAAAGGGGTTGTTCACCTTTGAGTTCACTTTTAGTATAATGTAGCGCAGGGGTCCCCAACCTTTTTTTACCCGTGAGCCACATTCAAATGTAAAAAGAGTTGGGGAGCAACACAAGCATGAAAAAGTCCTTTAGGTTGCCAAATAGGGACTGTGATTGGCTATTTGGTAGCCCATATGTGGACTGGCAGCCTACAAGAGGCACCACCTGGCACTTATGGAATTAAAACGTGTTTTCAAGATTGGAATTCAAAAATAAGCACCTTCTTTGAGGACCATGAGAGCAACATCCAATGGGGTGGAGAGCAACATGTTGCTCACGAGCTACTGGTTGGGGATCACTGATGTAGAGAGTGATATTCTGAGACAATTTGCAATTGGTTTTCATTTTTTATTGTTTGTGGTTTTATAGTTATTTAGCTTTTTATTCAGCAACTCTCTAGTTTGCAGAGTCAGCAATTTGGTTCCTAGGGTACAAATTCCCCTAGCAACCCTGCATTGATTTGAATAAGAGACTGGAATATGAATAGGAGAGGGACTGAATAGAATAAGTAATAAAAAGTAGCAATAACAATACATGTGTAGCCTTACAGAGCATTTGTTTTTAGATGGTGTCAGTGACCCCCATTTGAAAGCTGCAAAGAAAGAGAAGAAAATTGCAAATCATTAAAAAACTATGAAAGATAAATAATGAAGACCAATTGAAAAGTTTCTTAGAATTGGTCCTTCTACAATATACTAAAAGTTAACTTGAAGGTGAACCACCCCTTTAATCTGATGGAACCTGGGCATTGTGAATGCTGCTATGATCAACAAAATAAGTGGCAGTCAAACCAACCCTATTAGACTGTTTCTGTCATTTTCTACCTTGTGTAGACACTAGCGGTGACAGGTGGAGAACTTCTCAGGAAGATCCAAATGAGAATTTCTGGAGAAGGGTCCTGAGATTTCAAATTCTGCCATAATCAGAACATTTAAGCTAGCGCTGCGAGATTCTGCCTGCATCCGGAATAATTACCTCCGCTCAGATGCAGGCAGATGCGTAATTTTGGTGCTGAAATGCGAGATTTTGCATTTTGTGCTGCAATCCTCCTTGCCTGTAGCACAGCATAGAAGAGGGTGAAAAACCTATGTTGTGTGGCCCTAGCCTTACATTACAACGATGTGTATATAAAGTGGTGACAAAAAACTAAACGGGTCATTTACTTAAGGTGGCCATACACGGGCAGATAAAAGCTGCCGACAGACTGTGTCGGCAGCTTATCTGCCCGTGTGGGGGGCCCTCCGACGGGCTTTCCTGATCGATATCTGGCCGAAAGTCGGCCAGATGTCGATCGGGCAGGATTAAAAATCCCGTCGGATTGCGGCCGCATCTGTTCGTTGATGCGGTCCCGCGATCCGACTGCCCGTACTGATCCGAACGTTGGGCCCTGGGGCCCACGATCGGATCAGCCCGATATCGCCCACCTCAAGGTGGGCATATCGGGGAGAGATCCGCTCATTGGCAACATCGCCAAACGAGCGGATCTCTTCGTGTATGGCCACCTTTAGACAGGATAGTCAGACTAGCAAGCCCCAAAGTGAGTTAGTGCTAACTTACTCCTAACGTGGGTCTAGCTGAACTTTGTGTGCAGAACATCTAGCGCATTGCCTCCCAATTTTTGCAGTTTGAACCTGTCTTGCACATAGTAAATAATGAATATGCTGCTTTACAGACCTTTATGCCATGGGCCTTATATAAAAGAAAATGCACACAACTAAATTTCTATAAAAAAAAAATATATAGTACATGTAGTCTTTCATAAACCTTTAATGAAAGAGTCGTGGGGAAATTTCTAGCAAATAGACTGTCAGACATAAGAACCGCTGCTTTGTGAGAAACAGGAATTAGATGCAACCACATTAATAATAGCTTCCTCTATTCAAGCACAAAACTGACAATTTTACTTCTCATATTTTTTCACGACTTTTTTCCCCCTTGTTTTACACTGTACTTTACAGCCAAATAAGATCCCTTTAAAATGTCAACACTGCTTGAATTAGTCCCATAAATTCTGTTTATACAGTTGCCATCAGGCTCAACATCATCAGTCTGTCTCAAAGCTAAACCAATAGAGAGCCTGTCAGTATGCACCCTAAACAGGGAAGTACACTCCCTTGTTCTATGTGTGCAATGATTAGGGCTAGTGATGGGCAAATCTATCCCGTTTTGCCGAAAAATTCGCAAAACGAGATGCGTCACATTTTCGGCACGCGTTGTGGTTTTTTTTGACTAGTGTCGCTTTTTTGTGCCGCCATCGAATTTTCGGCAGGCGAATTTATTCACCGTCGGCGAATCGTGGGAATTCACCGATAACTAATTAGGGCCTCTGCTGAACATACATTTTGCCTGGTTTCAATTTTTAAAAAAAAAAAAAAAAGTTTTTTCTTGAGCTAAAGCAGGGCAAACAAGAGATATTAAACTTCTCAGTGTTTGAACCTTGCAAGGTAGATGTTTTGCTTTCCAGTGTACATATACCCCTGCAATAAAAGTTGTATAAGGGGAAACAAAGGTGTTTACTGCCCCTTTGCTCCTTCTGTCCCAGAAGCAAGACATCTGTGGTTGGTATGCCCACTCAACTTGCCATGAACTGGACAGATCAAGTCATCTGGTCTTCAGCTCAGTCTGATTCACATGGATGCTCTGATATTTGGAAGTTGAATTCCACACACTATGCAATTCTGTCAATGGCCAGCCAGATTTCTTTATCTGTACAAAATCGTTACCTGTACAATACATACAAATGCTGACCTGCTGGGTACATGGGGCAACTGTCCCCACAATGCCCTCCCTTTCTAATTATACTACCCATTCTCCCCAAAAAAGGTACAGCAGTGCAGCAATTTAAAGGGAAACTGTCATGGGAAAACATGTTTTATTCAAAACGCATCAGTTAATAGTGCTGCTCCAGTAGACTTCTGCATTGAAATCCATTTCTCAAAAGAGCAAAGAGATTTTTTTATATTCAGTTTTGAAATCTAACATGGGCTAGACATTGTCAATTTCCCAGCTGCCCCTGGTCATGTGACTTGTGCCAGCACATCAGGAGGGAACTGCTTTCAGGCAGGCTGTTGTTTTTCCTTCTCAATGTAACTGAATAGTACGCAGTGGGACATGGGTTTTACTACTGAGTGCTGTTCTTAGATCTATCATGCAGCTGTTATTTTGTGTTAGGGAACTATTATCTGGTTACCTTCCCATTGTTCTTTTGTTAGGCTGCTGGGTGGGGGAAAGGGAGGGGGTGATATCACTCCAACTTGCAGTACAGCAGTAAAGAGTGATTGAAGTTTTCTCAGAGCACAAGTCACATGACTTGGGCAGCTGGGAAATTGACAATATGTCTAGCCCCATGTCAGATTTCAAAATTAAATATAAAAAAATGTGTTTGCTCTTTTGACAAATGGATTTCAGTGCAGAATTCTTCTGGAACAGCACTATTAACTGATGCATTATGAAAAATTTTTTTCCCTAAGACAGGATCCCTTTAAGCACCCATTAAGGTCGGACCATGACTTTCTGTCCCCTGTGCTTTGGTGGCAACAACCAGGTAGGATCAGGACTAAAGGTGGCTATAGATGCACCGATAATATTGTAGAAAAACAAATTTTCGTACAATATTCGATGTGTGTATAGTGGAAGACAAGCAGTCCGCTAACGGCAGAAGTCTTGGGCTTAGGTCCGTTCAATTGGGCTGGCCGGAAATTTTTGATTGGGCATGGCCATTATTATTGCTGAATTGTCAGATACAGGGAGAATTCTATTGTTCCTACATGTATATCTGACTATTCAGCTCTACAAGTGTGTATTTAAAAGAACGATCTTTTCCAGGAAAGAACTTAATTGTAACATCTATTGCTGAATCAAGTAGAAATGTATTGTTTCTACCTGTATATCCGACTATTTAGCTCTACATATGTACTGAATGAACTCTTTTTCTTGGAAAAATATGTTCCAGGAAAGGTCTTAATTGTAATGTCTATGGCCAGCTTAAATTGGTTTCAACTATGCATGCTCCAGCTTCATTAGCCAACAGATCTGTAAAAGTAATGCTGGCCATAGACGTAACAATTACGATCTTTCTCGGAAAAGATCTTTCCAAGAAAGATCGTTTGTTTCAACAATAGAATTCTACTTGTATCTGACTATTCAGCACTAACAATGGCCGATGTTCAGGGTGATTTCAAAGGCATCCGATCAAAATTTTCCATCCAGTCCGATCAACCAGCCGACCGATATCTTAATCCTCTGACGATATCAGTCGGCTCATTTCCCACCATACACGCACCGAATATCGTACGAAAATTTGTTTCGTACGATATTATCTGTGCGTCTATGGCCACCTTAAGAGTCAGAACCAATGGGCACCCTACACCGAGAGATCGATTTAAGATTCGGGATCCAACAAGACAATTATTAATATAAGCATGCAAGGAGATCTTTGCTGTTTGTTTAGAAATGACCAACATATAAGTAAGCCATGAATTAATCCTGCACTACTAATAAACTGTGCACATAAAATAAAACACCTATAAACCCATTTGCATGACAAGCTCCACATTAGCTATACTGCGGGCAATTCTTAGAGCAGCGATATAGCAAACTGTGAGATTTTTCATGATTGGTCTGCGGAGATATTCAGCTCCCAAATTCCTGGAACCTGGGGTGTTCCAGATAAACTGGAAATTATGAAAAATGGCACCATGCATTCACAGAATTCTAGGGATGCACCGAATCCAGGATTCGGTTCAGGATTCAGCCAGGATTTGGCCTTTTTCAGCAGGATTCGGCCGAATCCTTCTGCCTGGCCGAACCGAATCCCAATTTGCATATGCAAATTAGGGCCAGGGAGCTAAATCACGTGACTTTTTGGCACAAAACAAGGAAGTAAAAAATGTTTTCCCCTTCCCACCCATAATTTGCATATGCAAATTAGGGTTCGGATTCGGTTCGGTATTCGGCCAAATCTTTCAGGAAGGATTCGGGGGTTCGGCCGAATCCAAAATAGTGGATTCGGTGCATCCCTACAGAATTCTGAATAACGTGTCCAGTATAAGAGCTTATGTGAATACAAAAAAAAAAACAAGCAGAGCTAGTAAAAAAGATCAGTGTTTAGTGATACAGGTATGGTATCGGTTAACCCGGAAACCTGTTAAACAGAAAGTTCCATCTCCCATACAATCCATTTTATCCAAATGTTTAAAAATGATTTCCTTTCTCTCTGTAATAATAATAAAACAGTAGCTTCTACTTGATCACAACTAAGATATAATTAAGCCTTATTGAATAAAAAAAAAAGCCTATTGGATATATTTAATGTTTATGAAAGTGTTTTGAAGTAATGAAAATATCACGCAGTGTTGCCCTGCACTGGTAAAACTGATCTTTTTGCTTCAGAAACACTACTATAGTTCATATAAACAAGCTGCAGAGTAGCAATGGCGGAAATTGAAAAAAAGACTATATGGCACAGGTTAAATAGTAGATAACAGATAACATTATGTTCTACATCAAGTTACCAAGCTATCTGCTTGGTAACTTGAGCATTTTCTCCTTTGAATAGCTGGCCCCATGGCTACACAGCAGCTTAATTATATAAACAATAATAGTGTTTCTGAAGCAAACGCAGCATTATATTTTTACTACTTTAAAACACTTACATTTTTTTGATGTTACTGGTCCATTAATGTATGAAGATCTAAATTACATAATGATCAGTTATCTGGAAAACCCCAGATAATTCTAGATAACTGGTTCCGTGCCCGTATAGCTGGTTGACATGACTTATTTAAACCTGCATGTTATAACAAATAATATACCCTTGACTTTAACATGATAGAAGCCACCTTAGAACTGCCTGACCTGTATAAATTGACTTTACAGAATATAATAGACTGCCTTTACAGAAGTTCCCTGTATAACTCAGCCTGCAGCCCTGTGCCTTTATATGGTCACAGAACAACCCCT
>CM044435.1:5619313-5629824 GCA_024363595.1 Xenopus borealis
TACAAAATACACCATTTCTACCCTTATTCTATTTTACACTTTCCTTGTCCTTTAAAGTATCATTCTAGGTGAGGGAGGCCTAACCCACCAGCTGATTTAGATCTAATAAGGGTACTCTTATCCTAGGTTTAGTGTTATTCCAAATAAAAGTGTAAAATGCTGCTTGTAAAAAACCATAAAGTCACTTAGGGGGGTTCACATATCGTTTGAAATTGATATAAGAGTCTGGGAAGAATGTTCATTTTTATAAGATTGATACGGCCAAACCAGGACAGTGGGAGTGATCGCCAGAGGTTCAAGTCGGCTTGGATCTGAGACATTAAAGGTGTATAGTCAAGAGCTGAGAGTTTGGAAAGGTCTGCTGGTATGTGAATTCCTAGGTATCTCAAAGAGTTGCATTCCATTTGAAGGGATAATTAGCTTTTAAGGTCTGTTCTGCCTTTTCGGATGTTAAAGGGCACCTATCAAAGGCAAAATCAAACACATAACAATCTGACCAGTACAGCCTAAACACGTTTACTCAAACTACATATAAAGTTTTTTGAAAAAAACTGCAGGTTTTAAAAAAATCCCTTCTTTCACTGAGGGAGTTCATACAGTGACTATAACATGCAAAGTCCTGGGTATTCTACGCAGAATGCCTAGCTTTAGTAAACTCGAGAAGTATCACGAGATTTCCCTGTTATACCCTGCTAGTGATGTCATTATGCAAATGATGGGCACACAGCAACTTCCAGAAGGTGGCAGCACTAACACAGAAATTTGGCAGATTTAAATTAGGCAAGCAAGGAATTTCAGCTGAGCATGTGCAAGATTTCAGAGCTACAGTTGGCTGTGAAGATATAGGTAGGAGGAGTCAGTGAATCCAAGATGCCTGCCTCAGTTAGAACTGCAGTGGAGATAGGGAAGATTTTGCAGAAGGTATAGTGAGCTGATGATTTACATTATATAAAAATCGGATTTCTTGAACTTTCACATAGTGTATTTACTTAGTAAATGATTTTAGTTATGATTGGTGCCCTTTAAGTGGGATGTTAAGATCTGATTTGTCAAAATTAATTTTGTGATTGCCAAACTGTCCGTACTCTTTAAATTCTTGCATTAGAGAGGGGAGGGAAGTAAGTGGCTGTGTGATGAAGACCAAAAGGTCAGCATATAAAGCGATTTTATGGTCACATCCCTTGACTTGTAGACCTGTTATGTTCGGATTACTTTGGATAGCTACTGGTAGGTGTTCCATCACTAAAGCATATATCAGTGGGGAGAGAGGGCAGCCCTGCCTAGTCCCATTTTTTATTGAAAATGATTCAGAAAGTTGCCCATTGAATTTAATCCTGGCCTGTAGTTTATTGTAGAGCACCATTATGTGCTGGGTAGCTTTTTGGCCTAGACCTATCTGTATCAAAGATTTTTGTAAAAAAAACCCAGTCGAACGCATTTTCACCATCTGGGCCAACATGGGAATATTACAGCGTCTGGCATAGTCTATGAACGAGCTAGCTTTTAAAGTGTTATATTTTGCCTCCCTACCTGGGATAAAGCCCACTTGATCAGCATCAATTAAATACGGTAAGTGTTGTTTAAGGCGTTCAGCCAGAATTTTAGCATACAGTTTAATATCTACATTTAATAATGATATAGGTCTGTAGCTGGCACAGGAAAGGGGATCTTTGCCTTGTTTCGGGATTAGGGAGATAAGTGCTTCTAGCATTGCTGAAGACAAGCATGGATTCGTATTGTTGAAAGCCTGGAGCAACAGATCAGATAGTTTCAGCTGCAGGGTTTTATAAAATGTGATAGTGTACCCATCAGGGCCTGGGGCTTTTCCGGAGGGGGTGGTTTTAATAGAGACGTAATTCTTCACTTGTTAATGGGGACTCAAGAGTAGTGATGGGCGAATTTATTCGCCAGGGGCGAATTCGCGTCGAATTCCCGCAATTTGCCGCTGGCGAATAAATTTGCGAATCGCCAGCGAAATTTCGTGACGCGTGTCAGAAACTATGCCTCAAAAGCGTCCCGCGACTCGTTTCACGAATTTTTCGCCAATTTGCGAATTTCTTTGGAAATTCTGGAAATTTTTCGGCGTAGCGAATCTCAGGAGATTCGCCCATCACTACTCAAGAGTTCACATCCTCCTCATTAAGACGAGGCGGGGCCATTCGAGTCAAGTTCTGTGTCCATTCAGTTTCTGAGCCTGATGTTTGGGGGTTGATATTGTATAAATGTGTGTAATAGTTATGTATTGCATTAGCTATCTCTTTGGTCTTGTATACTATTTGGTCCTTATGAGTTTTTATTGCTGGAATGACTGTGTGATTCTGCTGTTGCTTAACTGCTTTAGCCAAAAGTTTAGCTGACTCTCATAATAAAGGCTCTTGCACTTCATTAATGCCGACGTTGACTTTCTATTTAAATCATCTTTTATTAATTGTCGTGTTGCTTTGAGTTTTGTCAGCGTGTTCTAAGAGTGATGCTTTATGACATAACTCGGTGAGACGCTAAGACAAGGCTTTTTTCAGTCTGGACCCATGCTTAATAAAAATGCCCCTGAGGACCGCTTTTAAGGCTTCCCATTTTACAACTGAATGTGAAGGGTCAGATTGGTGGGTTTCAGTAAAAAGTTTTGTTTCCTGAATGATCTCTGTCAAACAGTCTTTATCCCTTAAAAGAGACTCATTAAGCCTCCAAGTCCATGATTTAGGTTCAGTGCTTGGAAAGATTATTTAAGCAATACTGGGGCATGATCTGATAAGATTTGTAGGCCTATAGTACAATCAGTTACCCACTCCCACTGTAGTGCAAAATGAGAAATACAAATATCTATTCTACTATGTCTGGTGTACCTGGGAAGTCTTTTTCAGATGGATGGCATATTCACCAGCAGTCCATTAACTGATTACTATGTAATAAGAGCTTAAAGGGCAAGGAAAGGCAAAGAAATAAAATCCCATTTCTACTTTCTTTAATGAAAAAGAAATCTATCTCCAATATACTTTAATTATAAAATGTGTACCGTTTTTATAAGAAACCTGACTGTATGCAGTGAAATTCTCCCTTCATTTAGTGCTTCTGGCAGGGAAACAATCACTTATGAACAGCAGGGGGAGCCCCTGCCTTATTTACCAGCCATGCAGAACTCAAGCAGCTTTGTCTTTTGATCATTTATGACGACCCCTAAGCAGCACAGATCATACTGAGCATGTACAGTGCCAGTGTCAGTCAAAGATGTATAACAAAGTTACAAGATGACAGCATAAATCATTTGTTTGATTAGGCTTATGGTGCAGTAAGTTCATGTTTATGTTTAGTATACAAAATACACTTTTCCTTGGCCTTTAAGATGTTTCAGTATTTTGTAAGATAGGCTGGTTTTGCCAGAGGAGGAATCTATTTTTGGGTCCAACGTAAGATTTAGATAACCACCTAATACAATCGTACCTTGGGTGAAACCTTCAAGCCTGGTCACAACCTTTTCAAGAAAGCTACCTTTTTTTTAGCAATTGTTTTTATTGTAATTTTGCACATACATTCTCTTTCCTATTACAATAAACATTTGTAATATGTGTCATTGCATTTTTCAGCATATATTTTACATATATTAAGATGTACTCAAAACATATGAACATACAGGGTCTTTACTTTTCCTAAGTTGATCTTATACATATAGTAATATACATTGCCCAAAATTGTTTTACATGTGCGTTTTCTTAATAGCCTACTAAATGGCTTTGAACTAAATTTGTCTAACTTTAACTATACCATCTACCGAGAAGAAAGCTACCTTGATTCTGATTTGGAGAGTAGCAGTTGGGCCTGCCGTTTTGATTTAAAGTAAGATAAACCTCCCAAATGGGTCAATTATAGAGTCAAGTAGAGTGTATTGGAGTAGTTTATGAAAAGCTATGGCCACTCCTTTACTCTTAGACTCTGGATTATCGACAAAAAGCCATTTTTGATAGTATCTATGTTTAAAATTGGGCCTTTGACCATTCTTGAAGTGTGTTTCCTGTAGACATATAATCATAGCATGTTGTTTATGTAAACCTGTAAGAACTTAGAACTTATGAACGTTTCATGGGTAGGTTGAAACCCCAGACATTGTAGGAGCAGATCTTCAGTTCAACCATGGTTTTACCTGGCATATGCAAATGGAAACAACTTTGCAAAGAGAGACATATAGAACAAAACAATTTGTGAATACAAATGCATGCAGTTGTTTGACTTTTAATGCTTTTCCCAATCAGAGTGCAGTAAACTGAGCATTCCTGTCTCAGACTATAAGACCTATGGGGGGGGGTAGTGACTGGGCCATAGTGGAATATTGAAAGTCAGAACTATACCAATAAAGCCCAGGGCTCCTTGATGAGAGCCGAGCCAAATAACAAGAATAAAACGTTTCAGCTGTTTGTCAACTATATAAAAACAGAGTTGAATACACCTTACAGCAGGGCTACAATCAGGCTATATCCCTGGGACTATTCAGGTGTTTGTTATTCTTTTTTTTCGTTGCAGTACTCTGACCACTCCTCGGAGTCTGGTTTGTTACAGACTTTTTAGAGAAGTTAGGGCCTCTTTGAATGGAGCTAGAGGGCAGCAACCAGGCCTCCGATTCCCAATTAGGGACCTCAATACGAGGGAGGTCAAGGCAGTCCAGGAAAGCAGGTACATCTCTGGGAGGTCTTATTGAAAATTATTTCCCATCTCTGACCATAATCAGAGCAAACGGGTACCCCCACTAATAGCGGATGTCCTGTCCAGAACAGGTTTAAGTGCCCTTCTCTGTTGGAGAGTATTCCTGGAGAGGTATTGGTAAAGTCTAATTTTAGTTTCCCAAAGTCTCTAGCCTTAAGCATGATTGCTTCTTTCACTGCATAAAAATGGACTCTACAAATCATATCCCGGGGAAGTTCTGAAGTTACAAACAAGGGAGAGTTGTGTTCACCACTAATTTTTAAAACCATTAGGTGGTTGTTGTCTCACCAACTGGGCCTAAGAAGCTTCCCCATACAGCCTAGTGGCTTGGACTTCAGAGGTGCTTGTATCAGAGCCATGTATTAGAGGTATACTTGCGGTTGGACTATGAATTTGTGTAGTGAATCTTTCTCCACCTGGGTCTGTCTGCTGGAGTGATGCAGGTAATGATTGCCAGTCATCAACGCTATCCCAGCCGGGTGATGTCCCTTTCTACAGGGTTTTGGTTTGAGTGAACAGAGGCCTGGGCATCCTCAAAGGGTCTTTACAGTGTGATTTCTCAGTTTTAGCCGTGTCCTGAGGCTGGTGTGATCGAGTGTATTTGGGAGAAGGTGGGTGGCAAGATGTCATCCGGCCTTGAGCTTCTCTCTGCATGTCTGAGCAGGAAGCCTGGAGGAGGTAGGCGACAAGATGGCGTCCGGCCTTGTGCTTCTCTCTGCATGTCTGAGCAGGAAGCCGGGAGGAGGTAGGCGACAAGATGGCATCCGGCCTTGTGCTTCTCTCTGCATGTCTGAGCAGGAAGCTGAGCGGTCTTTTGTAGCTGTCCATTAGCCTCTGGACTTATCCTTCCTTTTTTGAGTTTCCCCATGTCAGTATGGGAGGTAGTAACACTATTTTATAGGGTTTAAAGTTGCTCTGCTGACGGAGCTCTGAGAAGTACGTCTTCACACCACCATGCTCAGGCCACACCCCTTTGTCAACTTTCTTAATCAAGATTTCCTCATCCTTTTGCAAGTTTATTAGAGCTTGTGTTTCTCTAAAACTAAGCTTCTGTTTACAAGAATGATGGTGTATTTTATGTAGTGTTATTAATTCATTTTCTATGCTCTTTTGGTATAAATTTACAGTTTGATCTCGTATACCAATCAAAATTGTAACAGACAGCACAATCAGAAGGGTACAATTAAAAAGCCTTTATTCTGCTTTTTGGCTACATGATCCGGACAGATACAACGTTTCAAGCCATCATGGTCCTTTATCAAGTTAATGAAACACACGATCACATCTTTATACTATTATCCATAGCGCCATCTTGTGGCAAAATATCAAAATGTCATAAAATAGAGATACATGGTTACTTAAATCTATATAATTTTGGAAAAACAATCTTGTTCCCCATAGGTAATGCACCCTTCTTCCAATATCTGTAAGAATTAAAAACATAAATAAAACAAAAGTTAAAAACATATCGGAATATACAATGTAAGTCATATTCTCTATTTAAACCATGGGGTTGTAATGTTTCCAAATAACGAATCCACCACGCTTCTTTCTTAAGTAATTCCTTAATTCTATCTCCTCCTCGCTGAGGTACTGGTACATGATCAATAACCTGAAATTTCAGTTGTTGGACCCCATGAACTCTCGATAGCCGGCAAATATTTTTGATGTGCAACTTTCTTACATGTAACTTTTTTAACTCTTTTTTGTCTTGCCAACTTTTTTGTCTCTATAACTTAAATTAATAGCCAATGGGCTCTTTTACTTGCATTTTTCAAAAAAAAATTGCAGATAGCGGAATGCTAAATTTGCCCTGGATCCATGTCTGGTGAAAAAATTATCTACTACACATTGACTTTTTAAATAATGTCTTAAAACAGGTTCTTTTCATTATATAATAGTTATGTCTGCCACTAATGCCAGCCGTTTTTGGAACATTTTTGCTTTCTCGCTTTAGGGGCATTTTCTGAGGGGAAACCAATAGTTTACCTAGGAAAACTATACATTGTTTTTTTGGCAGAAACTGAGCTTTCTAAATCTGCCTGAGTTTTTATGTATTTCTACCTCTGCAATAAGATTTATAGCTCTAAATATTAAAAAAAAATCATATATTTTTGGAAAGTACACATTCTACCGAATATAAAATGGGTACCCATGCCTTTCTGCTCCAAACTACTGAGTGGCAAGGCTTTCCCACAATTGTCGGTTTTGGTGAAATATTTGAAAATTGCCTCAAAGCTTCAACTTTCCAGCATTATTGCCCATGTATCACTGCATACCAAGAAAAAGCACTCTAAATATGGTTGCCAGGGGCCCTATAAACAGTTTGTTGCCCATTGTGAATAGGCTTACCAAAGTATCTGGCATTTAGAGGCCCCAAAATGAAGTTGCCAGGTTTTATCAGTGGGATAAATGTTCACACTTAAAGTTAATAACAGCAGGGAATGGTCTGAGAAAGCTCTAGGCAGATAGGCAGCTATTGTTACCAGTGGTAGAAAGTTTTGTGTGGCAAGTACACAATGACAGGAGAATTGCGTTTGCATGATTCCAAATCCACACTTCTGTTAAGGCCATCCCCTCATCCAAAATAGCTAAGGGTATTGGGGATAGCATTGTGGGGAACAGTTCATCCAGCTGGGGATTGAGAGTTGAATCGGGGGACAGTTTATCTAGCTGGGGATTGAGGGGTGAATTGAAGTCACCAATTAAGCAGAATGGGGTTGGAGGTAGCTCTAATACTTTACTGAAAATGGTTTCAAGCATATCCATAGCAGGTGGGAGATATATATTAACCAAGATCAGTGAATTAGCGGTAACTTTGAAATGGATAAGAATAAAATCTCCCATACATATCAATTTTTAACAGGTGTTTTTTGACTAGGATGGCAACTCTGGCATGAGTGGAAAAGGAGGCATTGTAGTGGTGTGCTACCCATAATCGTTTGACCTGTAAGGTGAGTTTCTTGCAAAATAGCAGTGGTGGAGAGTCTTGACATATTTAAATAACTGTGCATGTTTGAACCTTGAATTACGGCCCCTGATGTTTCAGGAGCAGACGGACATTACGGTGGACATTTGACCATATTGTAGTTGCCAATGCACTATATATGAACAACTTACATGTGTAATATAGATTACCAACAACAGTTTTATCATATTGGAAAAAAAACAAACAAGTAAACCTAAATAAAACCGTTGGACCGCAACTTGACCCATCCCACTCCTGCCCACACATAACAAAGGAGGGCCTGTACCAATAACTTTGTGGGGGTAAAAGCAGGTACTCAACTTAAGTAATAGATTGCTATATGTTCCCACAGTTTTGTCTACCGTTTAACAGGGCTTGATCCCCAAGCGACGATTCATCATTAGTGATGGGCGCAGCGCGATTCGCCGCTGGCGAATAAAATCGTGAAATGCCAGTGAAAATTCGCCTGGCTGAAAATTCGCTAAAAAAACGAGTCGCGCGTCGTTTTTTAAAAAATTCCTATTTTTCATAATATACTGTATGGATTTATACGAGAAAAATATTTCATTTTACACATGAAAATCCACCTGATTTGGAAAGCCTTATGTCTCTCTAATGTGCCATTACCGGATATGTATAGTTTTAGGGAGATTTAGGACTTCTGTACAGCAGAAACTCCCGGCAGTATTATTTTGAAAGCACGAAGGCAGAAATTGGCAGATTTCAATGCCAAAAAATACCAGTAGGTTTATCCCAGAAAACCATTTTTGAAAAGTACACTGCTTATTCCAAAATGGGTAACTACTGTAGAAACATTGGGGTAACAGTCACCCTGCTATAGTTCCATTGGTACCCAGGTCACAAATGAACACTCACCCCAGATCTTACCATAAATGGCATTCAGGTTGGGTTCCCTTAGCTCATTACACGTTTACAGATATATAGAAACGCTGTTCTCAAACATAGCCTGTGTATTACTGGATTAATCCAGTAAAGAGGCATTTTCAGGCTAATTTTCATTGCAATATATAAAAAAAATGTATAATTTCTCCAAAGAATTCAGAGAGAGAGGGCAATATATAGATATAAAGAAACATTGGGGTAACATAGCTGCATAGTTGGGTTGAAAAAGTCCATCAAAGTCAACCCCTCCAAATGAACTCCTATACATATACACCCATTCATAGCAACCTATGTATACACTAATAAAAGCTATATATATATACTAATTGTAGACAATAGCCTATGTATTTATGCTTGTCAGAGAAATCATCCAAGCCCCTCTTAAATGTGTCCGTCACCTTGTCATTGTTACAGGGTTACCCCATACACCCCATATCTCACGTGAGCTGGCCTTCAGGCTTTTAGCAAGGTTACACACTCACACCCATATATATATATATTATATATATAAACTTTTGGGTCACATTCACTCTGCTATTTAGGGGCACCCAGGGAGGAAATAAGTGATCACTCCAAAGCTCACCCTAACTGGCCATTGGACTGGGCCCCCTTAGCTCATAACAAGGTTACAAATATATAGAAACATTGGGGTGTCGCCCTGCTTTAGTTCTAGGGGTACCCAGGGCACAAATAAGCACTCACCCCAAATCTCCCCCTAACTGGCCTTCAGACTGGGCCCCCTTAGCTCATAACAAGGTTATAGAGCTATAGAAACATTGATCTCACACAAAACCTGTGTATTACTGCATTAATCCAGCAAAGAGGCATTTTCAGGCCAAAACAATATTGCAATATACAAAAATGTATAATTATAGAACCTGCCTTGTTACCATAATCAACTTAATTCTCCAAAGAATTCAAAGAGAGGGCAATACACTACTTGCAGTAATAACTGGCAGGAAATCAAAAGGGGAGATTTCACAAGAGATTGGAGAGATTTTATCGCTGGAGGATTAGAGATAACAGCCGTCTCTATCTGCTTGTCATTAGGAAATCTCCCGTCTCTGCAACACTCAGTTTGCTTTTTTCAAGACGAGATGCAGATCTTATCAAACCATCTATATGGCACCTGAGACTAACCTTGGTTTCAGTGGCATTACACTGCCCTATCTCTCAAATCATTTGCTTAAGATTCCCTGATACTCTTTGATTGCATGAGATAATCACTCTGCACTACAATTGTATTAAGTTCATTCTTTGGAACATTTCCACCCACGTTTAAATAGGGATTATAGTCCAGAGGCTAAAGGCCCTAGGGCCAGCTGCAGACCATAGGCTTTTTTTTATGACATTATCGTATAAAAGGGGATATAAACTTTCTATAATACAATCAATTAATCCTGGGGTAGAGAGGCCTACAGTGAAATGTTTTAAGAGAATGCTGGCATCTATAATAACTAAAGGTGTATTCTGCTATATAAGTGGCTGGCTTTCATGCATATGTCCTCATTCTGTTAATAGCAAATAACACTGTTATATTGGATTTTTAATGCCCTCAGATATTAGCCCATAATATGATAAGTGGCAAATCAAATGCTCAGTATTATGCGGTTCAGTTGACAGCGTCACATAGAATTACCCTATGCCAAATGCAGTGTCTGCCCAGAATGAATACATCTGTTGTGCAGCTCCTACAGGATCCAAGTCATGTCAGATTACTTGAAGGTTTTCATGTTCTGCATCTTAATCTAACCAACAGCCACATTGCTGACTGTCACATTGTACAACTGAGGACATCTCACAAGCTTGGATGTCACACCCCTATCCCACTTTGTGATGGAGACATCAGCATCTTAACAATAGAATACCAGGGGCAGCATTCCTAAGGCATTCAATGAACACATAAAGACACAAGGCTTAAAGCTACACAGGGATCTCTGAGCACAAA
>CM044435.1:5638753-5654517 GCA_024363595.1 Xenopus borealis
GTGTCTCAGCCATAATAAATGAGAGGGCCCCAGGTCCATAAAAAATTATATAATCATATGAAAGTTTGCAGCAACTCCTGATTCTCTCTCCTACCAAATGTGGGTTTTAGTAGAGAGGTTTTAAATATGATTTCCCATAAAGTACACGTTTTTTAGTCAGTCTCCCATTGATTGACATTGCTGCCCATTGATATGCAGATCCCAGTAATGCTTCTCAATAAGCCTCTACATGGCTGTTGGGACTCATACAGGGTGTTGAAATGCTAATAGGCCACAGATTCCCCAGCTGCCCATACATGCTAGAAATGACACCTGATATCAAATTATTTATGAGAAGAGGGGAATTTCTGTTAATTGCACTACCAGTGCTGTGCAAAGATCAGTCCTCATATACTGAATGGCTAAAATTAATTATTGTTATAAGGTTATCATGTCTGATGGGCTTAAGCCATTAACCCTGTATTGTAGGGTTGGCTGGGAGCACATGTGGTGCCAGGTGCAAAGTGCAGCATTGGTGAACACACGGCAGCCCTGTCCTTACCTGCTTCCTGATGCCATATATAATACTGTATTCACGGGGTGAATGTAGGTCTCTGCGCTCTGAAATAGAGACTTGTGGCAATTAATTTACCTGCAAAACAGTCTGTAAAGTGCAAAAAACATGGCGGACTCCACCCTTTTCCATACTTGGCACTCTGCCCTGCAGGTAGTGAATGGTGTATGTTGCATCTTTTTCCTTATAGGGGGGTATACATACATAATGGTGACCTTGTGACTCTTATGATCCAAACAGAATTTACAAGTACAATTATGGGATCGATATGTGAATATGTGCAAACAAGAGTCCCTCTAACTAGTAGAAGGGAACAGTCTGGCAAAAGTGAGGAGAGTGGGGACCTGATTAGGTGTAGGTCCTGAGAAGGTAAGTGCCTGGCACTTTGCGCCCAAGGCACATGCCTCTTCTGCCTACCCATAGTTCCGACCCTTATCCACCTTGAAGGAAAAATTATTCTATTGGGAAGTGTTTAAATAATTTTTTCTAAACTCAAGGTATGGAGAGCCAAATTAGGGAAAGGTCCTTTATCTGGGAAAAAAACAGGTCCCAAGAATTCTGGATAACTGGTCCCATACCTGTTTATTACATTTAGTTATAAAGCTAACACTTGTCACAGGGCCACCAAATATATTAGTTTTTTACTTATGCATGCAAGCAAATACTGGATGCGTAATAGTGAGTGCTGGGCGAGACAGTTTACCAATGCCACTCACTATGAAAGGGGGAACCATGTTGGATTGTATCAAACTTTCTACCTGTTGCAGCTCTCTGCTGCCAAAGTTGGCTATTGTGGTGAGTAAAATAAGGGTCTGACTGGGCCAACAAGACAATGTGAAAAAAGAACCTGGTGGGCCCTGCCAAATCAAGGCCTGCTCCCTGCTCTCTGGCAGGAACTTTAGGTGCTCCACCTCCAACTGTGTCCACAAGGAGGAAGTAAAAGTTATGTAGTGTGCAGCAGGTTTTAGAAGTTTACTCTGGGGTGAGGGTGGCCCCTGACGTGGCAGACCCTGTGGATAACACCATTTATTACAGCAAGTGAACATGAAACTTGCAGAGCCAGGGCAATTTTATTGGTGACACGCCTTGCTTGTTCTCTGATTTTACTGTAGATCTAAAGGTATCAGAGCTGTTGTTGACTTTTCTGGCAAGCACTCAAGAAAAGTCATTGACATGTAGGGAGAGTCTCTGTCAGTGACACTAACGGAAGGAATCTGGTTGGATAGTTGGACTCTACAGAGTAGAACAATGGTGTTCTCATGGAGAAAGCTATGCCAGCAAAAGGTTATTTCCTTGGTAAATCAATGCAGGCATTGTGTTATTTGTCCTGATATATGTGTCTCTAAACTGTGCAGTGACTATAACTTTCCCCACATCAAAGATGTTTTAAGGTGTTCCTATGTTAATTGGTGTGCATATATATAAATATTTACACAGTATATATTCTCAAACTGAGCATCAGTCGAGACTTCCCTCAGACCCTCTGTTCTCCTCAGCCTCTTAGCATCCCTTACACCCCTGACCCCAGAGGGGCATACCATCAGAAAATACTTTATGGGACATTTAGATAGATAAGAATCTATCTAAATATATAGATAAGAGGCTGACACCATTAGGCACTTGCAGGACTAAAATAGGCCCTTCTAGTGTATATTTGAGGACAGAATTAGAAGCAGATACTGCTCTTGATACAGTATAGTGTTATATAAGCATATGGTGAAAAAAGAAATGGATTAGCTGAAGCTTGCATGCATTACCAATAAAAAGTATTTTTTGTAAAGTAAATCCCTATAACTACAAGTGCACTGATTGTTCCCTGTAATCAGTTCTCTATTGTTTTGCACATTATCGCCAGAGAGACAGGCAGTCTGCCTATGGAGCAAAGTCCTGCAAGCACTGCCATCTTGTCACAATACACACAAAACCAAATATTGCAGAGGCACTAAACACACACAATTTAAGTTGCTGTTGAGGTGATGTTTCAATGAACCTATTAAGCAGGGAGGTATCAACAGGGAAGCAAACCCAGCTGCTTTTGGAGGCCCAGGGTTGCAGAGGGCAAAATGGAGTCCTAACCAACATGTTCTATCATTTTACAGTATAGCTATTCCTACTGAAAGTTTGGTGTGTCCTACTCCTGGTGGATCCCACCTACTGCTATGCAAGTTATTGCTTCCTTGTTTGGAATGTATGACTTTTTTTGAAGTTTTACATATGTGCAGTGGTTTGTTAGTGCAGTTTAGTATCAACTAGTTTAATATTATTTTTACACATTCCTATCAACTCCCAGAACCTAGTAATACTAGCAAATAGGGAGCCAAGTGGAAAGACTCATTTCAAACCCCATAATAACACCATCCAAAGTGAGAAATAACCTGAAAGCCTTTGCTACACTTCTCCCATGTCATTTGTGGTGGATTCTGGGTGGATTCAACCAATGCAACGAGACCCAAATAGATGGAAACAGCAATCTCATCAGAAAATCCTACGTTGATTTCAATCTTTGCCTTTTTGTATATATGAGGGTTTGAACAGATTAATGGCAGCATGGGGGCCTATTTTAGGATTTTAGTGAAGCGTTTGGGGGAATACTTTATACAATTAAGGTCAACAAACTGGCCTTTCACATTGGGTCATTCACACCTTAGCTGGTAAATTATTAGCTCATGCTCTGTAATAGGTCAGATGCGATGTGAAGATATTGCAGAGGGAGGAGACATCTATCAGGACACACAATATAAGGCTGTGTGAGTTTCACCTCAACATCTCAGCTGCATTCAATCTCCCAGTCTGACTCTCAGCCACACTCCTGGTTCCATAGCAAGAACATGGCCTTCACTGGAAAGTACGAGGTTGAAAGCCAAGACAACTATGATGCTTTCATGAAGGCTATTGGTAAGTAATTATGTCATGTATTTGTGACCTTGGATGATAATCTGTACTAATCCAGACTTTATCAGACTAAGCATTAGGTAGGGGTAGTTGTATCTGAGCCATCTTGGCACATCTTTGTGCACTCTTCAACTCAGCGGTAGGGGCACTGTACTTCTAAACCATACAATGTGTAGTCCAGGCGCAATCGGGCAATAGACATGTTTCTTCTTGATCAGATTGCTGTTTTACAACAAGTCATGTGGTGGGTTCAATGCACAATGCTAGGTAGGGCCAAGTCTTTTTTTCCTGCCCATTTTGATTCTTCAGTAGTGTAAAAAACATAACAATTTTAATTCTGATAAAGAAGATTTTATTCCAGCTTCCATAATACTTACAACACTTGTCAGAACATGTTGTAGTCTTGTATTGTTACTTATTGTTCCATTACCTTAGGCATCCCTGCTGAGACCATCGAAAAGGGAAGGGACTTCAAGTTCAGCACAGAAGTCGTGCAAAATGGCAATACCTTCACTTGGTCCCAGATCTACCCAGGACACACGATGACCAACACTTTCACCATTGGACAGGAGTCTGATATGGAGACCGTGAGCGGAAAAAAGTTTAAAGTGAGTTTTTAAAATGTACCCAGAATAATAAAGGAACATTCACACTTTCAGGGCTTTTTTTGTTTTATGGTTATAAATTTACCCAATATCCAATTATTTTCACAATTGTAGAAAAGAATCATTCTGCTTCCTCTTAAGATTGCTCAGAACCCTTATTTCAAAGAGCATTATATTATCCTGTAGGTGAACTTACTTCGCATAATCTTATAGGGCAATCCATATTGATTTAAACATACAGTAGCTTTGTGTTTGATAAAGCCAATCTAAGTACTTATTTGTCATCCCCATATGATTGTGTGGGGACTCCTGGTCTAGAGTATCTGTTTTTTCTTTCTGCTGTCTCATACAGGTGAATCTAGCAACTCTAACAAAATCAAGCTTTTTATTAGTCCCAATCACTCTCTAGTAGGACCATATATTCACTCCTTCACTCCAACTTGGACAGCACTGTTGTGGGAGCATCTCTTTGGAGTATATGTGCTAACTGCATGTGCTAATTGGACTATCCTACAGTTTGGTAAAAGGGGAGAAGCCTTAACTCCATTGTTGTACATAAATATCTATTTATTATTTTTAATGTATTAGGTCTAGCACTATCATTAAAATTATGCTCCGACCTTTGCTCTCCCCGGTCCATTAACCTAAACCTAAATTTTTTTTACATTACTGTCCTTTTAACATATTCCAGGGGGGCTGGCAAAGGGGCCATGTTACTGCACCATTAATATATGAGGAGCAAGTTTTTTATTTTGTGTTGAGAATTAAACTGTTGTTATATTGTTGTTAAAAAACATGTTGACAGGAGCTGGGTGATTATTGCAGGCAGTCCCAAGTAATGTTCTATAAGGTTAGAACATTACAAAAAGAAGAGTTTGAGTGTACACGTCTGCAGTTTAATGGTAGCAAAGGGCTGATGGTATTATTATTATTATTAACATGTATTTCTATAGCGCCAACTTGTTTTGTAGCGCTGTGATGGTAGATGGTTAGTGTGACATTACTGGTAGACATTTCTGTGAATTTCTGACCCTTTCTTTATATGTTCAATTTCAGGCAGTAGTTCAGATGGAAGGTGGGAAAATCATTGTGGACTTTGGGAAGTACAAACACACCTCTGAAATCGTTGGGGGTAAACTAGTGGAGGTAAGAGAACTTTTGGAACACATTCTTTTATTAGAATATAATGTCAGTAATGAATAAAAGCCTACAAATTTAGCAAAGAATAATGAAATGATAATGCCTTGGAAATTTTCCTGGCATTATATTTTGGCACCATTTTTTCCCCAGCATGCAGTATTTTGGGCAGCAGGACAAAGCATTGCAGTCAGTTGCTCTCTTGACAAGATGCAGCACTCCACTCAATTGGGCATCACACACAAGAAATTGTAGCCCAGGCTGATGATGTTGTCTAGTTCACTGGTTTTCTACCAGACTGGCACATCCCCAAAGGGACCATTCTTCAGGCTTAGCCCTCTCCCTGTTACAATTAATTGACTGTCATGGTAGAGTTGACAAGTATGCAACTGCAGTAAAAATCTAGAAGTGTTTTAAATGGGGCATTATCTAAACATTATTTATACCACCTCCTTCCTATTTTCCCTTCTGAATTTCCTGCTGTCCTGCAGAATGTGAAATATGAATGTCTATCAATGTTTTTAAAACTTGCAACATTCCTGGAAAAAATTCTCAGCAACCGTGATGACATTTGCTATGCAAGTAAATTAAGACTATGGGGAAAAGCTCATCTTCTTATTCAAATTTTCTGCTAATTAATAATAAATGTTGCCCTGTAGCTTGTTTGGCCTCTGAGAGACAACAAGGTATATGGTGAGTTGCGATTGATGTCAGTCTCTATTGCCTCACATTTAGGTAGAACATTCCAGCATTATAATAACGCTGGGCATCACTTGCATAATATACATACATTATACATTATAATATATATCATGTTATGGGGAAGGCAATACCCAGTAGAATCAGTATTGACTTCTGTAGCTTTTTGGTTTGGGTTTGATTCTGAACCTTTTCTTACAGAGTGCAAAGTCCAAAAATAGGTGCACTCTGCAATGTGTATCAGCCCCAATGCAAGATTTTGCCTTATGCCGGTCAAAATACAAAATGCAACAGACACATGGGTACCAGGTTCCAGTTTACTAGTGTCGAGTGGGTCAGACCAAAACCAATTTATTTTTGGCCTAACAAATTGATCCTCAAGTGGGTGGTTGTGTGGGTCTGTATCTCCTCTTAGCCCAGCCTCTACTGCCTTCATCCACCCTGCCCCAATCATTGGTTTGCTAGGTGTAACAATCTATCATTAACATCCATAGTGTTTATATATATATATATCCCCACCACACACATATATAATTCTGCGTTTGCTTTATGTTTCAGACATCAGTGACTGCTGGAATTACTTTCAAAAGAATCAGTAAGAAGGTGGCATAAGTCTACAGATAAGCTGTTTTATTTGCCAGCAATTTATTTCTATTAAATAAACCTTTTCAAACAAATAAGTATTTTCTGTTTCATTATGTGTGTATGAATGGAAGTCCACCCTGGTAGCCCTATGTCTACCTCTGATAGCCATAGCCAGAACTATAAATCAATTTGAGTTGTTTGAGGCATTTTGATCTTATGAAACTAAGCACAGGAGGGCTCTGCCCCAGCCCTGGCCATACAGAATGTAGTTCCACCTGAGTCATATTAAGAGCTACAGGAGAAACCCTAGAATTGTTGATAAAACAATTTCATATGTTTGTGACTTCTTACGTTATGGGCAGTAATAATCTACCGAGATGTTTCCAGTACTGTTGATATGTGTCCCCCACTTTTGTTTTACTTACATTATGTATAATAAATTTTAAAGATTAATAACATATGGAAGCTTTGCTGGTTTACCTGAAGTTGAATGAAGACGTTTCAATCCTCTACCACAGAGTCAAAAATAATTCCTTGGTATTGAGGGGTCGGCAGTTACAGAGAGAAGTTAGTAAGCTGGTTTTAAATTTATTATTATTATTAATAATAGAACATCAGTACATTACCAATACACTTGACTAGGAATATATATATATACATATAATATATATATAACTCGTTCAATGGACCAGAGTGATGTTGAAATAAAAATCACCTTGATTGAAAATATTTGGAGTGCTTGTCCATTGAACATATATATATGTATATCAAGTTCAAGAACATAATATGGAATGGGCTGACCTAAATAAGAAAATGATTTGGTTTTTTGGCATGACCAGTATGATGTGTATATTTTTTGGTCACCATGAAGAGACTCATATGAATCCAGTATTTGTGTATCCATTGTTTGTTCCAGAATTCTTACATATTACAAATATTACAATAATTCTAATTTGGGATGTTGTTTATAAAGTTCAACATTGGATTTTACCAAAGCTACAGGTTGACGGTATAAGCTTTCTTTGCTTGCCCGAAAGCTGCCAATGTGTTTAACAATTTTATTGATGAGCAGGGAAGCATTAAAAGAGCAGCGAGTTGAATACATGATCTTGGTCTGTTTTATAAAGATCAAAAAGTCACTGCTTGGGTGCAGTTCAATGAAGAAGTTGTAGCCTGGTACAGTTATTGATCAGGAAGAGTTAATGTCACATTCTGAACCTCAACATTCAAGTTCAATCCTCCCAACAATGGCACAACTCATGCCCATCCCCACCCATCTATTGATCTTTTTTTTTTCCAACAGAAAGAGATGGATCTCAAATGTTTAAGAAATAAAAACACATAAAACTTATTGGGCCAGATTCAATTCAGAGAGAAAAAGGTTTATCACATGAAAATTCATGGATTCTATTTGAGATGCAATTCAATTCTGAAAGACATCTCATGGTTTAGTATGTGAAAATTCTATTAAAGCCTATGGAAAAAAAACTGAACTAAATTTGGAGAAAAGATTTTTCACCTAGATTTGACTCTCCCCCATGAATTTTCATGTGAGAACTTCTCACTGAATTGAATCTGGACAATTATCTGACAAATGTTTTTTTTATAGTTTGGAGGTCTGCTTTATCTTTAATGCCTTCTAATATATAGAAGATATAGTCTTATTGCGGTAACAAATTTATATATTTAGTGTTGAAGTTTCTAATCCACTACTTGGAAATAGACAGTTCTTTCTAGTTCACAGTTTGGAGTATGTAATATGTAACTGGAGATATATATAGATAGACTTTTATGAAAACTGAAGTCCTACAAAGCATTGTGTTAAAAAAGGTGCTTGTTTTATATTGCGTTCTATAATATACTATATTCTGCTGGCCTGTAATAGATCAGTGCTACTGAATTTACCCCATAACTTCTCATATCTTGGTGAGCTCAATTCACTGCTCTTGCCTTTGGCCCAGGGATGGCTTATTAAAATGAATTGAAATTGAGATTCAGTATCCATCAAAAAGGCTTTAAGATCTTTAAACTGAATATGTAAATAACAGAATTCTGTCAATGTTTTATCTTTCGTATCGATCAGTTCTCCATCCTCTTTTTCCCTAGGTCTCTGATATTTGATAACCTAGGCCTCGCCATTATGAAGCAAATTCTTAAATCAGGGGCCATTTGTGGAGAATAAAGAGCTCACAAGGAGTGCGGCTGAGTGTGACAAATAAAAAAAATTAAAAGAAATTAGAATCCCTGACTGGCATCTCTATTTGTTCTCTTATGCTCTGTGTGGCAGCTATATTTATCCTTTCAGCTTGTAGGGAGAATGATAAATAAGGCAGGGGAACCTGTTTACGGGCAATTAATTAAGGGCAATTAAACCCCCCTAGGCGCTAACTTCCTCCCACCTTCCCCCCGGGCTACCTCCCCCCGGCCTATTGCCCCTAAGTCCCTACTTACCCATCCTTCTTGTGAAACCCCAAAGTTCACAAAGTCTTCCAATTTCACAAAGAAATCAGTATCGGAAGTCTTCGGGGCGCATGCGCAGTAGGACCAACCAGCAAACGCGTCTTACTACGCATGCGCTGCAGACGGCGCTCGATCCAGGAAGAAGACGTTGAAGAAGAAGATTTATCCTGTGGTCTACGCTGGAGGGCACCAAGAATGCACCTTAGGGGCAATAGGCTGGGGGGGTTGGTAGCCTGGGTGGGGGGAGGGAGTTAGCGCCTGGGGGGTTTCATTGCCCTTTAATGTGCATTTCTCCTGTATAGTCTATAGCTTTTTGTTTCTATTATAAATTGTTTTACAGTTGCCACTTAATGCTCCCCAACAGAAAAAAAAAGACAAGCAGTGCAAAGGAAATTTCCATTTGTGCTTGGCTGAATTGTTTTACAACCGCTTGAACCCGCGATTTGCACACAGGTCAATTACACCAATCTTTGTGTGAGTCATCACATTGCCTACTTGGTTATGAGATCATTTAGGGTAGAGGAGGCTATATAAAGCAGCACATTTAGCCTGCCACCATCACTATCCAGCCCTTCCACTGGAGAACCAGCCTACTGTTAGAACCTTCAGCAGAACCATGTCCTTCTCTGGAAGATATGAAGTAGAAAGCCAAGAAAACTACGATGCCTTCATGAAGCTTATTGGTAACAAAAACTTGTGTCTCTTTCATAGATCTCTATTGCCTTATTTGAGATATTTTGAAGCATAATTATGAAAAGGCTAAAAAGTGGAGAGAACTCTATTGTCACCCTTTGATAAACATGTCCTTTTATCTTTTTCTGAACTACAACCTATATCACTTTTTAGTATATGTCCAGTTATGTCCATTTCACATGGCTGGACCCACCAAGGGAACATAGCTAGATCAACCTGTAGCTAGTCAGAGAAATACATCACAGCCAATGAGATTTTAACATGATATGGCCAACCTGAAACCTGAGTTACACCAGTCACAAAGCTAGAGGGCTCAATGGGCAAAGTGTAAAAGAATGGAATAGATCACCATGTTTTTGCCAACAATGTACCTTATGTCCCCATAATTGCACTTTAATTTCACTCACTGTCAGCTGCATGAGGGTACAAGTTTTACCCACATGTTGGCTGTTCCTAAGAATCAATTTAGTCCATTATATGAATGCTGTTGGGTAGGTGCAAAAAGTTTATAACTGTGCTCTCCACAGGCTAAAGTCCAGACTTCCATTGAGCTGTGCTTTGTGCCTGATCATTCAATTTATGTGCAACAGGCACCAACCAGGGGTACACGTAAATACAGGTATATACTGTAAATAGAGGTTTAATAAGTGCAATAACATGTTCAGTTACATGCCAAGTGCTAATAAATTAGCTTTAATTGTCAAATCCAGAATACAAATCAGACAGGGAAAGATATATGGGTGTGAGCTGAAAAAGCCAGGCTTTCGGTACTGGTCTCTGAGATACATAGTAACATAGTAAGTTAGGTTGAAAAAAGACATACGTCCATCAAGTTCAACCTTTAAATGTTTGATGGAAGCCATACCAGTATCTAATCCTCAAGGGAGCCATGTACAAAGTATTGTTGATAAATGATTACCAGGCCTGTTTATCCCCTCAGGTATACCCGATGATACCATTGAAAAAGGAAGAAATTTTAAGTACACCACAGAAGTCGTCCAGGACGGCAATAACTTTACTTGGTCCCAGATCTATCCCGGCTACACATTGACTAACAAGTTTACCACTGGGCAGGAATCTGAATTGGAAACCATGTCGGGCAAAAAATTCAAGGTATGCATTTTGGCATTCTCACTTATAGCATAATGGACCAAATATTTGATATTTGTAGCAGTTGCAGGTAGGATATTATTACAAGGGGAATCTCATGCCAAGAAGTCAGTGGGGCCCCTGGGCAGAGGGCCATAAAAATAAAACAAAGTGTGCCATGTGCACCAGAAGCATCAATAATGCTGCCTTAATCTATGTTATACATTGTTTCTGTCAATGTGAGCACAGTAATGTTTTGAATAGTGTGCACTTCCCCTTGGGTCTTATTATTTATGGTACCTCTTCTAAGGCAACCTAGTGAAATGAGATTGTAGTTATTTGTAAATTGCTGCCTGTAAATGTGAATGACCTTTGGAATCCGCAAAGGTATAATATGTAGAAATATGCAAGGTATGTACTCTGCAGAAAATAATTCATACACAATGCATTGTTTGTGAGAAACAACATGGCCGTTCCCACTACAGTAAAAGATTATTGGCTCATTTTAATATTGCAGGCCACTGTTAATTTAGAAGGTGGAAAAATCGTTGTTGACTTCCCAAAGTATCATCACACCTCTGAAATTGTGGGTGGCAACCTGGTTGAGGTAAGAAACGATATGTAGAAAAGATGGTCGATGATTTCAACCCATGAAGTCCTCACTTACCACAAGCTGCATTATAAATTGCACCAGATAAAACAGCTGGTGCAAAGTTGGGTTGGCATGCAGTGGGACACTGTACATAATGCCTGTCTTTAACTGGGATGCCAGGTGCCCACCAGAACCCCTTAGGCTGATGGCCCACATTCCAAATTTTATACCTCCTCTCCTCACTCAACCTCTTTATTCTCCTAGTCTCTTTTCTCTACATACTATAATCTGTTCTTTCATAATAAGGGATTCTATCATGGGAAACATTTTGTTTTTTCAAAATGCATCATTTAATAGTGCTGTTCCAGAAGAATTCTGCACTGAAATCCATTTCTCAAAAGAGCTAACAGATTTTTTTATATTTCGTTTTGAAATCTGACATGGGGCTAGACATTTTGTAAATTTACCAGCTGCCCCAAGTCATGTGACTTGTGCTATGATAAACTTCAATCACTCTTTACTGCTGTACTGTAAGTTGGAGTGATATCACCCCCTCCCTTTCCCCTACTCATCAGCCTAACAAAAGAACAATGAGAAGGTAACCAGATAACAGCTCCCTAACACAAGATAACAGCAGCCTGGTAGATCTAAGAACAGCACTCAATAGTAAAACCCATGTCCCACTGTGTACTATTTAGTTACATTGAGAAGGAAAAACAACAGCCTGCCAGAAAGCAGCTCCCTCCTACAGTGCTGGCACAAGTCACATGACCGGGGCAGCTGGGAAATTGACAAAATGTCTAGCCCCATGTCAGATTTCAAATCTGAATATAAAAAAATCTGTTTGCTCTTTTGAGAAATGGATTTCAGTGCAGAAGTTACTGGAGCAGCACTATTTTTTTGATAAAAACATGTTTTCCCAAGACAGTTTCCCTTTAAGCCTATTTGTTCCCATATAGATATAGAGAATCACCATGAAATAGCCCAAATGGTTAGAAGAAAGAACCCCACTGACACCCAGGCCCACTGGGAGTTTTCCTAGTAACCTGGTGGGCCAGTCCAACACTGCTTGTGTCCCCTAGTGCTCCCTGAGTTATTGTGCTGAGGGGTGCATAAATGTGAGCACAACAAACATGTTTTGACAAGGAAACTTACAGATTCCAACAGTATAAAAACACTAACACCCGCACATTTAATTACTGGGTACTTTTGTACTCTTATCTACAAGGTCATCTGCCTAGTAAAATTCAAGCAAGCCCACAATTGTTTGGGTTTAAAATTACCAATTTTCCTCTAACAACTGTATATTCAGGGGAATATTGAGGCCATTTCATAAACCCTTGATTTAAAAGAATCATGGTAAAAATAACCTTAAATTTTAGTTTCTCAAACTCAATGTTAATCGATAAAATATTGACATATCTCTAGCTATTATGGTTTTCAAGTTTTTTTCAAAGAAACAATGACAGTTTCAGTGCAAGGTTTTTTTTTTCTGTTGAATTATCATATTTAGGTTTTTCTGTAAATATAAAATGGGAGTTTCATTGCAATTTATTCTCAAATGAATTTAGAAAAACAACTGAGTTTGAAAATTAATCTGATCTTTATTTGTATAAAAGTTTTACTTTATTTTCATGAATAATTCTATAATGAGGACAACAGGAAAAAAGATCAGAAAACCTCAGGTCCTGAGTAGTGATGGGCGAATTTATTCGCCAGGGGTGAATTCGAGGCGAATTCCCGTGAGTCGCCGCTGGCGAATAAATTCGCGAAACAACAGCGAAAATTCGCAAAAAATTGAGTCGCGCAACACAAACGACATGACGCGTCAAAAACGTGCCAAAAACGTGCCAATTTGCGAATTTCACTGGAAATTCGCTAATTTTTCGGCAAAGCGAAACTGGGTAGATTCACTAGTCCTGAGCATTATGGATATATAATAGATCCCATATCCATAAAAACATTTCCTCTTATTTGAACACTCTAGAATATACAGAGCTGTGTTTGTCAGTTGTGAGCTTAGCTACACACTAGTGTTATACTTTGGGTTTCAGTAGAACCCTCTTTAATAGTGGCATGGAATAGGGAAAAACAAACTTTGTGGGGTTCATTATTTATATATATGGTCAAATCCATAGATTTTGAATCTTCAGTTTTAAATTGCAACTCTCCAAATACTCGACAGTTCCTCTACAAGATGAAAGGTTACAGCGGGGCACATAAAAATATATCTAAATACTGTAATTCTTATTCATACACATTCTCAAGTAGGATTTATTTTTTGTAGTTGTTTTTGCAAATCTGCCCAGTGGTAAGAGTTGTAGACAACTCCCCCCAGCTATGAGGCCGGCAAACATTCCCTTTATAATTCTCTTGCAGTCAAAGTCTGTATAATAAAGGGGCGATTTACGAATTCACGTGCAATGATCGAAGGAATTAAAATTTTAAAGTTATTCGACTGCCTACTTCGCCAGATTGAACCTACCGAATTGTAATAGAAGCCTATGGGAAGCCCCCCAAAAGGCTTCTGAGGCTAAGTCCTGCTCGAATACAAATATTTCGGACGCTCAAAGGAAATTTCACTATTTTTTCGTGAAATTGAACAATCGGTATCCGATCATGTGAATTTATCGAAAAATCGTATTGCGAGCAAAATGTCCGGGAATAATAGTAAATTTCCCCCTAAATGTTTTCCTTTCTGTATGGAAATGATTGATCATTGCACACAAAGAGGCACACTTATTAAAATTCATAAAATCTTGTGTGCTTATTTTGGAAAGAATTTGATAATGAAACTTGGAACAAACGGCTTGAATGTAGTGAAATCCCCCCTCATTTTCAAATTCAAAGTAATCTTGAAAATTTGAACTGAAACCATGGGACAAAGTCACTAAAGCTAAAGCGCTAAGTGTCTAACTCTAGTGCTAATTTGCCGGTGTGACGTAATTTCGTTGATTAACGGCAAAATAACAAAGTCCCTGGCGAAAAGCGCAACTTCACACCTTTACGCAAGGTGTTTTTTTAGTGGCTGTAACATATTAATATACTTTTAACTTTGCGCCGTATGTAAATTAGGCATCACTAGCGTAAATGTGCTTTGACTGACGAAGTAATGGTAGCGCAACTTCGCTACTTTTCACCTCCCTGAGCGCAAATTCACGTTTTAGGGAATTAGCAGTGAACTGCGCCTGGTGAAGTGCGGCGAATTACGGCACAGCTATCGCTAGTGAATTTCCCCCATTTTCCCCCATGAGTTTTGAAAATACAACTCCCATTGAATTTTAAGTGAACTGGGCAGCTTTTCTGTTTTTTTTTCATATTGCAGGCTTTAAGTTTTTTTTTGCACTTGAAAGATCTTTTCAGAAATTTTAATTTGTGATTATTACAGGGAAAACTTAAATCCGGTTAAAAATTTTTTTAATTTTAATGTTGGTTAAGTCTGCCCCATAATGATACAATTGCTAATTGTATGAATGAATGAAGTTATAGGATGGTTATATTGATTGACAGCTATTTTGTTGAAAGTAACACTATTAACAACTACGCAAATTAAACTCAAACATACTTTACATTTTCTTCTAAAACATGCAAAAAGGTAAAGTTGTTTAAAAAGAGCTGTTCACCTGTGACATTCGGAGACAATTTAATGAATGTAGTGAATATATAAACTGTAATGGAATTTCCTTTTTTCTTTTAACAGACTTCTGTGGCTGGTGGAATCACCTTTAAGCGAATTAGTAAAAAGGTGGCATAGAATAAACCTCAAGATTAAAATATTTGCCATTTTACATATTTGAAGTAAATAAAAAATGATAAAAAAATGTGTTATGTGGTTTTTATATGTACTGAACGCTGGAAAATGTGGAAAATTGGGCCAAATCAAATGAGCACCGAGAATTCTAAGCTAATGAACAAAAATTGTCACATTTATAGAGCTTTAAAGTCACATTTATTTGGTATGAAAGCCATATCTTTATTAACAAATTGATGTAAGCATATTTAAGAGTATATGAAAGTCTGGTTATCTACAATGTTCTTTCCTCCATGGGTCTACTTGCATTCCCCTGCCTATAAATACATCTAGAACATACTGCAGCCTGAATCACATTAGAATAGGGTCAAGGATACAGAAGGCTGAAGAGAGATATTCTTTTATCATCTTGCAGGTGGAGACGGGAGTTTAGCTCCTTGAGTACACAACAGATAAGCTAAAGATATAGGGTTAACTTTCCCAAGGACCATATGAGAATTTTATTACATATTTTATTCTATTGATCCTCTAACACAATTTTGGTGCAGAGCTACCGGTTCTGGTGTCCTGGGGTTCAGCTAATTTCAATTCTAAATACTGAATTATTCAATATTCTGACAGTGTTCTTTCAAATAATCACTTATGTCACTTCACTGCCTTACTTTGTCCCCTCACAATAAAAAAAAAGTGAAAATCATCCATTTTCAA
>CM044435.1:5677579-5696905 GCA_024363595.1 Xenopus borealis
TTGCAAAAGTCCTGGTGTGCTTCAGCATTCTCTATGGATATATATATATATATATATATAAGGCTTAATACACTAATGTACTATCGCAAAGTAAGCTGGAATAAATGTACACTCTATAATAAATATACAATATTGTGTGGCATGGGTAGCTGGAACAAGATCTTACATTTCCTAGGTTTCCATTTCTGCTTATATAAAATCCAGGTTAACAGGCAGTCTAATTTAGCATGAAATGCCACCTAAATGACTTTTTTCCATCAAATAAAAAAATGACATGTTGGACATGAAGCTTAGATCACAAGGGACAGAAGTGAGTAATTGCAGTACTGATCCTCTTATTAATTATGTAGTCTGTGTAGCACATATTTCTGTACCAAGTAGTACATTCTATATGATAGGGAATTTACTTTAATTTCTGTGCATGAACATGCAGCACCATCATATTAATAATAATGGGGTCCCGTGTGCAAAATAAATCCCCTCTGATAGGCCAGGCTGTCACATGCCGAAGCACCGGGTTTGTGGGGGTTTAAGGACGATTTGCTGCCTGTCATCTGCTCTGCAATCTTTAATTTTTAATTTACATTTTAGAACAGAGACTTCTGCAGCTTCTACTTTATTGCTTGCTACAGCAATATAGCTGAAGTCATTGACCGCAAAGGCAAACTGAGTTATAGTCTGAATCTTCCAACCGTGTAAATAGGAATCAATGGTGATTATCTCTTATCTGAATTGGCCATCTAAAACTTCATGTAAAAGGTTTGGGTTCAGCTATAAAGTAAAGCAAAATGAAAGCATACATTTTTAATATCAACCCCCTTGTCCTGGGTCCTAACTCCTGCCTACCATTTAGTTTTTTACCTTCTGTTATTCTGCTTCTTTATTATATAAAGTTTTATTTGCCTTTTCAGTGGCTTGAAGAGAGGGGCTAGATTACTTTCCAAAGTTACATAACCGGTTGGAGTGCTTTAGTCATATCTGTTCTGGTCTCTGGACCCAAGCAAAACTTTTAGGGCCTCCCCAAACTTTGAACAAGGTAACGTGTTTCTCAGGTATATTAAAACTGGCATAGATTCACTAGTGATGGGGGGTTTCTGTCACTACATATCGCTGGTAATGCCCAATCTAGAATATTCTGTATGGTTTGGGTCTCCGGCACTCAAATGGGACATTAATGAAAGACTGGGCAAATTGGGGATGTTCACCCTGGAGAAGAGGCACTTAAATGAGAAATGATAATGTATAAATATATAAGGAGGATCTTACAATAATCTCTTTATTTACCAGTAGGTCTGTCAGCACCCAGTGGAGTGTTTGCCCTTGCGCTTGCACAATCCAGTGCAATCTTGCATTCAAGCCAGCGTATCGTCGCCAGCGTCCATTTCTGACGCGCGCAGGCGCTCTCAGGTAATGTCCAGGCCTAGGCCCAATGCGAGGTGATTGTCCTTACTGACACCAAGGGGCAAATTTATCATTATTCACGAATTTGAGGGTTTTTAGCCCTCGAATTAGACAAAAATTCCAATGTCGAATGAAAATCGAATAGTTTTAGGCTATTTTTCGAGCGATATTCGATTTCTCTAAAAATCCGTACGATCGAACAGCAGCTTTCGATTTCACGAAAAAAATTGTGAAATTTCGTTCAATCGTTCGAAAAATTTGTACGATTCAAACGATCGAGGCGTACCAGGTAATAGGTAGGTTCAATCTGGTGAAGTAGGCAGTCGAATAAGTACTTCGATCATCGAATGATCGAATATTCGATCATTCGATATGATCGAATTTTGCATATTCGATGATTGAAGTGGCCAAATCTGCATAGAATCGTACGATCGGAATTCAATAAAACTTCAAATTATTCACGTGAATTTTGTAAATCGGCCCCTAAGTGTTTCTGTGATTCTGAGAACTTCTGATTACGACTTGGGCTTGCTCCGGACTACTCTTCTTGATTATCCCTGGATTGGCGCTTGATTCCTGACATCCCTCTGTGTATGACCCAATCTGTTCCTGACTTCATCTGCAGATAAGTACCGAGTCCTAATTCCATATTGTCATCTTCTGTGGGCTCACCGGCACTTCTGCTATTCCTTATCTGGGATCGCTCTGTCTCATCTCCAGGGTGCAGCTTAATGGGAAGCGTGGGGGAGGCTTATACCTTCAGGCTCACCGTGATACCTGACAAGGCCTTTCCAGCTATTCCGATTAGAAGAAAGAAGCTCTGCCTAAATATTCAGAAAGGGTTTTTTACTATGAGAGCTGTGAAAAATTGGAATGCTCTCCCTGAATCAGTTGTACAGGCTGATACATTAGATAGGTATAAGAAGGGGTTGGATGGCTTTTTAGCAAGTGAGGGAATACAGGGTTATGGAAGATAGCTCATTATACAAGTTGATCCAGGGACTGGTCCCATTGCCATCAGGAAGGAATTTTTCCCCCTCTGATGCAAATTTGGAGACGCTTCAAATGGGTTTTTTTTTTTTTTTTGCCTTCCTCTGCAGCAACTAGCAGTTAGGCAGGTTAAAATAGAGTTAAAAGGTTGACATCGTCTTTTTTTTTTTTTTCAATCTAACATTACTATGTAGTGCTTTTTTTTACCAGTAGGTCCTTCCAGCTGACAAGAGAGCACCCGTTCTGATTAGATGAAAGGAGGTTCCATCTAAATAGTCGGAAGGGGTTTTTTACAGCGAGAGCTGTTATTGTGAATTCTCTCCCTGAATCAGTTGTACTGGCTGATACATTAGATGCTTTAAGAAGGGGTTGGTTGGCTTTTTAGCAAGTGATGGAATACAGGGTTATGGAAGATAGCTCATAGTTGATCAGGGGACTTCGATTGCCAGGAATTTCCCCCCTGTTGCAAATTATTATTATTAGCTTAGCATTCTATGATCTATAAAAGCACTCATTATTAAGCCTACCCGTGCATGTAAATTGCACTCTGTGACTTCTAATATCCTTATCATTTACAGTAGAGGTACATTATCCCTTTTCACACATGAGTAGTGATGGGCGAATCTATCCCTTTGCGCTTCGCCGAAAATTCGCGAATTTACAGCGAAATTCGCTAATTGGCGAAAGATTTGCGAAACTTTTTTTTTTTACGCCAGCGAATTTTCGCTGGCATTTCACGAATTTATTCACCGGCATCGAATCGCGGGAATTCGCACCTGGCGAATAAATTCGCCCATCACTACACATGAGTGATACTCAGATTTATAACTCAGCCTAAAGCCATCCCCTCAGTGACTTCTAATATCCTTATATTTTTTATTTTTCTACAGGAGATACTTCATTCTCTATAGCTCCTACAGATAATTCACATGTACACATTCCACAGTAAAACACTTAATATACACATACCCTCATTTTCGAACACGCGTCCTGCGTCGACTCTGTACCTCTCAGTTCCTTAATCAGCATTGAACCTAAATACTAAAATGAAAGTATATTAATATTTTTTTTAAAAAATAGCCCGCCAACAAATACACACTGGGTTTGTCTTGGTAACACAAAATGTCAGTGCGATAGAAACTTAAAGATTCATAATCAAAATAAGAATTGGGTTGACCAGAAAAAAAAATTATTCTTCCTTGTTAGCTAGCTTCATCATATATATCTATAGAGTATCGAGTAGGCTTCAGTTATCTCCTTATCTCTCTGGAAAATAGGTTTGCTCATGTATGGGCTTGTACTAAGCAGCTAAAATGGAACAGAACATGGAATACAGACCAGATTTTCATGGAAGAGTATTCAAATAGAGAATGCCTAATAACATTGGTATCAAGCATCAATTTTACCATCCAGGCTGGAACCCTGTTTAGGAGGGTAGCCCTTTGGGTGCCTATATAGGAAAAGTGGTGAGACAAAAAAATCATGTGGTGGAGCTCAGGGGTGGGGTTTCATACCAGGGGTAGCGAAATGTCACTCTTGGTAACTTTTAAAAGCTGAAATTCTGGTTATTATACTGGAAATTCAGTTCTTCTAGTGCAGAGAGTACAAATGAGATGCAGCCTTCTCATCTCTGATGCTGATTTTGTGGGTGAGGATGGCGGCATTGGAAAGGGCCCCTCAGGGTGGCCAGAGGCCCAAAATCATCCTGGTGTATATACAAGATGAGGTGGTCCACATATCTTGATGGCATTTAATTTTGCTCATTCAACCAGAATAATTGGTGCATACACAAGGCCTTATTCAAGGGATGGTTCACCTTAAAGTTAACAGTATGTTATAGAATGGCTAATTCTAAGCAACTTTTCAACTGGCCTTCAAGTTTTCTTTTTTATAGTTTTTGAATTATTTCTTCTGACTCTTACCCCATCTAAAAACAAATGATATATAAGGCTATTGCTACTTTTTAATACACCTCTTTCTATTGAGGCCTCTCCTTTTCATAGTCCCGTCTCTTTATTTAAATCAATGCATGGTTGCTAGGGTAATTTGGCCCCTAGCAACTATATTGCAGAAACTGGAAAGCTGCTGGATTAAAAGCTAAATAACTCAAAACCGCAAATAATACAAAATGTAAACCAATTTCAAATTATTTTAGAATATTATTCTCTACATTATACTAAACATTAATGTAAAGAGGAACAACCCCTTTATTTTTTTTACCTTCACTAATTCTCCAATATCACATGACACATTTAAACGGAATATAGGAGTGGCTTCTATTCAATGAAAACCTTACCAACAGCTGAATGGGTGATGTGTGATTGCAAAGTGTGGCTCACGCTATTTGCACAAGACATCTAAGGAAAGCCAGTGATCTAATTAAAGTGAGTTAATACTCAGAAGAATATGATAAGGTTTATGAAAGAGCATACAATTGTTAAAGCAAATACAGATGGTTGTATGTTGTGAATTTCAAATTATATTGGTTCAACTGGTAACAAAAAGTAAAAATATAATACAGAAAAATGTAAAAAAAAAACCCAAAAAGAATGACACTGGTGCCACATAAACACTTCCATACATTGAGAACATTACCTATACTCCATAATTACACTTTCTATTAAGAGTAGTGATGGGTGAATTTATTCGCCAGGGGCGATTTCGCGGCGAATTCCCGCGATTCGCGAAACGCCAGCAAAAATTTGTCGCAGAAAAATTCGCCCAAGAAACGAGTCGCGCGTCGTTTTTGACGCGACGCGTCGAAAACGACGCGCGACTCCTTTCGCAAATTTTTTCGCCAATTTTTCGGCGAAGCGAAACGCGTGAGATTCGCCCATCACTAATTAAGAGTCTAAGCAAAGCAGCCAAAACTGTTTATGGGACTAAAGCACTCCTTTCTAAGTATATTCTCTTTAGTGGCCAGATTCCAGATTACTGGGCCACCAACATAATTTGATAGTCCAGGTGACTCCCAATCAATCATCATTGCTTTTATTTGGCTACCAGTAGGCCAAATGGCAGATAAGCATCTAACTCCTAGATTTATTGATTTGGACAAGTTGGATAAGACAGATAAAAATTGCTATATTTTCCTACTCCCTCTTATATGCTTCAACATGTCTCAATATGATCACTGTAATGATTTAATAACTATTGCCCATAATAATGTATATAGTTCAAATATTGAAAAAAATATTTTTTGTTTTCCTAAAATGCAATAGAGTGAAGAAAAAAACAACAACAAAAATAAGTGCACTGTATACCTTTGTCATCACAGACCAGGAACACTGGGGGTGAGGAACGGGATTTACTATGGGTCGATATTTTCCCCCAAATGGCATGCTCTAGACAAAGAAAAACATACTAGACATTTTCTGAAACTAGACAAACAGAGGAATCCTTCTGGTGGATCAAACTAAATCTGTCCCCAGATATCATGTCATCCATAAAAAAAAATAATAGTAATAAAAAAAAAATCCTTAAAGCACCAGCCTCCTTTCCATGGTTTTAAAAATCAGACTTCAATTTTTATAAATGTATTTGTATGGCTCAAACTGTTTTGCGTTTAACTGATTTTATTTCTGCATGTTAGCAATAACAAGTTCATTTTTGAAATTTTGAAATCTTGCTAATCAGATGTACATTGTTGCACATAAATATAATTCTGGAATAGAAGAGGCGTACTTTAAAGATTAGCTCCTTAAATTCAATGCAAAAAAAAAAATTGTCAATGTAAATAGCATTTATTGCTCTGGATTCAAAGGCTGAAATTGAATGTAGAATAATCGTCCACAATTAGCACATTGCGTTTGTTGAATTTACAAGTTGCTCAATGTTTCCAGAGAAATAAATGCACTGGTTAAGTTGGCCTTTTACCAACGATTAGTTCATGCTATAATTGCAGGATAAAAGAGAACTTCTTGAATCAGGGTTTTATGCCACATCAAAAATGGTAAATTTTCCCATTTCAACTGTCTCTAAAATAAAAGTTGCTTGTATATGAAAGAGTTGCAAATATTCCACTTTTTCATCTAGCCCATTAGACATGGAATTTTAGCCTGCCATATAAAACCCAAAAATGGGAACCCATACAGCATAGACTGGGTCTCTGTGTGACATTTCTTCCTAAAAAAAGAAGTTATTATTATAAGCCACATATAAATTCAATTTCAAGATTTGTTTGCATAAAAAAAAATTGCATCAAGTGCAAGAAATATTGAAAACTCGTGCATAAAAAGTTGGCATCTAGAAGCTGGTTCACGTAATAATGGTTCTTGTATTAGCAAGATTAAAGGTAATTTTGAATAATAGTTTTCGAGATTCGTTCAAAATTTGGCTGCCATTTTGAAACTGATGGGCAGAACTTCACTGTGTCTGAGTTGTTTCACATTTTTAGACAATTTCGTTTTTGAGATCTCTGTCACTGTATTTGAGTTGTTTCACATTTTTAGACAATTTAGATTTTGAGATTTTTGTTTTTTAATAAATAAGCACAGATTCGAGATTTTCAAGTTTTATTTGAATTAATTAAAAAAAAATCACAAATTAGATAAATCTGTCTCCCTGACTTGGAACAAAGAGCGAAGAATATCTCACATCTACTTTTCTTCACTTGTGCCTGCCCATAATAATGTCAGGGACTGACATCTTGCTAGTCGAGAAATCATGTTTTTTTTTTACAAAAAAATTTGTTTACAATCTGTTCACAAGTAGAGACAAATTTATTAAAATTCAGCGCTAAAATCTTGGGGCCTAGTTACTAATATTACATTTTCTATTTTTTCACAAATCATTTTTCTCTACAAAATTGTGTTGTTTTTTTTATTTCTGTAAGGGGCAGATTTATGAAATTGGAGCTCACCATGGAAAAATGACTCCACTCCCTATTCATTCCTAAGGGATTTTTAGAGGCGTATTTAAAAAGAAAATCCCATAGGAATGAACAGGGAGTGGAGGATTTTTTCCCAAGGTGAGCTCTAATTTCATTCTTTGATAAATCTGCCCTAAAACTCATGATTTATGAATTGTAAAAAACACACTTTTTCCCACAACTGAGTTTTGCAAATATGTGAAAATTAATAAATCTGCCTCCCTGGGTAATAAACGATCTCCATAATAAAATATTATTAATAATATTAATTAAGGAGTGCATTCCCTTAAATACCGAGGTATCAATACTGCAAATTAGTCTTTCATCTATAAGCAATTTGTATTCCAGCGTCAGTTTCCAGTTTCCCACAACAGTGCAGTACAGACAGGGCAATAAAAATTGATTTCAGTGCATTTTATTCATGTGATTTAAATTAAAATTAGTTGGCTCTCATCCCTTTCTGTCTGTGCTAGAAACAGAATTGTAAGTAAGATTCGTATTGACTACATAGGTCTCTTGAGACCCAAGTGCAAATTTAATTGCCATTTTCCTGTTGCCGCCCTTTTTATTTTGATTACATTTTGATTTAAGTGACCAAGAAAAAACAGGATTCATTTTTAAATTGATTTTTTCCACCCACCCTCCCAATTTTCTTGTTTTTTTTTTTGTTTTACTGGTAATGGATTCTCCTTTATTTTCACATAACAGCTATTCTGTTTTAGTGACAAGGCACAAAGAGATATAGAGGCCAGCGATTATGATACTACACATTGTGTATGCGTACAGCAACATGCATAATCATTCCACGGAACAAAGAATTTAGAGATCAAGCCGGGATGCATTAATATAAAGTCGACCTCTTTTCCGTATGACAAACATGGTTTAAAAAAAATGCAAGTGGAAGGGAAAGGGAGATGCAGAGAAAGGAAATGATAGGTGGTGGAATGGGTCAAGGAAGACAAAGTTAAGGGTACACCAGTATCCTGGAGAGATGCTTAAAGATCAGTGCGATCATCTAGTAAATTTCATATATAGAATCAAGAACATTTATGGGCCATTGAAAAAAAAAAAAAATCACAACTAAAACAGACAGGCATATTTATAAAGGTGTGCAAAAAATATTTTTTTTATTTTACACTTTTTTTCATAGTTTCACCTTTATAAATATGAACCCTTAATATCTTTAGGATAAATTCTTTCCATACAGACAGGAATGCCCAATCTCTTAAGAGTTCAGCTGTTGTCCAACTACAGTTCACCTTACAGTAATGATAACTCATCAACAGCAAAGAGTGGACATCCCCGATTCAAAATAAATCACGCAATGAACCAGAACGCTACACAGTTCACGAAAGATTATACCAAGTTAAAACACACAAAACCCTTAAAGGGATAGTGGCTCCTAAAATCATTTAGGCTTAAGTTTATTTAAAAAAAAGATCTGCCATACTGGTGGGTCCATTATTTGGAGTTCTAAGTGGGCCTTTCTTATTAGAAAACTACCCTTAAATATATGAAAAATGAAACCGTGCTCAGTACATTTTAATTATAATTGTGGTCTGTGCATGGCAAGAGCACTGATGAATTAGTAAAATGTTATTGCATATGTATTAAGCCTAACAATTTTGGGATAATCTTTCCCTTTAAAGCACAAAGGCGTAGATGTATCCAGTGGTGAGAGCTGTTAAAAAATACAATCCTACTTTACATCTATACAAGCAAAATCTCCCTGCTCTTCAAAAAAACACCTAATTACAAATGCAAGAGGGTTCCCCAATGGAATTCAGGCGACTGGCACTACATCAGTCATCTTGCTAATATGGAAAATATGGAGCTCACTGTGTAGTTTGGGATTTATGATATTACACTGGAATCAAATGAGGACATATTGCTGTTTAGGAGTTGCATGCTTCCAAAATAAAAAAGAGAGAGCAGGAATGTACACAGAGAATCAGGTTTTAAAATGGAGGATCCCCTTGAATTACTTGGTTCTGGTCCTGAAAAGCCAACAAATACTTCTAATCCAACAACATTACTTTGCAAACCAGCAAGAGAAAAATCAACATTCTCAGTAGGGAAGATTCCCCCACCTCCACCCCAAAACAAAACCTACTGCCAGCCACTCTTTACATGGCAAATCTCTTGCAGCAGTATTCCAGGTAAAATCGATATTAAGAAGATGAATGTCACTTTTTAAATACAAATAAGTCAGCTTGTCCTTAAAGCACCAGGCTGCTGACTGAACTCAGTTGCCACAACCTTTAAAGATTAAAGGATAAACGGCATTGGGACAGAAAGCTGACTAGTCACTGCTGAAGGCTGTGATCTCCTTGGGCTAGTGCAGAAGTTCATAACTTCATGTGTACCATTTCTAGCCGACTTCTTTTTTGAATTTTAGTTCTCCTTTAAATATACAAACAGCTGGGGGGGAATATTATGTTGCAAGTAGTGATGGGCGAATTTATTCGCCAGGGGCGAATTCCCACGATTCGCAGCTGGCGAATAAATACGCAAATCGCCAGCGAAATTTCGCTTATCGAAAATTCGCTGGAAAAACGAGTCGCGCCGAAAACGATGCGACGCGTGCCGAAAACGACTCGACACGCCAAAGTTGACGCGACGCACGTCAAAAGCGTCCCGCCACTCGTTTCGCAAATTTTTTGGCGAATCTCGGGAGATTCGCCCATCACTAGTTGCAAGTAATAAATTATAAACAATTGGTTTTTTTGTTGATAATAATAGTAATACCGTGTCTTATTTATTATTATTACTTTCAAATTAATGTATTCATAAACAATATACATTTAATAATACAGGTATGGGATCCAGTGACCCATTATCCAGAAAGTTCCCAATAACGGAAAATGTCATCTCCCACAGGCTCCATTTTATCCAGATAATTCAAATTTTTTAAAAAATAAGAAAGCAGTACTTTATACTTAATAGAAACTATAATTAATCCTTATTGGAAGCAAAACCAGCCTATTGGGTTTATTTAATGTTTAAATAATTTTCTAGTAGACTTAAGGTATGAAGATTCAAATTATGAAAAGATCTGTTATTCAGAAAACCCCAGGTCCCAAACATTCTGGATAACAGGTACCATACCTGTATAAAAATAAATATGAAATATGATTATCAACAATATTATTAATACTAACAAAAATATTTCCCCCCCCAGTTATTTATATATTTAAAGAAGAACTAAAACTTAATACATATGTAGGCTCGAAATGTCTTTTTTCTTTTTAATATTATTAAAAACATTTATTTACTAAAATCCGAATTTAATTTTAATAATATTAATTTTAAAAAAAATGCTCAACCAAACTCCCATTGGGGATTTTAGCTTATATATTAATAAAAAAAACCTGATTTCATTGGAATGTGAAAAAAATGATAAAATCAAGCAAAAATCAGAATCAACCCCGATTTTCAGGCTAAACCCAGACAAGACCACAATAACTTCAAATTGGTATAGGTGCCTCTCCCACTGGCTTATACAGGACCTCAGCAGATCTAAGTGAAGGATTTTCAGATTCTGACTTTTTGCAGCCTCAAGGTATAATACATTTTTGCCCCAAAAAGCCTGACCAGAAAAATTAGAGGCTTAATAAATAACCCCCTAAATATTACATTCATCTAAATATCAACTATAATAGTTGCAGATATTTAATAAATGTTAATAAAACCAATAAAATGTGAATTTTAATATTGTTAAAAAGAAATACTAATAGAGTCCATATTTTATTAATATATATTTATAATATGTATTACAAATAAGAATTGTCATTTCAGTGGGCAGCTTGGATTTTTAAATAAGTAGCTTGGTGCTTGGGGTGTCAATTAATGACCCCAATTATCTCTAAAACAAGGGGGAACCTGGAGACAGCAGAAAAATATATATGTATACAAAGTGAACAAAAATGGTTGAAACAGGGGTCGTGGAAGTTTATACCACTTGGTGGGCCTGGGAATGTAAGTTTAACTGGACCCCACCCAACTGTGGGTAAAACTTTTACCCTCCCCACCAGTTCTGATATCTATGGTTTCAGATAGCAGTGAAATAAAGTAAAATAACAAAAACGATATGGAGTCCTGTCAGTTTCCAAGCTAGAGAGTCCAAACTCAGTGAAGTGGTGAAACTTCCTGCAAAAGGTACAGGCACAGGGATGATCAGGATCAGGGTTGTGTAGATCAAGGAGCAGCTACATGGGCTTATGGCCTCTTGGTTCCTGACTAAGGACTTAATAATGGCGTCTTTAATTATCCATTGTTAACTGTAGAAGCAAGAACGCTTCCCTTGCTTTGCTCCTATACATCTTGATATAAATCAACATTCACTCTGGGTTCCAAAAAGTAATCCTGCAGCTTCTGAAACTGACCAAAGCAGCCACATATTCCGACAATGTGATGTATGCCACAACAGGGGGGAGCAAGTTTCACAGCCAAAGGTTCAAAGCCATCTCTTTCATACTGAATCTCACCACAGGAAGGCACCAGCCTTTGTATCAAGCACAAGCTTTTCTCCCCCGTAGAGTTTTCACATCTCTAGATTTTGTTACTGATATATTCCAGACCAAAGGCATGAGCCAAGGGAAAACATTTAAAGACTCGACGACAGACTCTGAAGGAAAACTTACCTCTTTAGAGCTGTTTGGTTTTAATTAATTACTAATGTAGAGAAAGACAAGGCGACAAAGTTATTACCTCCCAATTAAATCTCTTGTTAAACTTTTAAGCTGTCACTGGGTTTTTTTCACGATCGTCCACCTTAGTATTAAAAAAAATTTGCTCCGGATTTTTTAACAGTGTTCTGGAAACTTTACTAATTATTAGTAGGGATAAGCAATACAAAAAGTAGAGCAATATTCCCCCATGTGCAATGATAAAGTAAAGAGATTGACATGAGTACGTCAATACTTACATATGCTTTGTAGTCACATGCTTGGAAGATGAGCTTCTCCGGGTGGTGCTGCCAGTACTGGAATGGGATGGATCCGGTGGTCTCGTTGGGGGCTCGAAGACTGATAGAAGGTTCTCCCCAATCTCCTGTCTGAAAATCATATTTACTCTAGAAGTAACAAGTAGCATGTGAATTTAGTTAATTCTGCTATGAAATCATTGTATGAACGCTATGAACAACCAACCAGGACAGGAGACACCAAAGACGCCACTGAACTGTGAAACAAACCGACAGTAAGACACCCAACAAAGAACAGTTTAGAACTTCCATATTCATTATTTTAATACACAGGCTAAATGTAATTCTACATTAAGTATGCATATAAGTTAACTAATCAACAGTCAGTATGCATATCTTAAGTAAAAAAACAATCATTGGCTGATCTGCTTCTTGAAATCAGACATCTGATTGGTTGCTAATACCCAGCCTGGCAGGTGGGTCCAGACCGTCCAATTGAATGGATTACTTTATGCCAATTTCAGAGCTCTTTGAATAGAGTGGATGACTATGTCCATTGATTTCATGGTGGTATGATATAAAGAAGGTCCTTTATTTAGGAGTCTGGAAAGAGCTTCAAATGACCCTACATGGCCTCCACAACTGTTGCTCTGTTTTTAAGCCTGGAAGCTTGCTACCGGTAATATTTATTCTACCAGGTGCAAGAGAGTCAGATTCTCCCTTGTCTCAGTTCCAGTTTTTAGTGACTACACCACCAGTCTTCAATCATACAACTGAGTACGGTGACAACATTTTTGAAGCTGTTGACTACTTGAAGCTGTATCAGCGTCAAGGGGCAAATGGGGAGACTCGAGAAGACTCTTGAGTAGCCCCTCAAATTCATTATACACTTAATTGGCCGCCCCGTTTGTATTGGGCCACTACACTGTGGCAAACAACACTATTAAGTTGTTAAAATATTGCCTTGACATGATCTATGTGGCTTTTAAGAGCAAGATATCTGGTTGCAACATTTCCTCTATGGCTCCTTTGAGCCAGTTTGATAGGAGTTTGGTAAATTCTCAGTTATACAAAGAGATGGGTCTATATGAATTACATATTTTAGGAGGTTTTCCTTTGGGGATGAATGTTATGTAGATACACAGTACCAGGATGTAGGAAGCCCTGTATCTTTTGAGGCTGTGTGAACCCTCCATAGGTCCTTTGTATTCACTGCACTCCTCTTTTCTAATGCCCAGCTTTAGATTTATGAGGAATTTATCCGATGAACAGTTTGCCAAGCAAAATCAGATGCAAAGTCAAAGGGTTAAATGCAAATGAGAAGAGCAGGAATTCTGTAGAGCAGGTGTCCGTGCCTTGGCTTTTCCGGCCACAAGTCTTTAATGAATAGAGTCCTTAATTTCTCTTTCTATCTCTTGGAGCAGCTCTACGTTTAATTGGGCTAATGCTAATTTACAGCTATCAGCCTGCCCTACATTAACTTCTCATACCTTTGTCATTTGCACAAGGCTATTTTACTCGGGGGAAAAAGTGATTTTTACATTGGAGATGCAAGGATACTGGTAATGACCATAAACACCATAAAGAGCCACTAATGATAATCAAACACCCTTTTTGCAGCACGTTGCCACCATCAGAGAATATGAAAGCATTTCTAGTGTTTTATTCTGAAGCTGTCACAATCTAAGATGTACTGTGTGTGTTACATTTTCAATGGAATCGCGTCAGCACGTAATGAAATCCTCCCACTGTGCATTTAGAAGCAGCAGCACTTCTTTTAAAATGATAGATCTTTATTTCATATGAACCCTTTAGATTCCACTCTTGCATTAACATGCTTTTTTATTGCCACTGGAAATGTTTCAATAGCAGGTTATATAACCATTGGCTTATGGGTAATGGCATAGCAAATCAAATGCTTTGTTTCTCCATCGGCTGAAATGACCCACTGCAGGTGCCTTTTTTTTCCATCCCCTAACAGATTGTTATGTCAGACTTGGTAGTTACTAGGCCAGTGATCCTCAACCAGTAGCTCGCGAGCAACATGTTGCTCTCCAACCCCTTGGATGTTGCTCTCAGTGGCCTCAAAGCAGGTACTTATTTTTTAATGAATGGCTTAGAGGCAAGATTTGGTTGTATAAAAAACAGATGTCCTGCCAAACATTCTCTCCTGTAGGCTGCCAGTCCATATAGGGGTTACCAAAAAGCCAATCAGAGCTCTTATTTGACATCCACATGGACTTTTTAATGCTTGTGTTGCTCTCCAACTCTTTTTTAAATTTAAATGTGGCTCGCGAGCAAACAGTAACATCATGACTGAAACAAGTCCATCCATAAATTTTGGCCTGTCCTGAGAACATTCAACAGATTGCCCCCTGGCAGCTCAAGATGGAAAAAAGGATTGCTCCCAGGGTCAACCACTCACACCTGTTTAACAAACTATGATCACAAACAGGTAAGGGACCTCCAGAACTCTTGGGATCTGGGGTTAGTTAGGATAAAGAACTAGGTACTATTTTATTATTAAAGAGAAAAGGAAATTATTGTTAATAAATATTTGAGTTTTTTTAATTAAAGTTTGATAGAAAGGGAGAAAATACTTTCCTGGTAATTAATGAAGACCCAGACCATGGGTGTCCACAAAAACATTTCCGGAGGGGTAGGCAAATAAGTTAATATCACATAGGGTAGCATCCCACTGAAGATGACCCTATTCAAGACTTCTGACCAGGGTCTGGCTGCAACTTTCACTGGATAAAAAATCCAGCATGAGGTTTATGGCACATCATTGATGGGGACATGCCAGCTCTGTCTTGTACATGTACCCCTTGTGGCCTGAGTCTGGCTAGTGTTGCATACATTGGGGCAACTGCAGGTTTCCAAAACTGAGTGCAGATACCTATGGCAATTCAGTTAAAAAAAATGGAGAATTGCACCAATTTTTGCACCCTACCTGTTAATTACCCCGTTTTATTGCTAGTTTATAACTGCAGGGAGTAATTTAATCCCAGTGCAAGAAAAGAAGCAGTGGTCCAAGTGACAAGAAAAGAAGCAGTGCCGTAAAACACATGCTCCCTTGATTGGTGGACCTTGTATGAATGTTTAATGAAACCAGTACTGGTGCCATGTAACACCCTGCAGAAACGTTGGCACCAGATAAAGAATCAGCCATTCCAACTTTCTGTTCCCGTTTAATTCCTGACCTTGTGCACAACACCCTGGATACCCTTGGGTCCATTCAATGTCTTGCTGAATTCCACTAATGAATTAAACCTAGCACTTCTGCAGATTACAGCATCTCTCTTTTTCATTATATGATATTTATGCCTCAGCATTTTATGTTCCATGAAGGACTTGACATAATGACGTAATGTAATGTATGTAATGAAGCCCAGATATAATTTCTCGCTCTATTGTGCACTAAAAGGAGTAATTATGCACAATGGAACGCAGCTAATTTGCATGAGGATAACCAAACTCCATTTGCCAACGTCTGAATTTGACCTTGGCTTCACTCCTTCTTACTGCCTTCTTCACAGCTGTCACTATCACTATATATATAAAAAAATGTAGGACTGCCAATCTGGGGGGTGGTCTTTAACCTGAAATCCTGGGCCAGAGAGGCCCTGCCACCATCTTGCCTTGTCTTCCAACCTTAAATGTGGCACCCTCACTGACCAAGCCCAAGACACCCTAGGGACTACATTTATGTTTATTCACAGTGTTATGTCAGTAATAGCGTTGGCTCCTCATCACTCATTCTTATCAAAACCAGGACCATAGTTACCTGTGCCATTTGTCTTTCCAGCTTGGATCGAGGTATATCTTCGAAATAATTGTCATTTCTTCTCCTCCTTCCATCTCCCTGCATCATAATGTGGGGGAAATCCAGGGATCCTCCCGTCGGATACAGCTTTGCGGTTTTGTAGCTGAGAAAAAAAGTTGGACACATTATATCAAATTGTGTTATCTATCCTCCCAAAAATCTAAAAGTGGGTTGCAAGGGCCATTTCTGAAAGACTGAACATTTATGCTATATGGCTTCCTTCCTGCATCATGGCTTTCCTCCCCTTTCCTTATTCATTGTATAAGATGAGAAGCTATACTCACTGACTGTCCAAACATAGTATGGTGTGCCCAAATCCAATTACAGCATGGGTGTGCCTAACTAATCAGCAAGGTGTCCCCTGTCCAACCTTAGAATTATGTGTTCCTATTCAAACATAATATGGTGTTCTCATATCAAATCATAGCATGGTGTGCTCCTGTACAAACAGGACATCTGGGACCTCTATCACATTCCCCTTATGTCTGTTCTGTTCAGGCAGGCGAGGGAGAAACTAAGTCGGACAAGCACAGCAATGGGGGGGTGGGCAGCATTCCCTTTTTTAATGAAATGATTTATACCCGATGAAGTGCGATTTCACCATCCATCATTGATGGAGTTTTTTTTATGAACCTAAGTTTAATTATGGGTATACATTCTACTGTATTAAAGGAGACCAACTCTAAATAATGTGTGGACCAGTGACCTGGGGCCTTTAGCAATTTTATTTTCGAGGCCACCATCCTCTGACCAAAATTGTGGATCACCTGCATCACAAGTCAACCACAAGCCCACCTACAGAAGACGCAGACCTGGGACCCACAATAATACCGCTGGTAGAGACCCATATTGTGTCCTGTGAATAATGTGTGGGCATAAAAAATATTTTGTGCACTTTGCAATTTGTTGTTTGCCCTGGTGCCATAACTTTTGTGCGAGTCCATGAACGAAGGACTTAGATTTCCCATTGGTGAAAAACATAAGGGGGAAAGAGGGAGGTTAGAGACCAAAGAAGAGAGGAGAAGAGAAATTAGGGCTAAGAAGTATAAAAATGAATTGGGATGTCATATATGTAATGGAAATGATATGGCAGCTCATAAATAAATCAATATTGTGTATCCATTAGGTGTGAATATGGTTCCTCGGGTATTTTATAATTGGTCCAGAACATGCACTATTGCATCCCTCCTACATGTATAAATACAAATACACAGTGCAGGAATGTTCTAGGTAAACAATAACCTATACCCTCATACTGTACTGTCTAAGGGAAGCAATATGGCAGCTTCTGAGCTTCTGAAATGTGCGGGAGAAAATTAATGTTCTTGGTGAATGATAAGCTGGGCTTATGTATATTACATTCTGTGTAAGGGAGAAGAGATGGAAGTGAAAGCTTCTTATATATTTATCACACATTTCCCCTTTAATAATCTACCGTTTCCTGTGACCTTGACACACAAACACCGCGCTGCTATTTTGGGGGAGTCACATCAGTCAGTTTGTCAGATGTGACGGGTCACACCTGTGTGTAATTTCAGTGCCATCTCCCCGCCGCTCCATAGAGATTCAATCAAAGAATCAATTCATCTGCATCACTCTCTTCTGCATGAACTTTGTCTACTGATGCAGCCGGCGCTGACTGCTGTGAATCCTTGGTGAAAGATTTGGCCGAATACCGAACCGAATCCAAAACCTAATTTGCAAAAAATGGGGCTGGAAAGGTAAAAGTAGAAAAAAATTTGATAAGTCACGTGATTTTCCTACCCGCCCCCAATTTACATATTCAGATTCGGTTCGGCCAGGCACAATGATTTGGCTGAATCTGAACCCTGTTGATAAAAGCCAAATCCTGGATTCAGTGCATTCCTATTCATCCACTTTCTTCCTACTGCATCCGAACAATTAAGGCACGAGTGTAAAACGCCCGTTGGGGAGAACAAGAATAACCAATGAGCTGTTCCTTATTATTTCAATTACCTGAATGTCAAAGATAAGTATTTATTAATATGAAATCAGTATATCTCCTGGTCTTATGGCAATGCAGCATCTTGAATCATATTAAAAGAGGAGATATAACCCCTTATTAGAAAGATCTATATCAGCCAGGACTGCAAAAGCAACACAAAGGGACTTCAGCTTTGTATTTTTTTTTTTATTAAGGGAGTCATTTTTCAAAGGTCAAGTTTTAGAGGTTTGTAAGGTTTTTTAGACCTCAAATAAACCCCAATGTTTTCTAATTTAAGAAAAAAAATTGAATCTAAAAAACTGAAATCAGTGTAGTCAGGGTGAAAAACTGGAAAACTCGACTCAAGTTTTCATGTGAAACCCACTGAAAAAAAACTTGATCATCATGAACATCTTCAAATGGTTCAAGGGACCTGTGCCATTGACTTCTACATGACCTCGACAGGTTTTAGCTGGAGTATTTTCGGATTCAATCTGTTTCCAACTTCAGGGTATAGTATATATTTTTTTTTACCTGAAAATGTCAGCTTTGACTAAAAAATACCCTTGAAAACTTGCTTTTTTTCTGGTAAAAATCAACTTGACCTTTGGTAAATAACCCCCCTAAGTATAAAAACCATGATAAGCTCTATCGTAAAGCCACAGGCATCTAAAAGCTGCTGAGGCCATGTCATGTCCATAGCAAATTATAAAATATTGAGTTACGTCAAGGTTTTAGAATTTTTCAATCGTAAATGCTCTAAAAAGGCCCCTGCGGCATGAGTGTCCACAGAAAAATTTTCCCGGGGGTAAGTAAGATAACATCACCTAGGGTAGCGCCCCAAATCTATTCATGACAATGCAGGAGATAACCTAATTAAGGCTTGCCTTGGAGTGGGAAGTATAGAAAACTATTTGTGTTGTTGGGAATTACATTTAAAAAAAAATTCTTGGAACTAGCACTAGAAGTCAGAAGTGTGAGGCAACGGCACCTTCTTGTCCCCTTCAGCAGACACCCATGCCCTGGGGTTATGAAAAAGGAGGCTCTATTATAGGGAGAGAAAAAGATCAACTGGCTGCAGAACTAAAAGAGACGTTTAGGGGCAAATTTACTATTATTCCCCAAAAATCCTACGATTTTATTACAAATCTCGAATAGTTTTAGGCTATCATTTTGCTCGATATTCCATTTCTCTATGAATTCGTACGATCGGATACCGATCGTTCGATTTCACAAAAAAAAAAAACGCGAAATTCCTTCGAGCCTACGAAAAATATGTATGATTCGAACGATCGAATGGTATTCGAGCAGGACTAAAGCTGGCCATAGACGTAAAGATTTTTGAAAGATCCAATGATTATCGTGAGACC
>CM044435.1:5870588-5882967 GCA_024363595.1 Xenopus borealis
GTCTTTTTTCAACCTAACTTACTATTTTAATAGGTTTTGAAGTCATAATTGCCTGACCTACAATTGCACCGGCCCCAGAAAGTCAACTCCACGGCGACTTTCAATGCAATACCTTCTGTTCCGACTAATCGCAGGTGTCATGTCGGATGCGACAAATCTAATGCAAGTAATAGTAATGTTGCATGTAGAAGCTGATTTCAGAAGACAAAAGCAGAGTTTGCACCTGACGTGTCGGATGAAATCCTCCTTTACATGCGGCATTCCTATTACTTACATTGGGTTCCTTCGCATCCCACATGACGTCTACGATAAGTCGGAACTGGGGAGTTTATACAAATGGCCTGTATGTGTCTTATAAATGAACTTACAACTCGAATGGTTTCTTATTTAAGAAATAACTTGATTCAGTGAGTTCGAGTTGCAAAACCCAAAATCTCGAATTAGAGTTCTTTAGACGGTCTCTGTTACAATATGGGATTTTGATTTGTCCCCCTATACTCACACAAGCGCATGTAGGGGCCGAACACAGGAAAAATGCAGCATGTTGCGTCTCAACCTGTCGCCTACATACGCTTGTGTGAGTATAGCCCCATTGAAAAGAATTGCTTGCGTCTATTCCTGCGCTCATCTGCGGCTGAACGTAGCAAAACAGAATGCAGGGGAGCGCAGTAAAAAATGCTGGTGAGTAAGAGCCCTTAAAGGGCAAGGAAAGGCAAAGAAATAAAATCCCATTTTTACATTCTTTAATGAAAAAGAAATCTATCTCCAATATACTTTAATTTTGAAATGTGTACAGTTTTTATAAGAAACCTGACTGTATGCAGGGAAATTCTCCCTTCATTTAGTGCTTCTGGCAGGGAAACAATCACTTATGAACAGCAGGGGGAGCCCCTACCTTACTTACCAGCCATGCAGAACTCAAGCAGACCATACTGAGCATGTGCAGTGCCAGTGTCAGACAAAGATGTATAACAAAGTTACAAGATGACAGCCCCCTGTGGCCAACTTTGAAAGCATAAATCATTTGTTTGATTAGGCTTGTGGTGCAGTAAGTTCATGTTTATGTTTAGGATACAAAATACAGTAATTCTAGCCTTATTCTATTTTACACTTTCCTTGCCCTTTAACCCCATAATTTACAGAAAAGGGTAGCTGGTCACAGTATGCACTCTTCCAATCTGAGATAACCTTTGCTCATAAAAACTGTTCCAGAAACAAATACAGCTTGCAGAGTCTAAAGGCTAATTAGCAATTGATTTAAACTCATGTATAAGAAATTGCAAACAACAATTCCAAATGTTAAAGGGGTGGGTCGCCTTTAAGTTAACTTTTCATATGTTATAGAATGGCCAATTCTAAGGGCCCTTACACCTGCGTCTGAATCTGCGTTCGGAGCTTAGAAGCGTTTCGTGGGTACAACCTCATTGAAAAGAATGAGGTGCGCCTAGACCTGCGCTCTCCTGCGGCTGAACGCAGCCAAACGCAATGCAGGGGAGCGCAGGTCAAAAACGCCCGTGTGTAAGGGCCCTTAGCAACGTTTCAACTGTTAATTAATTATTTCCCTTAATCTTTTAACTTTTTCACGCTTTCAAATGGGGGTTATTAACCCCAGCTAAGTAACAAATGATCTGCAAGGCTGTACTGTCATTGCTACATTGTATGACTTATTTTTCTATACAGTCCCTCTCCTATTCATATCCCAGTCTCTTATTCAAATCGATGCATGGTTGCTAGGGTAATGTGGACCCTAGCAACTCACCGAAATGGCAAACTGGAGAGCTGCTGAATAAAAAGTTAAATAGCTGCAAAACCACAAAGAAGAAAAAATTAAATCCAGTTGCAAATTGTCTCAGAATTTCACTGGCTACATCTTACTAAAAAGTTAACTCAAAGGTGAAAACTACCTTTAAATTCCTGAATGTTCCTTTTACCTGCCAGTTCGTGTGACATGGCCCTCCTTTAGTTTAAAGGCAAAGTACACTAAGGTAGGGTAGTTATTGATGCATATAGAACCATAGCAGCCCTGTGACTAACTGAAGTAAGCCATTCTGGGCTTTATTTGCTCTTTAAGGACAATTATTACAAATTCACTGGGGAAGAAGGCTAATGAGTTAGTCATTCCCCATAATTATAACCTGGATTCTTCTCTTCTTACAAAAAAAAACAAACCAGCCTAGGGTACATTATGCAGAGTTGGAGGAGGTTTATTTGTTGCCAACAATATACTGTTCCAAATAAAGGTGTAAATGTGCAACATAGAAACCAGTTCGTTGCTAACTGTATAGGCAACAAAGAGGATCCTGGGGAAGAAATAAAGTGCGGCTGCTACCTCTTCAGAATGTACCTTTGGCCTGTGTCTTTTGAAAGAAGGGTAATAGTGGCCTTGGGTCCCACGTAAGTGATTACAACCAGAGGGTGTATAACGACCCCCCTCCCCTTCCTTGAATTTGGGTTTCAATATACTTTAACCTCTATGAGCCCTTTCTTTATTGAAGTTGCCCTAGACATGAGTGGCTAATGTGCAACATGTTGCTTTCCAACCCCTTGAATGTTGCACCCGGTGGCCTCCAAGCAGGTGCTTATTCTTGAATTCTTGGCTTAAAGGCAAGCTTTAGTTTAGTGCACTGCCAAACAGAGCCTCCTGTTGGTTGCAAGTCAACATAGAAGCTACCAATGCTCAATCACAGCACTTATTTGAAAGCCTCAGGAACTTTTTGCATGCTTATGTTGCTCTCTAACATTCTTTTACACTTGAACGTGGCTCACGGTTAAAAAAAAGTTGGGGACCCCTGCCCTTGACGAACAAATGGTAACTGCTGATTGGTTGCTGTCAGTTACAGGACTAGGGGTCAGAGGTTGTTGTGATATCAAAACTGTGTGTGATTTTGTATTTAATTACCTATGTACTCTGGGTCCTTCTAAATAACTTTTTTACTCTTCGTTCCTAAACTGAGGTCTCTAATCACTTGTAAGTTGAGGGGCAATGGAGGAGAATTACTTAAGGCAGCTGCAAGTTCTTTTAAACAGTTAATTCAGAATATGGAAACGTTCCACCCAAGAAACTGTTTTATTGCTTCCCTTAAAGACAAATGTTATTCTTGCAGGTTGATAAGTCACTGGAAAGAACAATAAAAATGTAACTTACCCCATTCGCTAGGGGCAGAGATTATGTTTAATATATTCTCACTGTAATAACAGATTTTTGTTTTGTGCCAATCGGCTTTAAAGCGTTTAGTTCCTTGCCACACACAGTCAGACGGGGATCAGTGTGTACAGAAAGCCAATTCAGGCTCTGTAGAGTCCTTTTGTTGTGTCTTGTGTGAATGGCTTTTTTCCCCCTCTCACTCGGTTTTGTTGCGAGTGTCATTTGCAATTCATTGTCTGTGTTTTCTGAGCTTGGTGTATTCAGCTGTTGTGACCCCGGGTCTCGCACATTTAGCTCCTTGGATACAATCCGCTGACGTTACTGCCGATGCTTTGGACAAAGCCCGCTGGATATCTTAAGCAATAAAAAAATGGCTTTTGTTTTACTGGGATACATCAAAATCACCTGACTAAATGACTACGTGGAAAGATAGCAACCCCCCCTTGAAGATGGTCCCCCGATTATTTATGAATAACGCATTGAAATGGGCACTTCTCTATTAGTATGATAATAGGGAAACCAGACCAAACGGCCTAAAGAAAAGGCAAAGTTCACAAATGTTTGAAAGACTTTTTTTTTACTTGAAAGCTGTCTGATTCTGACTCTTGAAAGAATGTATCAGAAGTCATATTTCACCTGTAGTTCTGTTCAATCAGCTGGCTTCTACAGAACCAGCATGGATTTGGCACTGTATTTATCTGCCAAGTGTTCTGAGTTATATTATACATGTCATTGGCACTGCATTTATTTTGCCATGTATTCTGGGATATTATATACAGTAGAACCCCCATTTAACATCCCCTGAGTTTAAGTTTTCCCTCATTTTACATTGTTGTTTTGTGGTCCCACCTATATATTATACATAATACATTTCCCTGATTTTAAGTTTTCCCTTATTTTACACCATTTTTTTTCTGGTCCCCTAAAAATGTAAAATTGGGGTTCTACTGTATATAATATCCCAGAATACATGGCAAAATAAATGCAGTGCCAATGACATGTATAATATAACTCAGAACACATGGCAGATAAATACAGTGCCAAATCCATGCTGGTTCTGTAGAAGCCAGCTGATTGAACAGAACTACAGGTGAAAGGTGACTTCTGATACATTCTTTCAAGAGTCAGAATCAGTGTGTTCTGGGGTATTATACATGGAATTGTCACTGTATTTATCCTGCTGTATGTTCTGGGGTGTTATACATGGAATTTTCACTGTATTTATCCTGCCGTGTGTTCTGGGGTATTATACATGGAATTGGCACTGTAATTATCCTGTCATATGTTATGGGGTATTATACATGTAATTTTCACTGTATTTATCCTGTCATGTGTTCTGGGGTATTATACATGGAATTTGCACTGTATTTATCCTGCTGTGTGTTCTGGGGTATTATACATGGAATTGTCACTGTATTTATCCTGCTGTGTTTTCTGGGGTATTATACATGGAATTGTCACTGTATTTATCCTGCTGTATGTTCTGGGGTATTATACATGGAATTTTCACTGTATTTATCCTGCCATGTGTTCTGGGGTATTATACATGGAATTGGCACTGTAGTTATCCTGTCATATGTTATGGGGTATTATACATGGAATTTTCACTGTATTTATCCTGCCACGTGTTCTGGGGTATTATGCATGGAATTGGCACTGTAGTTATCCTGTCATATGTTATGGGGTAATATATATGGAATTTTCACTGTATTTATCCTGCCATGTGTTCTGGGGCATTATACATGGAATTGGCAATGTAGTTATCCTGTCATATGTTATGGGGTATTGTACCTGTAATTTTCACTATATTTATCCTGTCATGCGTTCCAGGGTATTATACATGGAATTGTCACTGTATTTATCCTGCTGTGTGTTCTGGGGTATAATACATGGATTTTTCACTGTATTTATCCTGCCATGTGTTCTGGGGCATTATACATGGAATTGGCACTGTGGTTATCCTGTCATATGTTATGGGGTATTATACCTGTAATTTTCACTGTATTTATCCTGTCATGGGTTCCAGGGTATTATACATGGAATTGTCACTGTATTTATCCTGCTGTGTGTTCTGGGGTATAATACATGGATTTTTCACTGTATTTATCCTGCCATGTGTTCTGGGGTATTATACATGGAATTGGCACTGTGGTTATCCTGTCATATGTTATGGGGTATTATACATGTAATTTTCACTGTATTTATCCTGTCATGGGTTCTAGGGTATTATACATGGAATTGGCACTGTATTTATCCTGTCATGTGTTCTGGGGTATTATACATGGAATTGGCACTGTAGTTATCCTGCCAGGTTTTATTATATCATATATCCCATGTATTATACATGGGATTGACACTGTATTCTGGTTTACAGGTACCTTTCACTCACAGGGACCGTTTTTCAATCCCTCCCCCCCTCCCCTCGGGTTGTTAGAGCCATTCAGACCTTTACTCACCTTTTTCCATTTTAAAGTGATAGATTCTGGGTCTTTGTTTCATACATGCACCCATTTAGTGCACCAGTGCTTGTATCCTGTTCATTGTAAACTGTGTTGGACTGGCCCACAGGGATACCAGGTGGGCCCAGGTGTCAGTGGGCCTCTTGCTTCTAACAATATGGCTTATTTTATGTTCATTTCCTATTTCTTTAAGTGGAAAAAGAGGCTGAATAATGGAAGAATAGAGTATAGCAAGTGGATCTAAAAGAATAGGAGAATAAAGGGTTAAGTGAGGAGAGAAGGAATGATAGTTTGGAAATTTGGGCCCCTAGTCTAAGGTTTTCTGATGGGCCCCTGGTCTAAGATTTTCTGGTGGGCCCCTGGTCTAAGGTTTTCTGGTGGGCCCCTGGTCTAAGGTTTTCTGGTGGGCCCCTGGTCTAAGGTTTTCTGGTGGGCCCCTGGTCTAAGGTTTTCTGGTGGGCCCCTGGTCTGAGGTTTTCTGGTGGGCCCCTGGCATCCCAGTCCGACACTGATTGTAAAGGAGTCCAAGGATGTTTTCAGAACATACTTCATTCAGAGTGAATTTTAACTTAAAAATTAAAGTTAGTGTTATGCAGACAGGGACTAATTGCAGTTGCATTTCGCTTTTTGGGGGGTTTTGCAAGATTTAGGGCAGAACCACACAGCAGACTTCCGTGCTTTTCTGTTGGATCCGACGCTGAGCGACAAAACGCCTGTGTCAAGTCGTATCCTACAGGAACAAGGTAAAGTAATCGGAAGTCAGACGGTGTCGCAGGGTTGATCTGATGCGACGCGACTGTCGGATGAAGATGCAGTTTGCAGCATTTCGTGTCGCGTCAGATCAACTGTCCTCCTGACTTCCTATTACTTTACCTTCTTCCTGTCGGATATGACTTGACGCGGGCGTTTTGTCGCTCAGCATTGGATCCGACAGAAATGCACGGAAGTCTGCTGTGTGGTTCTGCCCTTAGCTTTTTGTTTAGCGGCTCTCCAGTCTGGTATGGTGCAGCTATCTGGTTGCTAGGGTACAGTTCACCATAGTACCATATTTTAATTTTTAATGTAACTGGTCCTTTTATAAAGCATCTTTTTATATTTATAGTATTATTCATAGTTTGTACAGTTATTATGAGTCAACGGCAGTTTCAGCAGAGTATTTTATGGTTTATAAAAGAAGGGTGGAAGGAATAAGAACCCCCCGTCAAATGTTGGTTACTGCATCATGTTCTTAGCAGTTTATCAGCCATATGTAAATAATCTCCATCTGTATCGTGATGGGCAGAGATGGCCAAACCCAGAATGCTTCAGAGAATGCCTTGACCTGTTCGTGTTATTAAAATTTTTATTGGTTCAACTTTAGAAAAAATATTGCCCCACACTGCCTTTCAAGCCCAAAGTAGATCTGTTCTCAAGTTTAAAAGTCAAGGGCTTTTGTAGTCTGAAAATCGCACGTATAATATCGCTTTAATTTTATAGGGCAATAAACTATTGTAAGGAGGATTGGACGCTTAGCAATCGAGAACATCTGTCATGTTATGGGCTGGGACCTAATCTAAAATGACTTTGTTATATGGAATGTTTGATGGATTGCATCCGTATGTCTGGTCTTGGAATATCCTAAAAGACTCACCTATTTTTATGTACCAGAGCATGTCATGCCCTCAATATCTACACCAGACATGATCTAATTCAAGAACCCATTGGAGGTCCAGCCTTTGTCAGGGCCCCCTTAGCTAATAACAAGGTTACAGATATATAGAAACATTGGGGTGTCACTATAGTTCCAGGGGTACCCAGGGTACAAATAAACACTCACCCCAAATCTCCCCCTAACTGTCCTTCAGACTGGGCCCCCTTAGCTCATAACAAGGTTACAGATATATAGAAACATTGGGGTGTCACTATAGTTCCAGTGGTACCCAGGGTACAAATAAGCACTCACCCCAAAGCTCCTCCTAACTGACCTTCAGACTGGGCCCCTTAGCTCATAACAAGTTTACAGATATATAGAATCATTGGGGTGTCACTATAGTTCCAGGGGTACCCAGGGTACAAATAAACACTCACCCCAAATCTCCCCCTAACTGACCTTCAGACTGGGCCCCCTTAGCTCATAACAAGGTTACAGATATATAGAAACATTGGGGTGTCACCCTGCTATAGTTCCAGGGGTACCCAGGGCTCAAATGAGCACTCACCCCAAATCTCTCCCTACCTGACCTTCAGACTGGGCCCCCTTAGCTCATAAAAAGGTTACAGATATATAGAAACATTGGGGTTACAGCCATCCTGCTAGATTTCCCGGGGTACCCAGGTCACAACTAAGCACTCTCCTTAAATCTCACCCTTAGCTCATATCAATGTCCCACTCCATATGCTAATTCTGTGCTCTATCTGGTTCATAGACTGGGAATTTTAGGCAGCAGAGGAGAAGTGCAACACACCCACCCAAACTATATGGGTGTATCACCTTAACCTGGCCTTCAACTGGGCTTTTAACCCAAAATATCAGTGTAACTCGCTTCAGACACCTAAACTAACCTTGCCACTTCTCAAGGTCCTCAAAACTACAAAAGTTACTCTGCACACCACAACATTAACACTTAAGGTATGCTAATAATTGATTTAACACTGTATCATTACAAAGTCACACGGTGCTACTAAATATATTGGCGCTATATAAATACGTTAATGTTGATAATTAAAACATATAATTTAGTACCAAGCACAGTGGGGGTCATTTATAAAGTTCGCCCAGCGCATAATTGTTCGCAAATGGTTGTTTTGCCTATGCTTTTTCCTGAATGCTTAAATATTGCACTGCTGTGCCCATCTTTCCGTTTTTTGCGAATTCGCATTGTAAATACATTTTCACAAATGGGATGGGTCTTTACGAGAGTACAGGCACTTTGCGAGGCTTAAATTCACATTTTTTTTTTTTTTTGTGAATATTCTCTCCCCCACCAAAGTTTTAGCGTAATTCAAATGGAGAATGTGCGCATAAATATTTGCAATTTTTAAAAGCTCTTATACACATTCACAATGTGAAAAACAAATCTGTTTGCACACTCTTAATCAGCTTTATAAATATAACCAGACACTGCAAATATATTCACTCTGCAAACCAATCTGCCCTGCGCAAAGTTTATAAATGAGCCCCAGTGTCCCCCCCAAAAAAAGAAATACAGCATTCAGGCTTGTAAGGCAGATACGTGTGTGGGAGAAATACCCCAATGTTTCGGACATCAGATCACTTTAGCAAGGGACTTCTTAAGGCTTTCCCCATGGGCACAGAGCCACTAACTTAGATTTGCATTGGTGCCAGGGCCCACCAGAAAACCTTAGACCAGGGGCCCACCAGAAAACCTTAGACCAGGGGCCCACCAGAAAACCTTAGACCAGGGGCCCACCAGAAAACCTTAGACCAGGGGCCCAACTTTCCACACTATTATTCCTTCTCTCCTCACTTATTCTCCTATTCTTTTAGATCTACTTACTATACTCTATTCTTCCATTATTAAGCCTCTTTTTCCACATAAAGAAATAGGGAATTAACATGAAATAGGCCAAATTCTTAGAAGCCAGAGGGCCCACTCACACCTAGGCCCACTGGGATTTTTCCTTGTATCCCTGTGGGCCAGACCAACACTGTTTGCAGTGTGTGAATTTGCTTCTTATATCTACAGGTATATTTTGTAATATTTTCATGTAATTTTCCCAAAATGTAAAATTACACCCGAAACGAACACTTAAGACTTAAAACCCAACTATACCCTGACAATTCTCTGGAAGACTTGTGCTTACACCTGGGGGTACCTATACTGGCATACATTTATGGTATCTCTCAAAAATGGGATTAAAAAAAGTGTGAAGAAGAGCACCATTTAAATCTGTTTGGCTGACCACACCCCATTTGGCAACAAACCACGTTGACTGGACAGGCCACACTCCTTTGTTGTAATGGTATTGTAACACAATCCGAAGCCTGTTTACTATTATAGGCTGTTGCCACCCTGCCAGAATCAGTGGCTGAGCCTTGACTTAATAAAGTGAAAGAATATATTTAATAATAATCATCTTTTAACCAGTGAATCACCCATATTTACGCATTTGTCAGCAGTGCTAGAACTAGATGGGGTCCTGTGAAACATGGTGTGGTCTGGGCAGGCCTGGACTGAGAGTCAAAATAGGCCCTGGCATTTCCAGTATACAGAGGCCCAATCAGCCCACATAGAGGCCCAAATAGCTGTCACCAGCCCACTAAATACTGACTTTCTATGGAACCTTATAGCAGCCCCTCTGGCATTTGCCAGCCCAGAACCCACAGATTGCCAGTTTGGGCCTGGGACTGGGCATGACAAGGAATGGTCTGTATGGTGTGGTGAAGAAAGCCAGGTTCAGACCTGAGTAGGTTGATATCCAGTGTCGGACTGGCCCACCAGAATACCAGGAAAACTCCCGGTGGGCCAAGGTGTCAGTGGGCCCTCATGCTGCTAAACTGTTGGCCTATTTCATGGTCATTCCCTATTTCTATGAGAACAAAGAGGCTAAATAGATGGAATAACTGATTATAGCAATTAAAGAAAACAAACTAGGAGAATAGAGGTTGAGTGAGGAGATGTAGAATATTAGTACTGAGAGTGCCCCCCTAGTCTAAGGTTTTTGGGTGGGCCCCTGGTGTCCCAGTCCGACACTGTTGATATCTCCTAAAGCATTTAGGTTTCTTGTGATTCTTTTGATTTTCAGAAATTCCCATGTGACAATATAATCTAACAGTTTTGCTCATATTTGTTGGTCTGTAATATAAACTGATGCTACAGGGCTGATTATTAAAGCGCAACAATCATAGCCAAAATCAAACACATATTAACAAAGTGACCAGTACAACCTAAACATGTTAATCAAACTACATGTACAGTTTTCTGAAAAAAAACTGCAGTTTTTAAAAAAAATCCCATACTTTGTCACTGACTACAACATGCAAATGAGCTACCCAGAATGCCTAGCTTTAGTAAACTCTAGAAGTATCAAGAGAAGTGCACTCAGCAACTTCCACAAGGTGGCAGCACTAACACAGAAGTTTGGCAGATTTCAAAATAGCTTAGAAGGTTTATTAGGCAAGCAAGAAATTTCAACTGAGCATGTGCGAGATTTCAGAGCTACGGTTGGCTGTGAAGATATAGGTAGGAGGAGTCAGTGAAATCCAAGATGGCTGCCTCAGCTAGAACTGCAGTGGAGATAGGGGAGATTTTGCAGAAGGTATAGTGAGCTGATCATTTACATTATACAAACAATTCTAACTGTTTTAAAAATCAGATTTCTTGAACTTTCACATATTGTATTTACTTAGTAAATCATTTTAGGTATGATTGGTGCCCTTTAAATTATGATGCTAGTTGCACTGGTCTCTGTGCTGCCATGTAGTGTATTAATTCAGTCTTATGTTGTGACATTTATACTCTCTGTGTACAGTATATTTTGAGTCTGTCCCTAAGCGACAGGAGCACAGAGCACGTGAACAAAAGGTTGTAGTTGACTTGGGCTGGAACTAGGGTTGCCACCTTTAAAAAAAAATAAAAAATTACTGGCTAGTGCTGGGGGGCGAAAAAAGGGGCCGGAGCACCATAAAGGGGCAGGGTCATTGAAATGACATGCAAAGGGGGCGGGGCTGTGACACTTAAGGAAGCGGGGCCACAGCATCGTTGGGGAACAAATAGGTTTAAAGTGAAGGGCCGAGTTAGTGATGGGCGAATCTCCCGAGTTTCGCTTCGCCGAAAAATTCGCGAATTTTCAGAGAAATTCGCGAACTGGCGAAAAAATTTGCGAAATGAGTCGTGCGTCGTTTTTGACGCGCGGCGCGTCGTTTCCGGTGCGTCGCGTCGTTTTCGGCGCGTCGCATCAAAAACCACGCGCGACTCGGTTTTTTTGGGCGAATTTTTTGCGGCGAATTTTTGCTGCCGTTTCGGGAATTCGCCGCGAATTCGCCCCTGGCGAATAAATTCGCTCATCACTAGGGCCGAGGGCTTTTTGTAAGGGTATTACAAATTACCGGCAATGTAGTGTAAATTTGTAATACCGGCCCCGGCCCTTGCAGGTATTTTACTGGCTAGGCCGGTAAAATACCGGCTGGGTGGCAACCTTAGCTGGAACAGAAACCCAAAACATAATTTACAACATTTCTAGCTACTTCTTTGGTTAAGCTTTAGTTCTCATTTAAATATTATTATTATTATACATTATACATGTTTTTAAAGTTTTATTGAGCAATAGAACTTTACATTCAGTATTCAGTAAAAGCTGATATTTGTAGTCCTGCCACAACTGGTTGTGTGTTTGAAACCCTTTTAAACGTGAACACACCTGAATAGTGGAATGGGAAATATAACTGCACATAAAAATGATCATTGATTGAAGTCGTACATCTCAAACAAGCCATTTAATTGGTTCAGGGCTTATTGTTTAACATTCCCCGAGTCGTTGAATGAAATAATTATTTTTTTCTTTAGTAAAAAAACAAAAAAAAAAAAAACACCTGTGACAAAAAAAAATGTTAACTCTTCTTTATCCTTTTCATCTGAGGCCCCAAACACAAGCCTGTTGATTTTGCATTAGCCAAGATAGCCAAAGTTGGTTGCCAAGCAGCGGTAATTGTAGCCTCAGACATGTATCTTTGACATAAATGTCTGCTGTTCCCCATTTACTTTTTTTTCGGCTGTGTCAATATAACAGGGGGGCTAAATAGAGGAGTGTTTTTTTTTTTCCTTTTTTTTTTTTC
>CM044435.1:6048176-6078332 GCA_024363595.1 Xenopus borealis
AAATGATAAGGATATTAGAAGTCACTGAGGGGTTTGTGACCATATAAAGACACAAGGCTGTAGGGTGAGTTATACAGGGAACTCTCTGTATAGCTAATATTATAAGGGATAATGTACCCCCTACTGTAAATAATAAAGATATTAGAAGTCATTGAGCTGTTCTTTAACTTTTGTAGAGAGAAAGGCCTTATTAGTAGTGTCACTTGGTTGTCTGGTCCAAACAATAGGAGCCCTCCTTGATTTAGAAAACAAAGGTACTGGCCTGGCAACAGTCCTGTCACACCTAACAACCCAATTAACATCAACAAAGGGTCTGGCTCACTGGAACCAGTATTGAATAGCTAATCAGTTAATCAGCTAGGGACAAGGACTTCCAGTTCCCAGAAGGAGACATGGAAACATGTATGTCCGTAATGGCGGATGGATCACTTCCTGTGACTAACTGGTCTAGCAAGCTTAGGTCAAATGGACAAATCAGGAGAGACTTCTAGAAAATTTTAGAAGCCCATCTCTCTACAGTTGGACAGAGTGGACGGGCTCATTTATGAACACTGGGCAAATTTGCCCATGGGCAGTTACCTATAGCAACCAATGCAGTAATCTGATTGGTTGTTATGGGTTACTGGCCATGTGCAAATTTGCCCAGTGTTGATAAATGACCCCAGTGAGCAGGAGAGGACTGGCCACCATACTCGAGGGAACCCTTGGATTGCGGACCAGACACCTAATGGAACCAAGGAGAAGTATACATAGGCAGTGTGATCTTCTAATGATAAAGGTTTCATAGAGTGTCCATAGGTGTGTGTAATATTTAGGTTGTTGGGCTATTGTGTTATCTTTTAGTCTGTCTATGTAAATTAGAGTGTGTTCTTAGTGTATATTTGATGTATTTGTTTTATATGTGTTTATGTGCTTATTGTAGTTTTATTTGATTAGACTTTTCGTGTCTTTTATGATTTATTTTTATTTAAATATTGTCCAACATATATAAAATAATTGTCTGTACGTTTATTGTTTGGTGATCTCTTTGCCACACTATACTGAAGAACCGCACCCTTATTTTCATAATCTTACAGGAGTATCACTTGTGTATTATAAGGGATAATGTTATGTGCAATGATAAGGATATTAGAAGTCACCGAGGGGTTTTGTGACCAAATAAAGACACAAGGCTGCAGGCTGAGTTATACAGGGAACTCTGAGTATCACTCATGTATTATAAGTGATAATGTACCCCCTATTGCAAATTATAAGGATATTAGAAGTCACTGAGGGGTTATGTGGCCTCTCTGCGCTAAATCAATGCTTGACATTTACTGGCACATAAGCATTGAAGCATCATTGATGGGAATGATGATTGCTTTAACTTGAAGTGTTTATAGGTCATGGGGAAATATTAATATGTTGTATTAAAGCAGATATATCTATCCCGGAAACATAGAGAGGGAAGTACACTTGCTTTCACATTCCATCTCATGAACACAGGTCTTTGTGCCACATTCTGGAGCCTGACAGATGTGCTGACAGCAGGGTCTGCGAAAAAATATCAGCTTCTATCTATTTTTGCTCCTGTCCCGTCATCAGGAAAAGCCCCCTAAACTATGAAACATGATGGTAAATCCATAATGGCACTGGCATCCATTCTGAGAGTAAAATTAGGTTCAGTGAAGCCAGGTTAAAGGGATTATGTCACGATTGTTATAGTGATTTCATATCTGAATTACACTGTTTACACTGCTAATAATCCACTCTACCATTTCCAATTGTATTCCTGAACCAACAAGTTAATTTTTTTAGTTGTAATATTTATGTGAAGTCAGCCATCTCAGGTCATTTTGCCTGGTCATTTGCTTTCAAAAAGAGCCAGCACTTAATGGTTGAACTGCTTTCAGGCAGACTATTGTTTCTCCTACTCAATGTATCAGAAGGACATGGCATACATGGTATTTTAATTTTTACTACTGAGTACTACGGAGTGCTGGGGGGTGGGGATGTCAATCCAACTTGCAATAAAGTTTATCAGAAGTCACATGACTGAGGGCACTTGGGAAATAATATATATATTTAATTTCTAGCCGCCATGTCAGATTTTAAATATAGAAAAAAGGTTTGCTATTTTGGAAAATGGATTTCAGTGCAGAATTCTGCAGCACTATTAACTGATGCGTTTAAAAAAAAAAAAAAACATGTTTTCCCACAACAGCATTCCTTTAAAAGTTCACTCTACGGTGCAAACACTGCCCCCCAGAGGATGCTCCTCTGACACTGTCCTATACACACTGCAAAACAATCCAGGAATTGTGGTGTCAAAACCAGGAAGAAACTCAATGCCTTCCATGGCTTTTCCATGGCAAATAGCTCTATAGTAGCATAGTATCACAATAAGTTAGGTTGAAAAAAGACACACGTTCTACAAGTTCAACTGCTAGTTGATCCAGAGGAAGGCAAAAAAAAAAATCTCCAATTTGCCCCAGAGGGGAAAAATTGCTTCCTGACTCCAAAATGGCATTCGGACTAGACCCTGGATCAATCGTCTTCCATGTCACAAAAAGAGATGGAGGTGCAATATCCCATGAGAGACAAAGAACAAGACCTGTATGGAAATATTCCGAAAAGAACTAAAGCCATCATGAAGGCAACTGCTCTCCAACTGGTGGTGCTCAGTCTGCCCATGTTCTACACCAGTGATACCCAACCAGTGGCTCAGGAGAAACATCAGGCCTGGACTGGCAATCTGTGGGTTCTGGCAAATGCCAGAAGGGCTGCTATAAGGTCCCATAGAAAGTCAGTATTTAGTGGGCCGATGGGGGCTGTTTGGGCCTCTGTGTACCTGAAATGCCAGGGCCTTATTTAATTCTCAATCTGGACCTGAGCAACATTTTGCTTACCAACCCCTTGGATGTTGTTCCCAGTGGCCTCAAAGTAGGTGCTTATATTTGAATTCCTGGCTTGAAGGTTGCATATAAACCAAGTACACTGCCAAACAGAGCCTCCAATAGGCTGCCAGTCTATACAGGGGTACCAAATAGCCAACCACATCCCTTATTTGGCACTCCCATGAACTTTTCTCACACTTATGTTGCTACCCAACTCTTTTTTTACATACAAATGTGGTTCACGGGTATAAATGTGTGTCCTGTTTCTCCATTGTTGATTGAAATTTGGTGTTCATTGATTTCCCAGGAGAGAGTTCTAGACTAGCCACACAATGTCCTGCATTTAGGCTGTCACTGGCTGGGGCACTTATAGCAAGTAGAGGGGTAATCCTCAATCCACCTGGATTACAGAATTGTCTTTACTGATGGAAATATATGTCATTTGGCCAAAGAGACGAAGAGATGTCTGCCCATATATCTCTATGGCCCCTAGCGTGGCATCCATCTGGTCGACCTGCAGGCCAATCAGGTCAGGCCCATGCTTGGCCACCTTATCTGACTCAACTTTACCATACATTGGTGACATTGCATCTGTTCTAGTCCGTTGCATCTCAGTGGGCACCCCATCTGTTCATCCAATCACATCATCAGCTTCATTTAGGCCAGTTTAATTGGCAGGCTAGACAATGCAGAGACCCAAGATCATACAGTTTGTTCAGTTTATATATGTTTAGATCTTTACTACTTTCATCAGACTAAAATAGCATATGATTGAATGACCCACAGTCTGCCTGTAACACTATTAATCACTTGGGCAACAAGCAAATAGATTAGAGCAGTGATCCCCAACCAGTAGCTCGCGAGCAACATGTTGCTCTCCAACCCCTTGGATGTTGCTACCAGGGCCTCAAAGCAGGTGCTTATTTTCCCCACAGGGATACCAGGAAAACTCCCGGTGGGCCCAGGTGTCAGTGGGCCTCTTGCTTCTAAAAATGTTGCATATTTCATGGTCATTCCCTATTTATGGGAACAAAGAGGCTTAATAATGGAAGAATAGAGTATAGTACAGTATGTAGTGAAAAGAGAGTAGGAGAACATAAAGGTTGAGTAAGGAGAGGAGGTAAAAGATTGGAAAGTGGGCCCTCAGCCTAAGGCTTTTTGGTGGGCCCCTGGGATCCCAGTACAACACTGTTGGGGACCCCTGCTCTTTACAGACTCCTTTTTTTACGGCATTACTGTTTTAATAGAATTTGACCCTTAAAAGCAGGGGTCCCCAACCTTTTTTACCCGTGAGCCACATTCAAATCTAAAAAGAGTTGGGGGGCAATACAAGCATGAAAAAGTCCCTGGGGTTGCCAAATAAGAGCTGTGATTGGCTATTTGGTAGCCCCTTTGGGACTGGCAACCTACAGGAGGCTCTGCTTGGCACTATACTTAGTTTTTATGCAATTAAAACTTGCCTCCAAGCCTGGAATTCAAAAATAAGCACCTGCTAGGTGGACAATGAGAGCAACATCCAAGAGGTTGGAGAGCAACATGTTACTTGCGAGCTACTGGTTGGGGATCACTGCTCAAAGGCATCTTCAGTCATGTTTTGGGCTCACAACATGGAAACAGTTGGCCTTAAAGAATAGTGTAAATTGCATTTTGCTAAAGGACCTCTGGTCAGGGGTAGGGTTGCCACCTGGCCGGTATTTTACTGGCCTGGCCGGTATTTTTGAGGTTTGATCCCAATGTTATTAATAGGGAAAAAAGATAAATATATAGGAAGGCCGGTATTTTTTTCAAGAAAAGGTGGCAACCCTAGTCAGGGGTCAGTTTCGTTCACCAGAACCTGCACAGCTTAATGCTCAGCACACAACAGACAGGTATATATCCGATTACAAGATTACCCTCCCCCTTTCTAGCAGGCCTTAATGTATAGAAGGTCCATCTTACTGCCTGGCCTGGGAGAATACATTGGCTTATCCCACGTGTGCCTGAGGGGTCACTGATCTCATTGTACATATAATCTCCTTAATGAAAAGGCAGAGACACTTGAGTAAGAAAAAGAGAAAGAGGTGGCCATAGAAGCTTATATTTGGTTTGGCCGATTTCACGAACACGGCCTGACTATCTGGGTAGGAATAACAGCTCCGTTTTGACAAGCTGCGATACGTCTCAGCCCATGAAGCCACTGTACATGTGGAAGTGGGAGAAATTGAAGTTCTTCATTACTTCCACAAAGATTGGGCCATTAGACTGAATTAATTAAATGTTTTTTAACCATTCCTTCGCAATAACCCACCATCCACTCACTTATAGGGAAACTGTCATGGGAAAATGTTTTTTTTTTTTAAACGCATAAGACTGCTGCACTGAAATCCATTTCTCAAAAGAGCAAACGGATTTTTTTATATTCAGTTTTGAAATCTGACATGGGGCTAGACATTTTGTCAATTTCCCAGTTGCCTCGGTCATGTGACTTGTGCCACCACTTTAGGAGGCAACTGCTTTCTGGCAGGCTGTTGTTTTTCCTTCTCAATGTAACTGAATAGAACACAGTGGGACATGGGTTTTTACTATTGAGTGCTGTTCTTAGATCTACCAGGCAGCTGTTATCTTGTGTTAGGGAGCTGTTATCTGTTTACCTTCTCATTGTTCTGTTGTTAGGCTGCTGGGTGGGGGAAAGGGAGGGGGTGATATCACACCAACTTGCAGTACAGCAGTAAAGAGCACAAGTAACATGTCTTGGGGCAGCTGGAAAATTGACAATATGTCTAGCCCCATCTCAGATTTCAAAATGAAATATAAAAAAATCTGTTTGCTCTTTTGAGAAATGGATTTCAATGCAGAATTCTTCTGGAACAGCACTATTAACTGATGCTTTCTGAAATTTTTTTTTTTTCCCCATGACAAGATCCCTTTAAGTTTCAGCTCAGCCTGTGTATTACTATGTAAGAGATTAGGTTACCTAGGGTGGCCTTATGCAGTAGTGGAACTAAAAACTTACTGTTATCAGGGCAACATTTGTTCCAGGGTCCTACCTTTGCACCGAATCCCCTGTGCTCTATGTTGTAAACCCAGCAGTGCTTTTGTGGATTCTGGCTGCACCAATGCAGGTGAACCAATGGGCCCAACCTTGGGTACAGGCCCTATTGCAGATGCATTCTCTGTCCAATCATAGTTTCACTACTGGTCTCATGTGAACTAGCTCCAGTAAGTTGCCAGCATAATGAGTACCTGGGTTGGATATATGGTTGTCACCTTTTGTAGAAAAAAATACTGGCCTTCCTATATGTTTTTCTTTTTTCCCTATTAATAACATTGGGATCAACCATCATTTTTACCAGCCAGTAATGATGGGCGAATTTATTCGCCAGGGACGAATTCCCACGATTCGCCACTGGCGAATAAATTCGTGAAACGCCAGCGAAATTTTGCCTGGCGAAAATTCACCAAAAAAAAAAGAGTTGCGCGGCATTTTTGACGTGATGAAAATGACGCGCGGTGAAAATGACGCGATGTGCCGAAAACGACGCAACGCGCGACGAAGTTGACGCGCCGCGCGTAAAAAGCGTGCCATGACTCGTTTCGCGAATTTTTCGCCAATTCGCGAATTTCTCTGGAAATTTGAGACTTTTTTGGCGAAGCGAAACTCGTGAGATTCTCCCATCACTACCGGCCAGGCCTGTAAAATACAGCCAGGTGGCAACCCTAGTTGATACCATGGGGAAGGTAAAATGGATAAATTGTATGTGGCCGCGTATAGACTATTATTTCTCTGAATGTTTGCTTTATACTCGAGGGGAGGAGCTGCCATACTGCTTGGCTAGGCTGAAGTATTCTCCATAGACTTTAGAAGAAATAAAACCCTATTTCTCAGGAAACAGTTGCATGTGTACAAATAAATATGTGTAACATGTACTTACAATTGTAGAGGAGATCCGGTGAACACCGTGCAGTCTTTAAGGTATAAATCTGCATGCCCAGAGCCAAACCAATCTATATATATATATGTATTTACGTCATGTGCAGGAACAATGGGAGCGCAATGGATTATCTACGGAAATCGGTGGTGTCACATGGAGAAAGGTAAACAAAATAAAAAGGCACAAAAGTAAAATCATTTAAACGGAGGACATGATAAGATTGTGAAAGTGGCCTGAGATATTGCTGTCGTATCCACCATATTTTTGGTGTAAAGTTCACCTATGAATCCAAGTCCCTGCCCACAAGAACGGGCAGTGTAAGTTAAAGGGATACTGTCATGGGAAAACATTTTTTTTCTCCAAATAGTGCTGCTCCAGTAGACTTCTGCACTGAAATCCATTTCTCAAAAAAGCAAACAGATTTTTTTATATTCAGTTTTGAAATCTGACATGGGGCTAGCCATGACCAGCTGCCCCTGGTCATGTGACTTGTGCCATCACTTTAAGAGGGAATTGCTTTCTGGCTGGATGTTGTTTTTCCGTCTCAATGAAACGCAGTGGGACATGGGTTTTTACTATTGAGTGCTGTTCTTAGATCTTCCTGGAAGCTGTTATCTTGTGTAAAGGTGGCCATACACGGGCCGATAAAAGCTGCCGACAGACCAGGGGGGAGATTCATCAAAGAGTGAAGTTCCGCCACTAGAGGGAAATTCCACAGCTCTCAATTCATTTCCATGGGATTTTGCAAGGCGTATTCATCAATGGGTGAAGTGAAAGTTCACCCTTTGATGAATACGCCTTTAAAAATCCCATAGAAATGAATTGAGAGCTGTGGAATTTCCCTCTAGTGGCCGGAACTTCACTCTTAACTTCACTCTTTGATGAATCTACCCCTAAGTCGGCTGCTTATTGGCCTATGTATGGGGCCCTCAGACGGACTTCTTCGGGCGGGACTAAAAATCCCGTTGGATCGCAGCCGCATCTGTTCGTTGATGCGGTCCCACAATCCGACCACCCGTATGGCCTCAATTATGATCCGATCTTTGGGCCCTACGGCCCAACGATCGGATCATCCCTAAATCGCCCACCTCAAGATGGGCATATCGGGGAGAGATCCGCTCATTTGGCGACATCGCGAAACGAGCGTATCTCTGCGTGTATGGCCACATTTAGAGAGCTGTTATCTGGTTACCTTCCCATTATTCTGTTGTTAGGCTGCTGGGTGGGGGAAAGGGAGGGGGTGATATCACTCCAACTTGCAGTACAGCAGTAAAGAGTGACTGAAGTTTATCAGAGCACAAGTCACATGACTTGGAGCAGCTGGAAAATTGACAATATGTCCAGCCGCATGTCAGATTTCAAAATGAAATATAAAAAAATCTGTTTACTCTTTTGAGAAATGAATTTCAATGCAGAATTCTGCTGGAGCACAGAAAAATAACTACCCGGGGAGCAGGGGGGTCCCGCTCCCTCACGAGGTCTGCCAGAGAGGCTAGGCAAACACCATTGTGCAATTCATAGGGGGAGAGCCTGATGGTGGGGCCCGGGTGGGGTCCCTGAGAGGGACAGCCAGACTGTGCAAGGCATTGTGGGAACTTGATTTTTGGTAGTCCTACCTACAAGAATGTGAGTGGAGATCCCCTTTTAATAAAACTGCCATCAAATGTTATTTTTACAGGCCTAGTGCAATCCCTACGCTCAGACATGAGACTAGTCAGTCAATTATTGCTTGAAGGACTTAAAGGTCCCCATAGACGCAAAGATCTTTCTCTGCCGAACGACCAATCTTAGCGAAGTCTGACCAATCTGTCAAATTATCGTGCGGTAGTGGGATTCATTTTACGATTTTTCATCCGACATCGGTCTGAAGATTGATTGGCCAGGTTAGAAAATCTTTATCAGTCCTCATGCAATCTACCTATGTTTGCAGGGCCAAGCAGGCAGCACCCTTCAGTTTTGCTGGTAATATCACCTGAAATGGTCTTTTTAGTTGATTGACACATCGAACATTTAAAAAATCGTTTTGAGACAATCGTGGTCTCACGATAACCATTGGATCTTTCAAAAATCTTTACGTCTATGGCCAGCTTTAAGCTGAAGTTTCCCTCTCTAGCCTTCTAAAAAAAAGGCATCTAAGAATTTGCATGTGGATTTGCATAAGTTCCTTATCAGTGGAAGGGCTGTCATTTTGACTCACCTGCTATATAAGATGCTTTATGTCTCCTAGCCATACCTCTCTAGTTAAACTGCATCTCCCAGCACATTAATGTTGGTTGTTTCTAGCAAGAAAGGAGTCTATTAAAGGGTTAGTTTGCCTTAAAATGAACTTATATGATGCAGACAGCTATATCCAAAGACAATTAGCAGTTTGGCTGATTTATTTTATATTTGGTCAGAATTCCAGTTGCCTTATTATTGTGTATGTTGTGTTGCCTTATTATTGGGTAAATGGCTATATAAAGAAAGCATGATGATACTTAATGGTAACTTCCCCTTTAGGCTCGTGGCAGATTCAGGGAGATTAAGTCCCAAGGCGACTAATCGCTTCTTTAGCCCAGCGACAATCTCCTCAAACTGCCTCCGTCTACCATCCGTGTGCCTGATTGAGGCACCTGCGCTAATGCACTCGCGGTGTTTCGATTTCCGAAGTTGCCTCACGAGGAAACTTCGGGCGACTTCGGAAATAAAAGCGCCGCAAGTGTACTTGCGCAGGTGATTCTTCATTCAGGCACACGGAAGGTAAACAGGAGACAATTTGAGGAGATTGTTGCCGGGCTGAAGAGGCGACTAAATCTCCCCGAATCAGCTCGTCAGCCGCTAGCCTTAAACCACGTAGGTATCAATAGATTCTACTGCCAGTGATTATGAAAAGCAGCTACTAATTTCCCTATTTGTTCAGCGCATGTGCTTCTAGCTTATCACAGATCTGTATCTTCAACTGACTTCCTGCTTCTCCCATTATAGGTTTGCCGGCCCTCGACCAGTAGAATCCTATCCAGATGGACCAGGGATTAGTAATAGCCTAATTATACACGACAATTACTAACCAGTTAAACAGGTAGAAGGGAGAGAGGCTTCACTGCCTGTGCCTACCCTTGTGTAGATGCATGTCAAAAAAACTTACCCTTTAGTTTCTTGGTATAATTCAATACTATTGATTGTACTTTGTTAGTTTATCTAGTGTAACCAATATGCTGGTTTCGTAGAGCTGTGCCACCTGTAGATTTAAAGTGACCACATGTAAGGTTGATCAGCCAAACCTCTCTGAAAGTGTGATCTCACCCTGGTAGTCTACTGGGGGGACGGCAGGGACGCCTGCCCCCCCTCGGCGGGGACGCCCGCACTGCGAGTGGCTTTCTTTTCCAGGCCGCAGGCGCCTGGTTGCTAGGGTGCACTTGGCACGCACTCCTTAAAATTAAAGGCGCAGACGCGCTAGTGTGATTATGTCAGCGCACAATGGCGCCAAATTTGAAAATGTATAAATTGCCTATTTGGGCTTCCAGTAAGTGCCTGTTATAGGTTTTTGTACCTGATGCTTTTTGAGCTTGTCCTGATCCTGTATTGATTCTGATTCTCCGTTGTGATTCCTGCCTGGCTTTGACTATTCTACTTTCTGTAACCTGACCCTGCCTGATATCTGACTGTATCTATCTGAAGGAGTTAATATTCTCCCTCCTGATTGATTACCTGTTTTTGACCTCTGCCCGCTTGACTACGATTGATATCCGCCTGCCTCGACCCGGCCTGATCTGACTACGATTCTGCTTTACGCTTTGTACCACGACCTTCTGCTCAAAGACTTTGGGGTAAATTTATCAAAGAGTGAAGTTCCGCCACTAGAGTGAAATTCCACTGCTCTCCATTCATTTCTATGGGATTTTGCAAGGTGTATTTATCAATGGGTGAAGTGAAAGTTTACCCTTTGATAAATACGCCTTTAAAAATCCCATAGAAATGAATGGAGAGCAGAGGAGTTTCACTCTAGTGGTGGAACTTCACTTTTAACTTCACTCTTTGATAAATTTACCCCTTTGCCTACAGTTTTGCCCCTTTGTCTGCCCAGAACCCCTCGCCTTGCACCTCTCGTTTTAAGACCTGGCGGTATCCAATTAGCCGAGGGCTCCTCCCAAGGTGAAAGGCGGCTGTTATAGGCAGAAAAACGAGCCTTGACCAGGGTGCTTGGCATCAGTTCTGGGTTTAGGGTGGCAACCATTACAGAAAGGGATCAGCACACAGAATATCATACAGAATGTTGATAGATGTTGATTGTATGAAAAGTTGTATTTGCGTGGCCAGGGGTACTAGTTCCATAAAAGTGGATAAGTCCCCTTTGCCCCTCATAAATTTCACATAGCTCCCAAAGGGTAAGAGAAGATGTGAGGGTTGGGGGCTTGTGAAACCGCCAACTGAATTAAATTCTGAGTAGGTTAGAGGTGTAATGAAAAAGTTACTGGGGACCTCACCCTCAAACTATGAAGAAGGTGAGGGTGAATAATGGGGTCAGATGGAACCAGGTCAACCCACCTAGAATTCAGTGGTAATGGATAAATAAAGTGTGGAAGTAGGCTCTTCATAGACATCTAACATGTTGATTTGGTGGGCATGGTCCTCACTAAGTTGCTAGAGGAGTGGGTACCTCTTCCCCTCACAGAACCCCATAATATAGTTGTGTCCTGAATTAAACAAAAACAAAAATACTACTCTAATATAGGGCCACCTGTCACGGGTTGGCCTTCGTTAGGCGCCCAGGGGAGGAAGTGGACCAAGGAGGAAGCTTTAGGGGTTCACAGGTCCAATAACACAGCAAGGCAAGGATCAAACAGGAGTCAGACAGGTCCAGGCAAAAAGATGTATTCACAGGAACAAAAATAAACAAAAGTCCAAGCAGTGGTCAAAATACAGGAAACAGGATCAAAAACACAGGAAACAGGATCAAAAGCAATATCAGGATCAATAACAACACCCAGGAACTATAGCAATCAGGTCCTATAATTGGGCGCCATAATGGCGTCCAATACACCTTTAAATATTTAAATTTCGCGCCAAAACGAGCGCGGTGACGTCATCGCGTCAGGCGCGACGCGATGACGTCACTATCCGGTGCCGCATATCCATGTGGCGGCTATGGGCGCCGCCATTGTGGATATGCGCCGGACAGGAGAGGACGCGCCGCCCGGAGCTAAGGTAAGCCTCCGGGCGGCGCGATGCTGACACCACCCTGTTCTTGCCACATAAGTAGGTAGACTTTCTTCCAACCCCAAGTCCAGCTGTTACATTGACACTCCTCCTGTTTTAACATTTGAGAATTCTGAAATCCTCTAGTCAAGTATATTACAGGTATGGGATCCGTTATCCGGAAAGATCTCAATTATGGAGTCTCCCATAGACTCCATTATAATGAAATAATCCAGATTTTTAAAAAATATTTCCCTTTTCTGTGTAATATTAAAACAGTACCTTGTACTTGATCAAAACTAAGATATAATCAATCGTTATTGGTGGCAAAACCAGCCTATTGGGTTTATTTAATATTTACATGATTTTCTAGTATGCTTAGGGTATGAAGATCCAAATTATGGAAAACCCCAGGTCCTGAGCATTCTGCATAACAGGTCCCATTGTTCTGAGGACATTTTTAGAGAATTGTCTTTAAACGTATACAGTACTCCTGGTTGTTGACGAGCAGACCTCTCAAAAGATGTGGCTTATTCTTGAAGCCACACTATGGTTGTATGCACTGGAGACTACTGGCAGCAGTTTTGGGCAGAAAATCACAACAGTGGTATTATAATCTTACAGTGGTTTGGCAGTGTCTGCACTGGTTCTGCCAGGTTCCGTGCCATGCCAACTCCAGGCCCAACTACATAGGGGTTTTCATTCTCTTGATACCACTTAATATATGAGCTTTTTACACAGAACGAGGTGCTCCAGGTTCCATCTGGGTATGTCCCTTCTTTGTAATGCTGTGGCGGTGATCGCTGGTGGAAGCATTTGCTATCAAAGTCTTTTCACTGGTACATGCCAACTTGAAATAGCAAATTGCCTTCAAAAAAGCATTATAGGAATGGTGGTGCTGATACAGCAATGCTGATACGGTGTAGCCAAATCACTTTCACTGGCCCTGTAGTATAATCTAATGAAAGATGCAAAGGTCTTCCTAGGTCTAGTAATCAATACCAACTTGGCCAACATCGGACTGAAGTGGCCCACTGATAACCAATCCTCTTGGGTACCCACCAGGGCCTGAAACCCACTGCATCTCCTCTTGTTCTGTATACTGCCCCCACCAGCTGGGGCTAGGGTTGCCACCCGGCCGGTATTTTACCGGCCTAGCCGGTAAAACACCTGCCAAGGCTGGGGCCGGTATTACAAATTTACCGGCAATGTAGCTGCCGGTAAATTTGTAATACCCCATCGGACAACCCCCAATCCCCTTTAAACTTACCTTTTTCTCTTTCTTCCAGGCTCCGCTTCGTGGCCACGCCCCCCAAACGTCACCAGTCCGCCCCCTTTTGACATCACACGAAGGCCCTTTTATGGCCCCACCCCTTTGTGCCGTCACAATCCGCCCCTTTTTTGCACCGCCCCCACGCCGGCCGGTAAAAAAAATACAAAAGGTGGCAACCCTAGCTGGGGCCCTTGGTTACCAACCCAGCCGGCACACACAGTGGCGCCCCTGGGCACACACTTTGGCATGCCTCGGCTATGGGACTTGTGGCTCGTTGTAGTTGATGGAGGCCCATCAGGTTGGCGAACCAGTGGGCCACTCCAACCGTGGATTAAATGAAGCAAGACTGACAATGACACCCTGTATATCTTCTCTCTGTGTGGGCATGCTCCACTTGTAATCCCTCATTAATCCCCAGACTCATCAGCTCCTAGCAGTTATAGTATACACTAACATAAATAAGCTCACATTTATTTTATGACTCCATTAGTCTAACAAAGAGAAAACTTGCCAGCCAATCTTTCTATGTGTCTAAAAATAATGAAGATGGCAAATGTAATTATGATTTCCTTCTGGTTAGATAATTCCATCCTGCTCAGTGTCAGCAAATGTGTTTATTGCACATTTAGGAATGTATTATATCATGTAGAAATGATAGTGATACGTTTTGGATTCCAGGTTAATTGTATAGTATTTAAATACCATTGGGTCACGTGATCAGGATAATGATGATACAGAATCTATACAAGAAATCTATAAAGAGATCTATCTATGGAAACTATTATATTTAAAATGTAGATATTATTATTTCTCGGATGTTGTTGAGCGATGTCTACTCACTGGCATGTTAAAATGAGATAGCAGGGCCAGAATTGGGGTAGACAGAAGAGTTACATGTATAGGGCGCAATCAGGGTTGGACTGGCCTACTGGGACATGGGGAAAAATCCTGGTGGGCCTGACCCTATTGGGCCTTGCCACCCCAGCTACCTCCACTCTCAGTTACCATGCATTCCACTGTGGAACACATGGCCATCTTTAATCTAAAACAAGGGTGTCAGTAGCAGAGTGGGAGTGGTTTTGGCTGGGGGCTTAGCAGGATGGGGCCTTAGTCTGATTCTGGGTACAATGGTGGTGGTGGGGCACTAGGCACATACTTCTTTTGTCTGCCTACCCCCAGTCCAGGCTATTGTCCCCCAATGGCTGATTAACACTTAATCCCGCACATAATCATGCCATCTGCCCTAGGCACCGATATCAAGAACTACAATTTGGTTTCTGCAAACTTTCAACTGCTACAGGTGATACGATGGCTCCATGTTCAGCACTGCTAACTTATTTTTGTTGGGTTCCCCGGTTTGATTACACACTTATAACTTCAAAGAGTAGGAAGCTTAGATTGTAAGCTGCACTGGTGCTTGGACTGAGATGAATGAGGTTTCTGTAAAGTACCAAGTAAATATTTTGGATAAGGATAATGGTAGGTAGCCAAATCAGGGAAACTGTGGCCAACGTATACCAAGGCAGGGGTAGATTGGACCCATAAAAGTTGCAATTCATTTACATAATGCAAATAACAGGTGCAAACCACTATGTTTTTCGGCCTTTGAACATTGTCCCACATTAAATATCCCGAGGCCCAGGCCTTGAGCTCCAGAAGAGATGAATAAAGCTGCTTCCATACCATTAAGAAATCCCTTCTTCCCTTGGAGCCCTGCAGAAGTGTAAAACTAGGGATTCTTCTCTCATTTACACCCACTGTCACAGACCTCTCGGTTTATTTTTCCCAGGGGTGTTTGTTCCATCGGAGATAACTTTGCTTTTGGTGGAACCTTATTATGGGTGGCATAAAACCTTCTGCTTGTTTTAACCTGAAGTTCTGATCTTATAGTGTAGGAGAGTATAAGCCAGGGATCTGCAACCTTGGCTCTCCAGCTGTTAAGGAACTACAAGTCCCACAATGCAATGGAGTCTGTCATGATTCATAAAGGCAAATGCATTGTGGGATTAGTAGTTCCTTAACAGCTGGAGAGCCAAGGTTGCAGATCCCACTGTAAACTCTAGCAATCCCCACCAACCAGGCCGAAGACAAAGGGCAGGTAAACACGAGGGCCAGGACAGCCCTGGTTTAGCTACCACAGTTATGCAAGAGATAAATGATAAATAAAATCTCACTGCAGTAGCTTCCAAGCCTGTCACCAGGAATTCACGAGCCCTTACACTGACACTCCTGTGACACACCAGACATTAATATACAAAAGTATTCTGTAACAACAGTGATTATGTATTCATCTTTCTGCTTGATTATGCAATGCTTCATAAAGCTTGAGCAATGCATCAAAATCATTTGTTTTTATTTACAAAGGAAGAAAACAAATGATGGAAAAAAAAAAAACACTATCAGGTTGGATTAACTACAGTAAGTACTACAGTAAGTTGTTTATTTCTCCCAATGCAGAGTTCCCCCCCCCCCCGAATTCCGGTGTAAACTTTTGGAACAGACAATAGAGATGCACATGTATTGTGTTGGATAATAAATCACATGCAACCAGGCAAGCATTAAATAGGGTGGAACCCCTATTCTCAAGGCTGCAGGCAGTGGTTGTGAAATAAGTGTGGATAAAGACCATGCTAATCAAAAATGTTTTGTATGCATGGATGCACACTAAAGGGAAACTGTCATGGGAAAACATGTTTTTTTTTTAAATGATTCAGTTAATAGTGTTGCTCTAGTAGACTTCTGCACTGAAATCCATTTCTCAAAAGACCAAACAGATTTTTTTATATTCAGTTTTGAAATCTGACATGGGGCTAGCCATTTTGTCAATTTCCCAGCTGCCCCAGTCATGTGACTTGTGCCAGCACTTTAGGAGGGAGCTGCTTTCTGGCAGGCTGTTGTTTTTCCTTCTCAATGTAACTGAATGGAACACAGTGGGACAAGGTTTTTACTATTGAGTGCTGTTCTTAGATCTACCAGGCAGCTGTTATCTTGTGTTAGGGAGCTGTTATCTGGTTACCTTCCCATTGTTATGTTGTTAGGCTGCTTGGTAGGGGAAAGGGAGGGGGTGATTTCACTCCAACTTGCAGTACAGCAGTAAAAAGTGATTGAAGTTTATCAGAGCACAAGTCACATGACTTGGGGCAGCTGGGAAATTGGCAATATGTCTAGCCCCATGTCAGATTTCAAAATTAAATATAAAAAAATCTGTTTGCTCTTTTGAGAAATGGATTTCAATGCAGAATTCTTCTGGAACAGCACTATTAACTGATACATTTTGAAAACATTTTTTTTCCCATGACAGGATCCCTTTAAAAAAAAAAAAAAAAAGCATTGGGTGGTGATATAAAGGGGCAGGGATTATGGAAGAACTGTGGTGTTGCCAGGCAGATTGGGGAAAGTTGGGATTGTCGGTTTCACCCGACAAAACTTCTAAAATCACTGCACCGCCACCTGATACCATTAATCTGCCCCTTAACATCAACTGCCCCCTGATATCAACCATCAATGTCATCTAACCTTCCCCCCAAGGTAATTTTCCATCAGCTCTAACCGGCGGCACAACTTTAGCATTGTGCTTTAGCATTATGGGCACAGGTATAACTAAACTACTGGTAGTCTGTATATTAACCAGAATTATAGAACAGGTAGTTGAGGCTTACTGTGGAACTGTGGCTCAGTGTCAGTATGAAATAACTCCTGTATATATAGTGGGGCATCACTGCTTATCAATAGAGCCTGATAAAAGTCTATATAACTTATTAATACTGTATCAGCTGGGCTGCTGTTTAAATGAGAAAGTGCAAACAAGGTATTACAGGACCGGCTTCTCTGTCACTGCACGGCCAGTGAGATTATAAAGAATTAGGCTGGGTGTGCCCCAACTGTGTAAATAGCTAAAACAAACACATACATCTCTGGTTATCTCTTGATCTCCTGTATTTAGGCTGGGTGCTGAAGCGTACATGCTGGGACAATATGAAAATATATAGAAATGAACCTCAAACAAGAGGGGGCAGAGCCAGGATTTTCACACTGGGCTGCACTTTCTATGAGGCTCTGGCCAGAAGGGGCAGAAATCAGCTTGGCGAAATCCGCAGGCTGGTTTCAGCCCCTGACCACTAGCCGAATCTTCTTGTCTGCTTGCTTCTGGAAGCCTTGTGTTGGTTCCGGCGAGAACAGACTTGGTGGATTTCGGCAAAGAAACGCAAGACTTTACATTACAAGCCAAAATCTGCTGAGCCAACACAAGGCTTCCAGACACAAGCAGACAAAACGATTTGGCTACTGATCGGGGGCTGAATCAGCCTGCAGATTTTGGCAAGCTGATTTCTGTCCCGTCTGGCCCTAGCCTATGGTTGAAGACCTAATTATCTTTGCTATGATGCTACATGTGTTTTAGCATAATCAAATTTGGGGCTACTATCAGCAGCTCTTTGTTGTGGCTACAAAATGCCAAAAAATACCCTGCCATAGAAAATACTGAGAATGTCATCTCCTAAATCACATGTAATAAAAGGTACTAAGTTTGCCCTGTATCAGTATCTCATCATACCTTCCAACTGTCCCTTTTTTGGAGGGACAGTCCCTCTTTTGAGAGCTCAACCCGCTGTCCCTCATTTGTACTGGAAAGTCCCTCTTTCCTCTGCACTGAACAGCCAGAAAATGAAACAAAGATTTTAACTTAATTGGCTTTTGGCAGAGAGCCCAGAACAGCTAATAGGTGCAAATAAGATGCTTTGTAACACTTTTGAGATAAGTAATTGTAACAGTTTAGATAAGGAGAAATATTTTCAAACTTTCATAACCTGTCAAATTTAGTAAAATAAACATGGTAATTAGGGAGTGTGGCCACAAAAATGGGCGTGGACACAAAAATTTTGCCGTGCTGTGGGCAAAATAAATTTTTACTTCCAAAATGTTGGGAGGTATGATCTCATTGCAACCAATAAGATGTTGCTTTTGAACAGGTGACTAGTTTATTGTACCTGCTGATTGGTTGAAATTGGTTACTGCTCCAGGGCAAATTTTATTACATTACCCCCCCCAGTAACGTAACTAAAGGGGGGCGGGCCCTGGTGCGGGACGTGCAGCCAGGCCTTCAGCCCCCTCCATATTAGATTGTGACCTTGGAAATAGCCCACCTTGGCTGTAAATTGGCCAACATGGCCATAAATCGGCCCTGACCCAATTGCACCCCCTGCTCCCCCGGTAGTTCTGTCACTGTTAAACTGGCCAATCCAGGATTCGTACGACTTTCAGATCGTCTGTGGAGTGACCCGACAGTTGTTGTGCCATGCCGATCGGTCGTTTGGTCAGTCAGACAGGTTAGAACATTTCTGTCAGCTGCCGATAATATCGCTGTGTGTGTTGCCAATCGTACGATTTTCAGTGGTAGATTTTGTCGGACAGAAACTTTCATATGATCGCTGTCAGGGGCAGAACATCGGCTGATCTGTTCTTTTACTGCTTTATTCAATCTGAAGGTTAGTGGCAGGCCAGGAGATGGGGACGTCTGATCGTATGATGATTGAGACCTGTAAGATAAGTTCCTGTTCCGACCCAATCTTTTTTTTTTTCTTCACCAATCCAATTCATTACCCCCCACCCATGCTTCAATATTGCCTGCCCCTTTTCATGGTCGCTCCTCCCCTTTATGTCACTTTCGCTGACCCCTTTATGGCACATCTGTAGTGTATTTAGTCACAGACAAATACATTACAACATCCTGTCCCCTTTTGTGCTTGTCCCCCCACCAGCTGGGAAGAACTGTTTAGAAAAGTGGCAACTCTGGGCCCAGGTGACCAGGATTGGATTTCCTTTCAGGCCACGCCCCTATTCCACCATGGCCACCCCTGGCCTCACCACAAATTGGGGCCTGCAGGTGACAACTGGGCCCCCTCATTGGTGGGCTTTGCTAACTTAGATTGCCTGTTAGGGTTGCCACCTGGGCAGTATTTTACTGGCCTGGCCGGTATTTTTGTTGGTTGATCCCAATGTTATGAATAGGAAAAAAAGGCTAAATATATAGGAAGGCCGGTATTTTTTTCCTAAAAAGGTGGCAACCCTAGCCCCTGTAGATTCTACAGCCCCAGGATGCTCTTAAATCTATGGCACTCTCCATGTTTACTGGAAAAAACTAGTGTGACAAAATCAAAGAAAAGAGCCCTAGCACTTCTCCCAACCCCCAGCACCAATGTACCATTGCCTGCCCCCTTTTATTATTGCTCCTCCCCTTTATGTCACTTTCCCTTCCCCCTTTATGGCACAGCCTGTCCCCTTTTGTGCTTGTTCCCCCACCAGCTGGTAAGAACTGTTTAGAAAGGTGCCACCCATAGGCCCAGGTGATGAGGATTGCATTTCCTTTCTGGCCACCCCTAGGTCGTACCCCTATTCAACACAGTCCTAGCGCTCCTGGCCCACATGGTCCTAGCACCCGCACTGCCTCCTCCCCACAAGTGAATGCACTTGAGCACCAGCAACACCCCTATTTCACATAGTCCTAGCACCCCTCAGCCATGCAGTCCTATAGCCCGCACTTCCCACATCCCCATTGCGCCTCAGAAAGTGGCTGGGCAGCATGCCACCCCTCATATTTTGCTGGCCTAGGCCTTTGTGGCCTCGCCACAATCCGGACCTGCAAGTGACAACTGGGCTAATATTTAAGGTCCCACATGGGTGGGCTCTGCTAACTTAGTAGTATGGGGCCCCTGTAGATTCTACAGCTCAAGGATACTCTTTAATCTATGGCATTTTGCATGTTTACTGGAAAAAAACTGGTGTGACAAATTCAAAGAAAATGACCCTAGCAATTTCCCCAACCCCCAGCACTAGGGTTATTAGTTTCAACAGTACCATATTCAAGAGAGGAAAGTGGGAGGAGGCACATAGACACCCCCACAACTGCCCCCTATCCTTCCTTGAACTTGTGTGTAATTCAGATATGCTCAAGTTAAGGAGTAGGAGATGACACAGGTAGACAGTAAGGACAGATTTGGCCTGAGTCCCCTGATGTGTACTGTGCACATTATAGTGGATTTTCTATCCAGCACAGCTTGCACATTACAGCCATTTCCTCTGGGCAAAAAGTATAACACGTATGAGTACTCTTGTGCCCCCTAGTGCTCTCGCATTTCTGCCTGGAAGAATTGTATTGAGTTATGCGATTAACTTTCAGCATTAATAAAGCACATGGGGCTAATATATTTTCCCTCTGTACGTACTGCTTCCTTGCATTCATGAGAGTGCATTTTCAGAGTGTGATTTTATTGTTTAGTGTCACACTTGACTTGCTGGCATGCGCAACTGGCATGCATACTTTTGATGGTGCAAATGGCGGAATATAAAGGACCAATTAATAAGTACAGGGTAGAGTGTAATTAATAAGTACAGGGTAGAGTGTAATTAATAAGTACAGGGTAGAGTGTAATTAATAAGTACAGGGTAGAGTGTAATTAATAAGTACAGGGTAGAGTGTAATTAATAAGTACAGGTTAGAGTGTAATTAATAAGTACAGGGTAGAGTGTAAACTCTCACTTTGTAGCCTGCTCTGCACTATTTCAAAGTGCTGCAGGTCTTTGTGATCCAAAATGGAATACAAAGAACTGCATGTACATCATGGATAAAGTGCTTCCTGCATTCAGAAGCAGTGTTTTCATGAGGGATGGGCTAGAGCAGTTGGGAGCAGGCCCGGACTGGCAATCTGTGGGTTAGGGCAAATGCCAGAGGGGCTGCTATAAGGTCCCATAGAAAGTCAGTATTTAGTGGGCTGGTGGGGACTGTTTGGGCCTCTATGTGGGCTGATTGGGCCTCTGTGTACCTGAAATGCCAGGGCCTATTTTGATTCTCAGTCCAGTCCTGACTTAAGCTGGCCATAGACGCAACGATCCGTACGAGGATCGTATGATTTTCGGACCATGTGTGGAGAGTCCCGTCAATTTTCGTCCAGCCGAGATTGGTCATTTGGTCGATCAGACAGGTTAGAAAATTTCTGTCAGCTGCAAATCATATCTCTGCATGTATTTCTGATCGTACGATTTTCATTGGGAGACTGTCACTAGGTTTTTTTTGGACATAAACTTTCGTAGGATCCCTGTAGGGGCAGAACATCTGTGCTTTTTACTGCTTTATTTGATCTGAAGGTTAGTGGCAGGTCGGGAGATGGACACAGGTCCGAAAATCATACGAATCCTCGATTCGTACGATCGGATCTTTGCGTCTATGGCCAACTTAAGTGTCTCCCCACTGCCCAGCCCATCAGAAATTGCCTGAAAAGTGCTTGCACAATTGCTGCTGTGTAAATAACTGCTATGGAGTAAGGGCTTGTCCAGACGAGAAGATTCGAGGAGATTAGTCGCAAGGCGACAAAACGCCACGTCTTTGAGGCAACTAATCTCCTTGAATGGCTTGCTCGTATCTTGCACCCGCTAGTGCTAAAGTCGCCGGCGCTTATTCACATGCGGCGATACGTCTTTTAAAGACGAGGCAATTTCGAGTGACATTGAAAATCGTGTCGCTGCGTGTGAATAGGCGCAGGCGACTTTAGTGCAAGATACTAGCAAGCCATTCGGGGAGATTAGTCGTGGCGATTAGTTGCCAGGTGACAAATCTCCCCGAAATCTTCCCGTGTGGCCTTACGCTAAGTAGGGGAGGAACCTAATTGCAGGGGCAAAGAACAGGGAGGCTGAGGGTAGCACTCCTCTAGGCAGGATGCAGTAGGGACTGCAGAAGGTTGTTGACCGAATTCTTGTGGGGAAGGTGGTGTTACATGGAAAGCTTTACAGGTTGTAGCATTGCCCGAGGGTCAAGGCTGGAGAGTAGAAAGAGTGGATTCCATGCAAATAGGGTTAAAATATAGGATTAAAGATTAAGATAAAGTTTATGACATCCAAACTAGATAATATATCGTTTTTTCTCCATTTCTGGTAGTAAGGGTGTAACTATAGAGAAGGAAAATCCTGCAATTGTTGAGGGGTCCTGAAGGTATAGGGGGCCAGTAGACAAGGGAATGATATGTAGTTTCAATATACAAACAATGTCTTATTCCTAACATTAAGGGGGACCCAGAATGATATTGCTGTAGAGCCCAGTAACTTCTAGTTACCCCACTGCTTGCCACACTCTGCCAAGATGTCTACAGAAAAGCATAGTTAAAGGGGTTGTTCACCTTTGAGTTAACTTTTAGTATAATGTAGAGAGTGATATTCTGAGACAATTTGCAATTGGTTTTCATTTTTTATTGTTTGTGGTTTTATAGTTATTTAGCTTTTTATTCAGCCGCTCTCTAGTTTATAGTGTCAACAATTTGGTTTCTAGGGTACAGATTACCCTAGCAACTCTGCATTGATTTGATTAAGAGACTGGAATATGAATAGGAGATGGACTGAATAGAATGATAAGTAATAAAAAGTGGCAATAACAATACATTTGTAGCCTTACAGAGCATTTGTTTTTAGATGGTATCAGTGACCCCCATTTGAAAGCTGCAAAGAAACAGAAGAAAATTGCAAATCATTAAAAAAACTATGAAAAATAAATAATGAAGACCAATTGAAAAGTTTCTTAAAATTGGCCATTCTACAATATACTAAAAGTTAACTTGAAGGTGAACCACCCCTTTAATGAGCCGATACACTACCATCAGTGTAAAGCTAATAAGACAATTCATTCAGTGAAATAATGAACTTTAATAGAAAGTAAAGGAGAAGGGAAAAATGTAGGCTTTTTTTTCAAATGTATTTGAATATTTTCCAGATATTTTGAATGCTAGTTAATAATTTCTACAATTTGGCCTTATTTGGAAAACCGGGCAGGAAGTTTTGGCCCGGGCAGCCCTTCAAATTACTGGGCTGTCCAGGTCAAAACCAGACTGGTGGCAACCCACAAGTTGTAGTGATATCACCCCTCCCTTTCCCTCCAGCCCTAGCAGCCTAGAACAATAGGAAGGTAACCAGATAAAAGCTCCCTAACATAAGATCTGCCTGGTAGATCTAAGAACAACACTGAATAGTAGGGTTGCCACCTGGCTGGTAAAAATGATGGTTGATCCCAATGTTATTAATAGGAAAACAGATAAATACATAGGAAGGCTGGTATTTTTTTCAAGAAAAGGTGGCAAACCCTACTGAATAGTAAAAATCCAATGTCCTACTGTGTTCCATTCCGTTACATTGAGAAGGAAAAACAACAGCCCGCCAGAAAGCAGTTCCCTCCTAAAGTGCTGGCACAAGTCACATGACCACAGGGGCAGCTGGGAAATTGACAAAATGTCTAGCCCCATGTCAGATTTCAAAAACTGAATATAAATGTTTGCTCTTTTAAGAAATAGATTTCAGTGCAGAATTAAGCAGCACTATTAACTTATGTGTTTTGAGGAAAAGAAAACACGTTTTCCCATGATAGTATCCCTTTAAGAACAGAGTCAACATCAATCCAAAAGTTTAGGATTTATACCCAAAAGCAACAATTTCTACCTATTTCTGATGTCAAACACAGGCAAACTCCACCCCCGCCCCTCCCCCCCCACACATCTTTATTTTCCATTGAGATAGTCTCCCCAGTTAAACAGGTTGGTCAAGCCATCTTATTTCTACGCCAAACCATTTGGCAAGTTTTTTTTTTTAATTAGAATATCTGTTTTGGGGCGGCGTTCCCCTTTAAGAATCACACAGCGCAAGCACAGGGGCTTTGTAACCTGGCAACGGCGCCATCTTGCCAGCGAGCGACTAAACACCTCAGCTAACGGTGTTTCTGGAACATCTGGGCACCTTCCACGTCACTCGACATCCCTCCGCAGCCATTGGATGAGCGCTGCTCGGAGCTGATTGGATGGGTTGGAAGAATGCGTCAAGCGCCACGTCTGCAAGCGGCCCCAGTAGCACTAACAGAGTCAAGTCTGAGCTCGGAGAGACGGTGGAAGTGAAGCTCGGGTTCTGTTCGGGCATCTTCCTGTGCCTGCTCCTGGGGGCTGCTGTCTGTTCACTGGCGTAGGAAGCTTTGTATACAGGTAGGCGATAAAGGCTTGGTTTTCTATAACCTTGTTTCTATAGGTAACTGTGTGCAGCGTAATGTTTATGTATGTGATGCTCATATAGCACATGTACATTTATACATCCCATAATATTGTATATACCATTTATTTATAAGCTTACAGGCCAACGTTAGGCCTGGAATACAACTAGTTTGCTCCTATTTCATTTGTATATAACTCCATTTCCATTTGTTTATCAAAAGGCACCCAACTCCCTGTACCCTTCAGCTGTTCAGTAAAGAATGCTGGGATTTATAGGCCTGCAGCAGTTGCGATAATAACTAAAGGGGTTCTGCATCCCAAAATTATAAATTTTTTGCCTAAGTTGATGCTAAGCAACTGTTTACCTTCATTACACATTTACAGAGGGTTTAAAGCTAAGTAATTGCTCTTAAGGGCTAGTCCAGACAAGAAGATTCGGGGAGATGCGTCGCCTGGCGACTAATCGCCTCTCGACTATCTCCCCGAACCGCTTCCCCCTGCTTCAATTAAGAATCGCCTGCACCTAGTCTGAAGTTGCTCAAAGTTCAGGCAATTTCGGAAAACGCAGAGCCGCGTGTGAATAGATGCAGGCGATTCTTCATTGATAGTCGCCAGGCGACGAATCTCCCCGAATCTTGTCGTCTGGACTAGCCCTAAAAGCAGTATCTGTCTAGCGATTTATATCCTCTGCACTGCTGGTTCTGACTCCTGAAAGCCAACTGCTTAAGTTGGAGGAGATCGGACTTCTGCTACGTTGCCGGCCACTGCTTTCAATAGCCGTTTTATTCACAAATACATTTTTGAAACAGTTCACATGTATGTGGGGAAGTTGCTTAGAATGATCTTTATTTTACTATGACAAAACAGCTGGGTGGAGGTCCAAATAAAGGGCCCTCAATAGATTTGCCCAATTATGAAATAAACGATTGAGATCCAAGCTTTGGCCATGAAACGGTTGTTCATCTACATCGGTTTGGAGGGGATGCTGGGGGCTGTAGTTCAGCAACTACAATGAATCAACAACATGTGGCTTGCCATTTTATCTTGTATATCCCGCTAAACTGGTTGGGGATGCAGGGTATTGTAGTTCTGCAGTAGCTGAAGTGAAACAGATTTTTTTTTATTGTGTGTGTGGACCCAATGGTGTTCAAGTTTCTTCTTTAAAAAAACAAAAAAACGACTAGGTCAGAGGGGTCTGTCTGACTTGTGAGAGGGTTAATTGTTTCATGTGCGGGAGGGGGGAGTTATTTGCTGGAGCTGTTGGGCCCCTCCCCTTTTTGCTCTGTAATGGGGGGCCCACTTGTATTTTGGCGTGGATCCCAGTGCTAAGTTTAGCTGCTTCTCCATCCCTTTGTGCCACCGAGAAAGTCACCTGGGAGCTTTTGTGTCTGAAACAATCGTCGGCTCCACTAGTGACTTTACTGGGAATAGTGGGAGAGGGGCGGGCTTGAAGCTAAATAAGTCTGTGTTTAACTGTCTCCGAGCTTTTCCATTGTGTACACTAGGCATCTAGGCCCCACACACCCGTTAAAATTTTGCAGTAATTACTTAAAGGAGAACTAGACCCATCTTGTGTGCCAAAAATGACCCAGCTTCCCTTTTTTCTGAGTGGGAAAGGCTGTTGTGTTGGCAGCTGGTTGTAGCACGCGTCCTTGGCTTTTTGGTGGCAATCGCCAACCACAGCGTGCTCCAGCTTGGTGATCAGGGACAGGAAGTGATGCGGGCAGACATGGTGGGCGCCAAATAGGGTTGCCACCTGGATGGTATTTTACTGGCCAGGTTGGTAAAAATTATGGTTGCTCCCAATAGAGTCCTGCGTGGGTCCATTTTTTTGCAACCTGTAGCCGCAATCTGCAGCCTGCATTCTTACCTGCTGCCCGCATTCTTACGCATTCTTACCTGCTGCCCGCATTCTTACGCATTCTTACCTGCTGCCCGCATTCTTACGCATTCTTACCTGCTGCCCGCATTCTTACCTGCTGCCCGCATTCTTACGCATTCTTACCTGCTGCCTGCATTCTTACCTGCTGCCCGCATTCTTACCTGCTGCCCGCATTCTTACCTGCTGCCCGCATTCTTACCTGCTGCCCGCATTCTTACCTGCTGCCCGCATTCTTACCTGCTGCCCGCATTCTTACCTGCTGCCCGCATTCTTACCTGCTGCCCGCATTCTTACCTGCTACCCGACCCGCATGAATCAGGAAGTGCTGTCATTGTTGCCGGAAGTGACATCACCGGAAGTAGGCGTGATCAGACAAAAATGAGTAAAAAATCGCTACTGAGAAGAACTGCTGACCCGCGACTATACCTGGACCTTCTACCTGCAACCTGCAGGGTACCTCAGGTTTTTGCGGGTACCCGACCTGCCCAATGTTATGATTAATAGGGAAAAAAGATAAATATATATGAAGGCCGAAATTTTTTTCCAGAAAAGGTGCTAAGACAACCCTACCTCAGGTGAGGTACAGGGGAGGAATGCTGTTTGGCGCGGTCTGGTTAGGGCAGCGGGTCTGTGCCGCAGTCTTGAGGTGGCCATACACAGAGAGATACGCTCATTTGGCGATGTTACAAGCAACTGGATCTCCCCCCGATATGCCCATCTTGAGGTGGCCGATATCGTGTTGATGCGATTGTGGGCCCTAGGGCCCAACAATTGGATAACAATGGAGGAGAAATGGGCATTCAGATCGTGGGACCACATCAATGAATGCGGTTGCAATCCGATGGGACTTTTAGTCCCGTCCGATCAACATCTGGCCGACTTTCAGGGGCCACACACGGGGCCCATGTATGGCCACCTTTACACTCACAAGATGATTTAAGTTTACCTTTAATCTAGCCTGGGATTTTTCTCCCATTGGCCATGTAAGTGGTGAGTTCGACTGTAAAGGTTACAGCGGGATTAACTGAAATTAACTGAAATTATGTAAACTGCTGCAAATTGCTAGGTGTGGCACAGAGACCGGTTTAACTCTGCTGCAACTGTTGCGTGTGCCTGATTGTGTAGTTTTGCTGCTGATCAAACCGCTCAGTGATTTTTATTGTGTTTGCTCCATCATGACGGGGTTAACCCAGGCTGCCCTATATGTATCTCATAAGGTGGAGGTGTCCGTGCATTAAATTGCGAGCATGCCCCTGCTTGCTCCGGTATCTTTGCAACATTCCTCAGCATTAAAAGGACAGGAGTTGTGCCAGCCACCCCACTTTGGCTTTTTTTTTGCATCAGAACCCTGGCATGTAAGTGAAGTGGTGCTGTAAAGCGTGGCACATCCGAGGAATGGAATAAGAAGATAATCTCTGCCACGTCACTGCTCTGAGAGAGAGAGCCTCCCTGTGCTCTGTACACAAGCGTCGTCCCTGCACACCCTCTCCTCCCTGTGCTTTTTGGATAAACTGTTTATTGCAGCCATCTTGCTGCTCATTAGATGTGCTCTGTGCTAAAAATACAACGGGAAGCATTTGAGGAGGAGAACTGTAATTCTAGATTCTAGGAGTGTTTATTTTGCCGTTAACTCTTGCCTGCCCAGAGAGCAACATTTCTGTTCTTTTTGGGTTTTTTTTTTGTCTCCTACAGAGCTGCATGCTCACAAAAGCATCTTTTTAATAGATTTAGCTATAGTTTTTTTTTTTTAAAGTGCAGGACAAATGGTTCTATTGCAATCTCAGCATTGTAGCATCTTATTTGGTCTGATGCAACTGTTGCACATTCTGGTGTGACTGCAAGGCTTTTAGTTGCCACCGTTTCCCCTGCCGTTGCGGACTTGTCCAACCGCTGTAATCCACTCCATTAAATGAAAAATTGTTTACTCCTATTCAGCATATTTAAGGCATGTGTGCTAACCAGTTTGCTGTCTAGTTTGGATTTTAAACATTATGGGGGAATGTTAAAGAGATGATATTTAGAGTCCATGTAATAAAAAAATAGTATCGTTTGCAATGGGACTAGTAACCGTTATCCACCAGGTCTCCTTTAAAGGGAAAAACAAGTTTTTTTTCAAAACACATCAGTTAATAGTGCTGCTCCAGTAGACTTCTGTACTGAAATCCATTTCTCAAAAGAGCAAACAGATTTTTTTATATTCAGTTTTGAAATCTGACATGGGGCTAGACATATTGTCAATTTCCCAGCTGCCCCATGTCATGTGACTTGTGCCAGCACTTTAGGAGGGAACTGCTTTCTGGCTGTTGTTTTTCCTTCTCAATGTAACTGAATAGAACGCAGTGGGACATGGGTTTTTACTATTGAGTGCTGTTCTTAGATCTACCAGGCAGCTGTTATCTTGTGTTAGGGAGCTGTTATCTGGTTACCTTCCCATTGTTCTGTTGTTAGGCTGCTGGGTGGGGGAAAGGGAGGGGTTGATATCGCTCCAACTTGCAGTACAGCAGTAAAGAGTGATTGAAGTTTATCAGAGCACAAGTCACATGACTTGGGGCAGCTGGGAAATTGACAATATGTCTAGCCCCATGTCAGATTTCAAAAGGAAATATAAAAAAATCTGTTTGCTCTTTTGAGACATGGATTTCAATGCAGAATTCTTCTGGAAGAGCACTATTAACTGATGCATTCTGAAAAAGAGTTTTTACCCATGACAATATCCCTTTAAATTTAACTGAGACAATTTGCAATTGGTGTTTATTGTGGATTTTTAATAATTTAGCTGCTCTCTGGTTACTACGGGTTTCATTTACCATAGCAACCAGGCAGCGCTGGAATGGAATATGAATAGGAGAGGGTCTGAATAAAAACACAAGTAACAAAATTGTGTTCTCAACATAGCAATATGATTTTGGCTGCTAGGGTCAGTGACCCATAATTTTAAAGCTGTAAAGTGTCAGAAGGTAAATCATTAAAAATCTATACAAAGTGAAGACCAATGGGCAGATCTACTAAATTCACATGAAGGATTCGAAGTGCTATCTAATTTTCAAAAGGTTTCGAATTTTCGAATGCTGAATGGTTGCTATGGGTAACTAGGTCTTGTGCAAAATCTGCCACTTTCATAACCTTATCCCCTTTACATATATGTGTGTTTTGCCTAAACCAATTTATGGGACTTGTTATCCAGAATGCTGGGGGTTTTCTGGATAATGGTTCGTTCTGTAATTTGGAACACCAGACTGTAGGTCAGAGAATGGAGAATGGATCCCATAACTATTATTTAATCTTAAAGGCGTACTGTCATGGGAAAATGTTTTTTTTTCTTTCCAAAATGCATTAGCTAATCATAGTTACATAGTTAAATTGGGTTGAAAAAAGACAAAGTCCATCAAGTTCAACCCCCTCCAAATGAAAACCCAGCATACACACACACACACGCCTCCACTCTTTCACACAAACCATATATGCCCATAGCTATAATTGTTCTACTCCGGCAGACTTCTGCACTGAAATCCAATTCTCAAAAGCTCAAACAGATTTTTTTAATATTCAATTTTGAAATCTGACATGGGGCTAGACATATTGTCAGTTTCCCAGCTGCCTTCAGTCATGTGCCAGCACTTTAGGATGGAACTGCTTTCTGGCAGGCTGTTATTTCTCCTACTTTATGTAACTGAATCAATCTCGGTGGGACTTGGCTTTTACTATTGAGTGTTGTTCTTAGATCTACCAGGGAGCTGTTATCTTGTGTTAAGGCAGGGCTCCCCAACCTTTTTTTAACCGTGAGCCACATTCAAATGTAAAAAGAGTTGGGGAGCAACACAAGCTTGTGTGTCAGAAGTAGTGTAATTGATTATTTGGTAGCCCCTATGTGGACTGACAGCCTACAGGAGTCTCTACTTGGCACTATACTTCATTTTTATGCAATGAAAACTTGCTTCCAAGCCTGGAATTTAAAAATAAGCAACTGCTCTGAGGACATGGAGAGCAACATCCAAGGGGCTGGAGAGCAACATCCAAGGGGCTGGAGAGC
>CM044435.1:6084905-6098678 GCA_024363595.1 Xenopus borealis
CATATATATATATATATATATATATATACATACATAAACATATATATATACATATATAAACACATACACCTATACATATACAAACACATACACCTATACATATACAAACACATACACCTATACATATACAAACACATACACAAAAGAGTTTTACACATGGGCTGTTCTATGTGGTTTGTTTCACAGAGACCTACAGGGATATAGTTAGTATCAACGCTCCTCGGAAGGCTGATGTATTGTCAGGCTACTGTGGTTATTTACTCAGCCACGTTCCATAGTGAGATGTGAATGTGCCACATGATGTTGTTGCTTTTTATAGAGACAGCGCAGCTGATAATAGGCTTTGTCTCACTGCCTCCCCCTGGGTAACTGCATTCTCTGCTGCCCTCTAATCATTACCCTGGCTTTTCTCTGCAAAATAAACAGCCGTCGCTATTTCATTCGTCCTGCTGAAATGTAGCTTTGTTTGCTCATGAATTCACTATGAACCTTGTGTATGTTCTTTCCCCAGGCGTAATGAGTCAGATGGAGAAGATTGAAGAGCCCGTCCCTTCGTACCTGTGCGAGGAGCCGCCAGAGGGTAACTGCCTTTATTCTCAGGGGAACTTGCTGTATTGTATTTGCACCTGGCTTTATTGAGTTGGGAATTGGGGCACTGTATGTTGGGTGTAAGCAGCAGTGTGTGTGTAAAACAAAGTGTTACTTAGATGAGATGCCTATCAGTGATCTGCCAAGTATCCAGCCTCCTCTTTTGTTACTATGTGTGCGGTAACGGCCATAAAACCATCCCATGTATCCGTCACCAGTTTAGGGTTTATTTGTTTGTAATAAAGGAAATTCGGCTGCTGTGATTAGCATGAGGCCGCATTTACTGCATTTGTGGTACACCCTAAACTGCTAATGTAGTGGTTGCATCACTCGCAGTTACAGTGTCATCTAGACAACTCCATTGTAAAGGTGGAACACCGTTTGATATCTGACTAATCACCCTGTGGGCCATGTTATGGCCACCTTTACGGTGGCGTTTAAAAGTGGCCAGACAGAACCGTTATGGGGATCCTTTATGCAGAAAGCTCCAATCTCCCATAGGCTACATTTTTAATCAAATCATTATAATGATCTATGAATAATAAAACAGTACCTGGTACTGGATCCCAAGTAAAATAACTAAATAACAACTAAAATAAAATGAAAATGAAATTAGTCTTTATTAGAAGCAAATCAATCTTATTGGGTCTATTTCGTGTTTTTAAATAGTTTTTTTTTAGCAGACTTAAAGGGAAACTGTCATGGAAAAAGATGTTTTTTCAGTTAATAGTGCTGCTCCAGTAGACTTCTGCACTAAAATCCATCTCTCAAAAGAGCAAACTGATTTTTTTAATATTCAGTTTTGAAACCTGACATGGGGCTAGCCATTTTGTCAATTTCCCAGATGCCCCTGGTCATGTGACTTGTGCCAGCACTTTAGGAGGGAACTGCTTTCTGGCAGGCTGTTGTTTTTCCTTCTCAATGTAACTGAATAGTACGCAGTGGGACATGGATTTTACTATTGAGTGTTGTTCTTGGATCTACCAGGCAGCTGTTATCTTGTGTTAGGGAGCTGTTATCTGGTTACCTTCTCATTGTTCTGTTGTTAGGCTGCTGGGTGGGGGAAAGGGAGGGGGTGATATCACTCCAACTTGCAGTACAGCAGTAAAGAGTGATTGAAGTTTATCAGAGCACAAGTCACATGACTTGGGGCAGCTGGGAAATTGACAAAATGTCTAGCCCCATGTCAGATTTCAAAATGAAATATAAAAAAAATCTGTTTGCTCTTTTGAGAAATGGATTTCAGTGCAGAATTCTTCTGGAACAGCACTAATAACTGATGCATTTTGAAAAAAAAAATTTTTTCCCCATGACAGGATCCCTTTAAAGGGCAAGGAAAGCGTAAAATAGAATAAGGCTAGAATTGCTGTATTTTGTATACTAAACATAAACATGAACTTACTGCACCACAAGTCTAATCCAACAAATGATTTTTGCTTTCAAAGTTGGCCACAGGGGGCTGTCATCTTGTAACTTTGTTATACATCTTTGTCTGACACTGGCACTGCACATGCTCAGTATGGTCTGCTTGAGTTCTGCATGGCTGGTAAGTAAGGCAGGGGTTCCCCCTGCTGTTCATAAGTGATTGTTTCCCTGCCAGAAGCACTAAATGAAGGGAGAATTTCACTGCATACAGTCAGGTTTCTTATAAAAACGGTACACATTTTAAAATTAAAGTATATTGGAGATAGATTTCTTTTTCATTAAAGAAAGTAAAAATGGGATTTCATTTCTTTGCCTTTCCTTGCCCTTTAAAAGGTATAGAGAGAGCCAAATTCCTTTATCTGTAAAACACCAGGTCCCAAACATTCTAGATTACAGGTCCTAGAGTTGTATATGCAGTAACAGACTAGTTTGGAGTGATACTAATAGTTCGACCTAGTGGTGTCAAGGGGCTTATCGGCACCCAGCGGGGATTAGTCAGGACCAAGGAGGAAGCTTTAGGGTTAAAGTACAAGTTCAGGGTACAGGCAAGGGTTAAGGCAATATTGTGATCAAAGTCCAGGCAATAGTCCAAAGGCAGGCAGAATATAATCAAGGTCAAAGTCCAGGCAGGGTCAGCAATCCAAAAATAAATAAGAATAAAGAGCACCCAGGAACGTTATTGAGCCAGCGCTGAAAAGCCCACGTGGTGCACATGGGCGCCTCCATCTTAGATGCAACTAGGGTTGCCACCTTTTCTTGAAAAAAATACCGGCCTTCCTATATATTTATCTTTTTTTCCTATTAATAACATTGGAATCAACCATCAAAAATACCGGCCAGGCCGGTAAAATACCAGCCAGGTGGCAACCCTAGATGCAACTGGCCTCTGGGTGAAGCAGGTTTTCTTATTGTGATGAACATCTTTCATTTGACCTCCATGACTAGTGTTGCAGCTCATCATTCACAAACCTTTGCTTCCCATGGAAATCAGTAAGTGCACAGAAGGGAGACCATAAAGGTGAAAACACAGTCCCTGGGAGCCAATACTCCTGTATAATTGTTGCTGCTATTTACAGTTGTGCTCATAAGTTTACACACCCTGGCAGAATTTATGATTTCTTAACCATTTTTCAGAGGATATGAATGATAACACATAAACTTTTCTTTCACTCATGGTTAGTGGTTGAAGCCATTTATTGTCAGACAACTGTGTTTACTCTTTATAAATCATAATCACTACACAAACTACCCAAATGACCCTGATCAAAAGTATACACACCCTGGTGATTTGGCCTGATAACATGCACACAACTTGATACACAAGGGTTAGAATGGCTATTAAAGGTAACCATCTTCACCTGTGATCTGTTTGCTTGTAATTACTGGGCGTGTATAAAAGCTCAATGACTTTCTGGACTCCTGACAGACCCTTGTATCTTTCACCCAGTGCTGCACTGATGGTTTTTATTGGATTCCAAGTCATGGGGAAAGCAAAAGAATTGTCAAAGGATCTACAGGAAAAGGTAGTTGAACTCTATAAAACAGGAGAGGGATATAAGAAAATATCAAAGGAATTGAGAATGCCAATCAGCAGTGTTCAAACTCTAATTAAGAAGTGGAAAATTAGGGGTTCTGTTGAAACCAAACCAAATAAAACAAAAATTTCAGCCACAACTGACGGCAAAAAAGTTAGGGTTCAAGGAAAACCCCAAATAACTTCAGGTGAAATACAGGACTCAGAAAAATTGTGGTGTGGCTGTTTCAAGATGCACAGTAAGGAGACACTTGAAGAAAGTTAGGCTTCATGGTGGAGTTGCCAGAAGAAAACCATTACTACACAAATGCCACAAAGTATCCCACTTACAATATGCCAAACAGCACAGAGACAAGCATCGAACCTTCTGGCACAAAGTCATTTGGATGATGAGACTAAAATTGTATTTTTTGGCCACAACATTTGGAAAGGAGTCGACAAGACCTATGATGAAAGGTACAACATTCCTACTGTGAAACATGGGGGTGGATCTCTGATGTTTTGGGGATGTGTGAGCTATAAAGGCACAGGACATTGGGTCAGAATTGATGGCAAAATGAATGCAGAATTGATCAAAAAATACAGGAGGAATATTTGCATTCATCAGCCCGGAAGCTGCGCATGGGACGTACTTGGACATTCCAACAAGGCCAAGTCGACCTGTCATTGGCTACAGCAAAATAAAGTTCTGGTTCTGGAGTGGCCCAGTCTCCTGACAGTCTCAATATCATTGAGCCACTCTGGGGAGACCTCAAACGTGCAGTTCATACAAGACAGACACCCAAGAATTTACCCAGGGAACTGGAGACTTTTTGCCAGGAAGAATGGGCAGCTTTACCTTTGTCTGATAAAGAGTCTCATCCACAACTACCACAAAAGACTTCAAGCATAAATTCTGCCAGGGTGTGTAAACTTATGGGCACAACTGTATATCACATCTTAAATAGATGCTGCTATAAGATAACACACACTCGCTGGATTTCAGCGTGAAGTACAAAGTCTTGATTTCTTTGCGCTGGCGCAAGGGTTGCGGAGGCAAATGAAGGAGGATACTGCTCACTGTACAGGTTGAAATCGGCCTGTGGATTTTCTGTCCCGTCGGGTTCTATCCGAAGTTCTTTTTCAGTTTTGTTTCCTCTGTCAAATGGCTAGCATGTGATAAAGTATATTGGAGTATTTCAGAGAAAAGGTAGTTGGCCCTGCCATGTGCATTGTGATAACATGGAGCCTGTATCTGGAATCCAGCCAGAAAAAACAAGCGCAACTTTTACAATGTTTGCATCTGTTACTTTCAATAGGTTGCCCATGTTTCTTTGGGATTAATACACACAGGGTCAGTGGACTTTTCAAAGACAAGAGCCTTCCCTGTAACATGAATAAAAAATGGTCATTCTCCTAATTGGCTATGAATGATCTTGACTCAGACATTGTGAGGGTAGGTCAAAGAAGGTATCCGTGTTTCAGCCATAATTGCAGGAATCTATAGACCAGTGGTTCTCAACCTGGGGGTCGGGACCCCTTTGGGGGTCGAATGACCCTTTCACAGGGGTCCCTTAAGGGGTTCCAGGAGCAGGTTCATCTCTCTCCCCACTAGCCCTGGGGCAAGGTTGTAGCTATCTGGTTGTTGGTGCTGAGAGTTGTAGTTCAGTAACCTGTGTAGGGAAGCCAGTTGCACTACAACTTTCTATATCCCCTTAGTAGGGACTGCCATACAGTTCTCCCTGCTCATTTAAAATTTGTAAAATTAACATGATAATTGGGGTGTGTCAAAAAAAAAATTTCTGCACTACGCACGGAAAACAAACCTTTATGCAGCCACACTGTCCCCTGTACTTTCCTAACAATCCGCTCTGGGCTGGCAACGAAAATATTTTAATATTTTATGGTTGGGGGTCACCAGAAAATGAGGAACTGTATTAAAGGGTCGCAGCATTAGGAAGGTTGAGAACCACCAATATAGAATGTTAATCTGGGCTTTTAGGTGCATCCAGGGGTGTAAATGGCCTTTGCCCACTACCAGCTCTCCTTGCACCTCCAGGGGTGCCAACCCCACAGTTCAGACTGCTAGTATGTATGTAGTATGTAGCTGAATGGACCATAAGTGGAGGCCCGAAACCTGCACATTTTCTTATGTAACTACAGGAAGCTGCTCCCTAGTCCCATCCATGGATACCGTCTGTTTAATGTCAATGCATTGAAAGTAACTACACGATTATGCCTTGTATTTTCCCAATACAAAGGATAAGGACCGCTTCCCGCTGCCTACAAGCGCAAGCAGGATTAACACAGTGGATTTATTATATATAATATGGCACAAAACTAAATGTTGGTTGGCATCTTCTGTAGGGAATTTAGTTTTTTTGAGGCCTATCAAATTTAGGAGCTAGATGATCTTCTATTGAGTGGGCTGGAAGCAGACCGTGGACAAGTTGGTAGATGAGGCCAATGCAGAGTTTTGGGAGCCCTATAAGTAAAAAAGAATCCGTCCGGGCAACACGGACCTTTCAAAAACTCAGAGTTCTGCTCCTGAGAGGGACATACTGTCTCCGAGGCTGATACATCAGCATTAGGTCTAGGTTTAAATAAAAAATGGCTGCAGCTTTTTCTTCAGAACTTCATAAACACCCTCCTTAAGCCTTAAAGGAACAGTAACATCAAAAAATGTAATTGTTTTAAAGTAATAACAATATAATGCAGTGTTGCCCTGCACTGGTAAAACTGCAGTGTTTGCTTAAGAAGCACCACTATTGTGTATATAAATAAGCTGCTGTGTAACCACTGGGGCAGCCATTCAAAGGAGAAAAGACTCCAGTTACACAGCAGATAGCAGATAAGCATTGTAGAACATAATGTTATCTGTTATCCATTACTTATCCTGTGCCATATAGCCGTTCTTCAATTTGCGCCATTGCTACACAGCAGCTTGTTTATATGAACTATAGTAGTGTTTCTGAAGCAAACAGATCAGTTTTAAAAGTGCAGGGCAACACTACATGATATTTTCTTTACTTTAAAACACTTTCATTTTTTGATGTTACTGTTCCTTTAATCACCTGAGACAGTAATGAGCATGACTGCAGCGTGTTCAACCTGCCGAGCAAGTTCTCTCTCTTTTCTAAATAACATGTTCTTGGACAACACTCCTTAAATGGAATCTACGCTTATGTTTATAATTGGCTTCCAAAATTGTGTCGCTGATATTACCTGTATTACTCGCTGATTGTACACTATCATTATCTGAATGCTGTTCAACCGCTATTTACTGGACTGCAAATTGCAGCGATCAAGGTTAAAGCATGCTGGGATTCTAGTGAGCAACAATGATCCAGAGAGCAAGATGGCCGACACGGTGCTGTCAATCTGTATTTTCTTATTTCATCAGCTTATTTAGGGAAATCGGGGGGCCCAGTGTGACAGTTTTGTTTGGTTTTGTTTTGGTAGGATTTAGATCTCCTTAAAGTGAAACTGTCATGGAAAAACATGTTTTTTTTTTTTAAAATGCATCAGTTAATAGTGCTGCTCCAGTAGACTTCTGCACTGAAATCCATTTCTCAAAAGAGAAAACAGATTTTTTAATATTCAGTTTTGAAATCTGACATGGGGCTAGACATATTGTCAGTTTCCCAGCTGACCCTGGTCATGTGACTTGTGCCAGCACTTCAGGAGGGAACTGCTTTCTGGCAGGCTGTAGTTTTTCCTTCTCAATGTAACTGAATAGTACACAGTGGGACATGGGTTTTACCAGGCAGCTGTTATCTTGTGTTAGGGAGCTGTTATCTGGTTACCTTCCCATTGTTCTGTTGTTAGGCTGCTGGGTGGGGGAAAGGGAGGGGGTGATATCACTCCAACTTGCAGTACAGCAGTAAAGAGTGATTGACGTTTATCAGAGCACAAGTCACATGACTGGGGCAGCTGGGAAATTGACAAAATGTCTAGCCCCATGTCAGATTTCAAAATGAAATATAAAAAAATCTGTTTTTTTTCTGGAACAGCACTATTAACTGATGCATTTTGAAAAATTTTTTTCCCATGACAGGATCCCTTTAAATGAGACATTAGTAGATGCAAATACTTCCAGCTATATTTGATTGCTATTTCACTAGCCTGGGGCTGTTTCACTAGCCTGGGGCTGCACTCGCTGATACAAATATAAAGGTTAATGAGGCTGTTTGTGCAGAATAACCAGTTCTCATATCTTGCTGAACATTTTGGAGACTGTAAAGTAGAGTGAATGTAAAGAGTGTTTCTTTTACAGCAATAAAGTTTTATAAAGTAGGAAATTAAGGAAATGAATTGCCACTCTGTGCACAGTAGGTCTCTGTAAAGGCCCCCATACACGGGCCGATAAAAGCTGCCGACAGACCTAGTCCGCAGCTTATTGGCCCTTGTGTGGGGTCATCTGACGGGCTTCCCCAATCGATATCTGCTCGAAAGTCGTCCAGATGTTGATTGGGCAGGTTAAAAAAAACCCCGTCTGATCCGTTTCGGATGCATTATGATCCGATCGTCGGGCCCTATATAGCCTGATATCATCCGCTTCAATGTGGGAATGTCTGGGAGAGATCTGCTCGTTTGTCGACATCGCCTAATTAGCAGATCTCTGTGTCTATGGCCCTAGGAGACAAGTAGAGGCGGAGAAGACCCGGACAGTGGTCCCTTAAACAGATATTTCCATCTTGTTGTGCCGTTCAGCAGAACTGATGTCATTTAATTTCTGTGCGGTGTTTGTTCTGGCAGCCTCTCCCCACTGCTGTTTATTTCCCTGGAATCTATTCCGCACATACATCCTGTTTTCCACTGCAGTTTCTCATTCTCTATTTTGTCTTGGCCTTAATGAGTAGAGCAGAGAATTCCTACAGACCTTGTCCCTGTTTCCATTGTCTGTATCCTCAGTACCTGGCCTATCGGCCTTGGTTGGATACGAAATACGGCCGCCTTTCTACCCCATATGTACACACCCCATCCTAAATGATTAATGCAGCAAGAGCTGACGCATCATCCACTGCTTGATGGAATTTATGCTTTGCCTTCTGTCCCGTTCAAAGTCTGTTGATAAGAAAATATTGGCTATTAATGAGCAGGTTTATCATGACTCTTTATTCGGTCATTAAAGAAAACGAAGCCTCTAGTACAGTCCTTCCCAACCAGTAGCTCGCGAGTAACATGTTGCTCTCCAACCCCTTGGATGTTGCTCCCAGTGGCCTCAAAGCAGGTGCTTATTTTTGAATTACTGGCTTAGAGGCAAGTTTTGGTTGTATAAAAACCAGATGTCCTGCCAAGCATTCTCTCCTGTAGGCTACCAGTCCATATAGGGGCTACCAAAAAGCCAATCAGAGCTCTTATTTGACATCCACATGGACTTTTTCATGCTTGTGTTGCTCTCCAACTCTTTTTTAAATTTAAATGTGGCTCACGAGCAAAAAAGGTTGGGGACCCCTGGTCTAGTAAAACTGGCCGGACAAGGTGCTAATTTGTTAGAACAGTCTTTATAAGTATCATGAAGCCTGTAGCTGGTTATACACATAAAGAATCAGATATCTGTCCCAGAGGGCCCAGTGGAGCAATGCAAATGTAATGAAACCGATGTAAATGCAGAAGAGCATTGGTATGAGATTGGACTGGCTTCATGTACATTATCTGTAGGGAAGGTGATTTCTTGTGGGTCAGGGATCTGCAACCTTGGCTCTCCAGCTGTTAAGGAACTACAAGTCCCACAATGCATTTGCCTTTATGAATCATGACAGACCTCTTCATTGCATTGTGGGACTTGTAGTTTCTTAACAGCTGGAGAGCCAAGGTTGCAGATCCCTGTAATGTGGGTGAACCCCCTTACCCCCGGTTCCATTGTCTTTAGGTTAAAGGGATCTGCAATGGTGCTAGTTGTCTTCTTTCTGTTCTCCAGAGTGTCAGGTGGTGGTATCCAGGCCATAGAAACTGTAGACTGTAGAAACATAAAACACAGGTTTGAAGGTCGTCTCTCTCTGCAATTGATATAAAGGTATGGGACCTGATATCCAGAATGCTCAGGCTGTAATTTGTATCTTCATACCTTAAGTCTACTAGAAAACCAAGTAAATGTTGAATAAAGCCAATAGGCTGGTTTTGCTTCCAATAAGGATTCATTATATATCTTAGTTGAGATCAAGTACAAGCTGCTGTTTTATTATTACACAGAAAAAGGAAATCATTTTTTTTTTAAATTTTGATTATTTGGATAAAATGGAGTCTATTGGAGACGGCCTTTCCCTAATTCAGAACTTTCTGGATAACCGTTTTCTGGATAACGGATCCCATAACTGTAACTGCTTTACCATCCCTTTAAAGGAAAACTATACCCCCCCCCGAACAATGTAGGTGTCTATAAAGATATATTGCATAAAACAGATAATGAAAAATGTAAATGAAACATTTCCTAATAATATACTTTTTAGTAGTATGTGCCATTGCACAAAAATAAATAAATGAGGTCTGTCCCCCTGAGATCCTAGGATTCACGGTGCACACAAACCAACCATAGGTCACATGAGCCAATTAAAAGACTTCTGTAGGGATGCACAGAATCCTCGGCCGAATACTGAACCGAATCTGAACCCTAATTTGAATGTGCAAATTAGGGGTGGGAAAAGGGAAAACATTTTTTACTTCTTGTTTTGTGACAAGAATTCATGAGATTTCCATCTCCGGCCCTTATTTCCATATGCAAATTAGGATTCTGTTCGGCTGGGCAGAAGGATTCAGCCAAATCCAGCTTAAAAAGGCAGAATCCCGAACCAAATCCTGGATTTGGTGCATCCCTAGATTTGTCTTTTGCTTCCACACTTAGTTAGAGCTGCAGTATTTCTCGTCAGGTGATCCCTTCCTGTTAGAGCTGCAGTATTTCTGGTCAGGTGATATCTTCCTGTTGCTGTTAGAGCTGCAGTATTTCTGGTCAGGTGATCTCTTCCTGTTAGAGCTGCAGTATTTCTGGTCAGGTGATCTCTTCCTGTGACAGTTGTTAGAGCTGCACTATTTCTGGCCAGGTGATCTCTTCCTGTTACAGTTAGAGCTGGTCAGGTGATTACTTCCTGTTACAGTTAGAGCTGCAGTATTTCTGGCCGGGTGATCTCTTCCTGTAAGAGCTGCAGTATTTCTGGCCAGGTGATCTCTTCCTGTTAGTTAGAGCTGCAGTATTTCTGGTCAGGTGATCTCTTCCTGTTACAGTTAGAGCTGCAGTATTTCTGGCCGGGTGATCTCTTCCTGTAAGAGCTGCAGTATTTCTGGTCAGGTGATCTCTTCCTGTAAGAGCTGCAGTATTTCTGGTCAGGTGATCTCTTCCTGTAAGAGCTGCAGTATTTCTGGCCAGGTGATCTCTTCCTGTTACAGTTAGAGCTGCAGTATTTCTGGTCAGGCGATCTCTTCCTGTTACAGTTAGAGCTGGTCAGGTGATCTCTGAGGCAGCACACAGACCATCATGAAGTGGTGGTTCAAGGCAAGAGATGTAAAAGGGCAATATTTACTCAAAGCACTTCATAACTCTGCCCCCCCCCCCACATCTCTGAACTCCTCTCTATATACTCACCCAACCACTTATTATGCTCCTCTACTGACCTGCTACTCAACTCTTCTCTCATTACCTCCTCACATGCTCACATTCAAGACTTTGCAAGGGCTGCACCCCTCCTCTGAAGTTCTCTCCCAACCTTTCTGCTTTCAAGAAATCTCTTAAAACCAACTTATTTAGAGAAGCCTACCCTCACTCTGCTTAACTACCCAATGCAATACCGCTTACATTACCACATCTTTCACCCACTTAACCCTGATCTTGCCCACTCCCACACCTTGTGCATCATTCCCTTCCGTTTAGATTGTAAGCTCTTTCTGCACAAAGCCTTCCTCAACTTTGTACCGGCATTGATTGTGATGTATGTAACTCCATATGTTCTATGTATGTAATTCATGTGATTTAGTTGTCTAATCACATTTACTTTACAGCGCTATGAGATATGTTGGCGCAATAGAAATACATGTTACTAATAATAACAAATAATATATAAACCAGTTTGGTAACATTCTTTACTATGCCACTGGATTTCATATAAACTGTTGATATAATCTGTTTTTGGAATATTCATTATGGGGGTAAAGTTTTCCTTCAACATGATGCAGATTTGTTAATGTTCTTCAATCTGACCCCCCTAGGTACCGTCAAGGACCACCCTCAACAGCAGCCCGGCATGATCTCCCGTGTAACAGGTGGCATCTTCAGCATGACCAAAGGGGCTGTCGGTGCCACGATCGGTGGAGTCGCTTGGATTGGAGGGAAGAGTTTCGAAGTGACCAAAACCGCAGTGACGTCGGTGCCTAGTATAGGCGTCGGCATTGTCAAAGGCAGCGTATCTGCTGTCACCGGGAGTGTCGCGGCTGTGGGATCTGCCGTCTCCAGTAAAGTGTCAGGAAAAAAGAAGGACAAGTCCGACTGAGCCAAGAACTGATTATTGAGAGAACTATCGCAGGCGTGATTGGGCAGCACCGCACAAATGAGTAACCGCCGCAACATCGAAGACTTTTTTAACTATCTCTCTCTTTTTTTTTTTTTCCTCTCGTTTTCGGGTCGGGGTGCGGCGGTGCTTGTGAACTAGCCGATGGTGCAATGCCCTCAGACTATGAAGGCTCGTTGAAACTACAATGCAAATGTTACATTTTATGACTCCTAAACCAAATCCATTCACAGTCCTGTCCTTTGCGAATGTTCAGCCGACCCGCCTGGACATATTTAACCGTTTTCTTTCCTAAAGAGAGAGAGAACGGCGCTACTTTGGTTCGATCACCGGGATGATGCTAGCGTAGAGAATAGAACACCCGCCGCTTTCTAGAGCAGCACCAATCAATGCAATGAAGTCGATGGGGAGGAAGGACTCTGAGCTGCATTTTTACAAGTGTTTCATTTGTATTTTTTACTTGTCCAGGATTTCAAACCCTTTAGTCCCCACCTCCACCTTGAGACAAAAAAAAAAAAAACAAATTGTTCATATTTATGTTTATTATACAATAAAAATTATTCTTGGTTTTTGCAATGGATATGTCTATCATTGTGGAATTCCATTTATTTTCTATATTTATGTTCGTTTGCCCTTTATTTCTGTGCTCTAAGACAGGCGTTAAACTCCTCTGTGGCTGACTCCCAACTCCCAGCCGTGGGATGCTGGGAATTGTAGTCCAACACAGAAGGTCTATATTCTATCCATTGAGTGGTTCTTCTGCACATCTTAGTGCCTTGTAGATTAGGAGGTTTCCTATTCGCAGGTAAACTTCCTGATGTTTTTCTCTGATATTATGTATACCGCTTTAAAGAGCAAGTAAAACCCAGAATGAGAATAGCCTGGATTTACCAGGCTGCAGATGGATTTTTATTGGCTTTGATTCACATTGCCTTTTTTATTCAAAATATGCTCTGTCATTCAGGCTACTGGCTGGCTGATAAGGCAAGTATGGCCCTAACAACCAGCTAAGACATACAAGTCAAGAGCCCAGTGCACAGGGGAAGGGATTGTTGGCCAATTACTCTTTTGATATCTGATAGTCTGGGAGGACATTATATTTAATCCCCCCATACATGAGCCAAGAGTTACAATATAACCATGTCCCAGATTACCATATTGTACGATGTACCAAGGAAAATCCAATTTTCCCCATATGCTTTCATTAGAATAGGTTTGTCATTGTAATCCCTAAGTCACTGCCGGTTCTGACTATTGAAACCCTGTAGCCGAAGTCAGATCCTCTCCAGCTGAGGCTCCAGTTCCCACAAAGGCTTTTCCACTGGTTTATCTGCTCTGTAGCCAGAACCAGCAGTGCTGAGAACGCTGATAGATCAACTGCATTTCCAAATTACCATTAAAAACATCCGTAATGTGTGATGACCGTTGTTTAGAACGACATGCTCATTAGGCAAAATATAATTTTTGGTCGTACAGCTCAAAATCGAGAAGTGATCAGCCTTTAAACACAGCTGTTTTTATTCTGGGATTTATATACCCTTTAATATTTCCGCTTCCATCTGTATGCAAGAGGCTGAGTTTCCGGATTTCCCCTTTAACTTCCTTGTTCTGTTTTGAGACTATAATCCCCAGACTTTGTATGCATGTGATACCCTTCATTTCTTTATCAATATATCCGTTTGTGTGCGTCTCATAGTCGATAAGCCAAACAATCAATGTGCAGAGAGTACAGTTCTACACCCATTATCC
>CM044435.1:6140809-6153781 GCA_024363595.1 Xenopus borealis
CAACAGGGGGGCCCGGTTGCCCATCCTGTACCAGGGCCCACCAGGGAGTAGTTACGCCACTGTGTAAGAGGGGCAGGACAGTGTTGTAAAGTGGAGGAACGATGATGTTAATGGACTTGGAGATTATATCAATGGATGGTCTGTGGATTCTGAGGGATTAGGAGGAAAAGATGAGGGTATTACATCTCCGGCAAATTTGTAATACTGGCCCGTACACTATTTTATCAGATTGACCAGAAAAGTATAAAAACATACATAGCAGTCCTAAGAGTGATGAGCCCATTAGCACTCTACTCTGAAGATCTGTGTGCCCATTGGGCAAAGCTTCAGTTGGCATCATGGGGGATTGGAACCGCCCTAGCCTTCAGACAAAAGTGGATCTGATGACTCTTGCCCTAGCAAGCCATTTGGCCATGAATGAAGGGAGTCTCCCTAGCCTCATTGCAGAGGTAGAGACCTCTACAGGATTTTTGTCCAGGTGGTCTGGGGGCTCTTTCTTTCTAAAGCTGGGCCTATTTTTGCTACACCCTTATGCATGTGTTATCACTTTGCATGTGCCACATTTCACCTGGGGCTTTGGAGAAATTGGTACCTATGGATCTGATGGCTCTTGCCCTTGCAGAATTTTTAGCCAGGGATAAAGAGAACCTCCTTACACTCATTGCAGAGGTAATGATCTCTGCATTATTTTGGGCCAGCAGGTATTGGGGGTCTTTATTTCAAAATTAGAGCCCATTTCTGCAGCATCCTTATGCACGTGTGATCACTTTGCACTTGGGACATTGCACCTTGGCTTTGGAGACGTTGGTGCCCATCTAAAAATAAAACCACAAACTTTTAAAAATTGCATTCTTCCATTTATAGCTGGCTAGAGAGGCAAGATTATATAATTGGAGCTGGCGCAGAGAAAAGCATTTCGTTGTCAGATGCTGAAGAGAGTAAGATCAAAAGCCCATAGTCAAGTTAAATGTAAAGGTATTGTCACTTGGGTAATTTAAGTTAAGGATGAAGACAGAAGGAATAAATATCAACGACATTTACAGGGAAGAAGAAAGGCTTACCCCCCGCTCTACACAAACAATTTACTCTCCATGAGCACCGGCACTGCACTGAAAGAGACTATTTAGAAATCAAGGAAAGTGCTGGCGGAATGAAATGTTTAAAGGGAAACTGTCACTTGCTGTTCCCAGTGCTGGTTGGGTTTTGCTGATATTCACTGTCATTATGAGGATTTCATTGTCCCTCCTCTCCTGAGCTGTTCAAAGTCTATGGCACACAAGAGTTTTGAACACCAGGGGAGCATAATGGCAGTCGAAACCCCTCAAGCCTGTCACGGCCACTAATGTTCAATAAATCAGAAGCAATGCATGTAAAATGTGTTGAGTGGTGACAAACACTGTGCATATCACTGCTCCATGGTGCTTCTCATTAGTGCCATGACAGGTGGACATGGGAGTTTTGCCATTTGCAATATGTACATTAGGCGTGCAGGTAATGGGACATGGGGCACGTTGCTGTCCATTTTAGGTCAGGAGCAGCAGGGTAATGTGGGCACACAAGGCAATCGCCATGGCATCCCCGGTCATCATCAACCCATTTGGTAAATCCTTCTTAGCAACTTGCTCAACACCTCTTCCTTCCCATTGCTCACTGATACCTTGCTCTGCTCATGGCTGCCAGAGTTACAGAAGGGATGGAAATAGGGATAGGAAGGCATACACAAGAGGCACCCACCACTGTACCCTAGGCACGTTCCTCTTCTGTCTACCCATAGTTCCAAAAATGATTATTTATATAGCTCCAACAAAAAGGAAGCTTAGTTCCTTAATCAGTCACTTAACTTAGGTGCAGTAGGGCTGTTTTACACCAATGGTTTCCAACCTCTGGGGCTAGCTGCACTGGATCTTTTGGAGCAGCAGCAAGGGGGGGCTTATCCTGAACGCCAGATATGGTGAGATTTTGGGCTGTATACATTTTTAAGGTCATTTAGGTAAGAAAATTTGTTTCCACTCTTAGAATTATCAGATCATATTATGTGACATATTAAAGAATCTTGGAATACTACAATTAAGGTGCCCATAGACAGGGAGATCCGCTTGTCTCTCCCCGATATGCTACATTGAAGTGCCGATATCGGGCTGATCCGATCTTGGGCCCTAGGGCCAGATACGGGCGGTCGGATCGCGGGACCGCATACACGCACTTGCGCCCGCGATCTGACTATTTTTTTTTACCTGCCCGATCGAGATCTGGCCGACTTTCGGCCAGATATCGATCGGGGAAGCCCGTTGGGTGGCCCCACACACAGGCCAATAAGCTGCCGACACGGTCTGTCGGCAGCTTTAATTGGCCCATGTATGGGGGCCTTTACTGTAACAGGAAGAAGTGTGGATGCAAAAGACCGAACTCTGTCTTTTAATTGGCTTATGTGACCTAACATGTATGGTTTGTTTGTGCACCATGAATCCTACGATCCCAGGGGGAGGCCCTGGCCATTTTCTATTTAGGATGACCCAATGGCACACTCTACTAAAAAGGTATATTATTATGAAAATGGTTTATTTTCATGAAGCAGGGTCTTACACCTGAGCTGTTTTATGCAATATCTTTTTATAGAGACCTACATTGTCTGGGGGAGGGGGTTTAGTTTTCCTTTTATGTTTTCATATTTGTGTAACCTTATTATAAGCAATAAGGGGCCTGAACTGAAGGAGTCTAAAAAGCACTGGTTTAGATCCACTTTACTGGAGTTTCATACCATCTTGTTAAAGCCTAAAATCAGTCTACATCAGTGGCATAACTGTGGAGGGTCTTCTGGTCCCCCAGGTTATGGTCTAGATATTTTATTTAACTCCTTAACACAATTTCTAAAGCAAAAAATGATTCTCAAGTGAGAAACTTGCCTACCAGGGCTTAATTCCTGTGTTCTCTAATATAGAGAAACTGGTGTGAGAAACTTAGTAAGTAGCATCAGAAGATTTTAATTACCCAGATATTGACTGGAGCAACAGTACTGCCAGATCAGTTAATGGGAACAAGTTTATATGACAATTTTATGGCACAGGTTGTTGAGGAGCCTACCAGAACAAAAATGCTATGCTGGATCTAGTGATCTCAAATGACCCAGAACTTATAGCAAATGTGCAAGTCATTGAACCCCTGGGTAATAGTGACCATAATGTTATATAATTTAATGTCTGGTGCAAAAAACAAATATATACTGGGGCAACAAAAACCATGAATTTCGGAAAAGCTCATTTTAGTGCCTTGAGGGCTGCCCTTCATATTGGGGCATTACGTTTGCAGCTAAAAACACAGAACAGAAATGGTTGTCATTTAAAATTATATTAAATCATTACTGTTCTCAATTTATTCCCTTAAGGAGTAAATGTAGAAGCTCTAAGAATCATCCTATGTGGCTTAATACAGAAGTAAAAAAAGTTAATAGGAAAGAAGAGAAAGGCATTTAAAAACTACAAGTCTGTAGGGACAGAAGTTGCATTTAATGAATAGAAACACTATAATAAATGTTGTAAATCAGCAATCCGGAAGGCAAAGAAAGGAAATGAAGAGTTAATTGTGGCAGAGGCGAAAACTAACCCTAAAAAGTTTTTAAAATATATTAATAGTAAAAAAATGTAGGTTGAGAGTGTTGCTCCATTAAATTATGGTACCAGTATGGTTGTAACAGATACAGAAAAGGCAAATGTGCTAAATCAGTTCTTTTCTACAGCGTATACAATAGAGGAGTGTGAGTTTCCAGACTCACTTCATAGCTGCACTGATGGCTCAGATCAATCTAGTTAGTGGCTGACTCAGGATATGATTCATAAAGCTTTAATAAAAAGTAGTGTAAACAAGGCTCCAGGTGTCATACACCCCGGGTTCTAAGAGTGCTTAGTTCAGTTTTAGACCAGCCTTTATTTCTGATTTTCTCAGATTCACTTTCATCTGGTATAGTACCTATGGATTGGAGAAAAGATGATGTCATTCCAATATTTAAAAAAGGATTATAATCTCAACCTGGGAATTATAGGCTAGTATGTTTGACATCTGTGGTGGGCGAAATTAATTGAAGGCTTGTTAAGGGATCTCATTCAAAATTTTGTTCTAGTGAATGGCATTATGAGCAGTAATCAGCATGGCTTTATGAAGGATAGGTTATGTCAGACAAATTTGATTGCTTTTTATGATGAGGTAAGTAAGATGCTGGACTTAATGAAGTCGTTTGCACATGGATAGGAAACTGGCTACAGGATCGGGTACAGAGGGTGGTTGTTAATGGTACATTCTCTACTTGGAGTAAGGTTCTTAGTGGGGTCCCTCAGGGATCAGTATTGGGTCCAGTTTTATTTAACTTAATTAATGACTTGGGGGAGGGTATTGTAAGTAATGTATCAGTGTTTGCAGATGACACCAAACTATCCAGCCAAATTAATTCCACCCAAAATACTTAGGAGCAATGACCTCTAATTTGAGCGCCTAGCTTCCTATTGGTCCCTGACGCGTCTGTCTTCCTCAGCCTGCTCCTGATTAGTTCCTGATCCATTAATACCTTCCTCTTCCCCCTCACTTCGCCCAAGCTAACTATAATGATCTGTTTACCTCGGATCCTGGAGGAAGGTAGCTGATCCAGGAGAACTGATGGTAACAGGAACCTCTCTACAGCGTTGGTGAATACTGGAGCTGTATAGAGGTTCCTGTTACCATCAGCTTCCATTCCAGCACGGGCGTCCGATTTGACGTGCGCGGGCATTTCGACACCGTCACCTAAGTTGACGTGCACCTGCACTTATGCGCCGGCGCTCAAAACCAGTGGCGGTGTTACAGGATCATTCTTCCACTTTATAGAGCACTTGTAAGGTCACATCTAGAATATGCCGTACAGTTTTGGTCTCCATCACTCAAACAGGACATTATTGTATTAGAGAGGGTACAGAGAAGGGCAACTAAGCTGGTAAAAGTTATGGAAAACCTTAGCTATGAGGAAAGACTGGCCAAACTGGGGATGTTTGAGGCGCTTAAGGGGTGATATGATAACTATGTATAAATATATAAGGGGATCATATAATAATCTCTCTAACGCTTTATTTACCAGTAGGTCTTTCCATCTGACACAAGGTCACCCATTCCGATTAGAAGAAAAGAGGTTCCACCTAAATATTCAGAAGGGGAATTCTCTTCCTGAATCAGTTGTACAGGCTGATACATTAAGAAAGGGTTGAATGGCTTTTCAGCAAGTGAGGGAATATAGGGTTATGGGAGATAGCTCATAGTACAAATAATCCAGGGACTAGTTCAATTGCCATTTTGGAGTCAGGAAGGATTTTTTCCCCCGCTGAGGCAAATTGGAGAGGCTTCAGATGGGTTTTTTGCCTTCCTCTGGATCAACTAGCAGTTAGGCAGGTTTGAAAAAAAAAAGTTAAAAGGTTGAACTTGATCGACGTGTGTCTTATTTCAACCTAACTTACTATGTTACTATGTAAGAGCAGAAATTGTCCTGTTTAGGGGCTTCACTAAGAGAGAAAGGATTTTGATGCCCCAGAGATGGAAGCATAAACACAGAACATTGATTTGACTGTGCACAGAACCAGCAGGAGTCTCAGAGGGAGACCCTCAGGCATTAAAGGGGCACTGTTCAAGGGGAACAATGAATACGGTTTTGCCGAACATAACTGTCTATGCTTTTTGTAATTTATTGTTCCAATCAGCACAGAAGAATAAGAACACCAGTACTTTCGATTGGCTTGGTCATTCAGAGCAGTTATGCTCTTTGGGTAAAGGAACTCCTCCTTTTCTGTAAACCTGAGACACAGCCAACAACTGGAGGAATACAGGGGCTCCTGTTAAAGAGCTCTTTATTGCTATTTAATGAAAAATAGTCATTTAGAAGTACAAGCACAGTGAGCAAAGTCCAATTTAAGACAAGTGGCCATTTAAAAAAATAAATAAATCTGGAGCTCAGTATCCTATTGATGCAGAACCCAGTGGGAACTCTGCAGGGACCTCTTGCATTGAGGTGGCAGTGGATCCAAGGTTCTCGTAAATCAGTTGCTTCACTTGCACACCATTCATCCAAATAGACTTGGTAGGCCCAATGGTATATGGCAGGTTTAGATCAGAGCTGCCAATCGAGGTGCATCTTGGCGCCCCGCCCACTGCTTTGGAGGAATTTTGGAGAACTTTGGGTGACGATTTGGGTGACGAATGGAGAGGATAAGGGACAGTTGGAGACAGACCTGCTGTTGTGGGTGACTGGCCACCCCATCCTGCCCCTGATCCCCCCAAACCTGCTCTGTTCATAAGAACAATTTTGTATATGTGTAGAAAATCAAAAGGGAAAGGGTTAAACCCTCCCATTGAGTTGAATATTTCTTTCTCAAATTGGATTTTCTTGTAGGATGAGCAATGTGCGGCGTCCTGCTCCCGATACACTCAAGCATGAAAAAAACATTTGCTTAAATGCGATTCTTTCTTATACATGATCTGCTTGGCACTTAAGCCATTTGTACAGAGCAGCCAATCTGCCTCCGTGTCAGGCACATTTATTTGACTTCTACTTGTGACCCCGGGGTCCCTCCAGTTAGGGGTGATTACCTTGGCGGAAAGCCACTTAAATTTACAGATTAAAGGGGACACTGTTTATCTTGATGATATAATTCGCTGTCAGCTAAGCTCACACTCACTTCCCCTCCGCACTTAAAGAGACAATTTATTATCTATTAGGATGACATTTTCCCCCTAAACTGTACAGCAAATTGTCAGTAACTGTACAGTAAATGCCATAATGATCCTCTTGGCTGAGACACTTCTGATACAATACTGTACAGCTCCAGTGAATAATGAACAAAAGTGCATGGCTTTGTTGTGCTGAGGTCTGAGGCAAAATGATTCAACATGGCAGCTCCTACCCATGTGCAACAAGCAGAGTAGGAACATCTCCTAAATATAACAAAATGTAAAAGGAGAAAATGAAAAACTTACTACTATGTTTACAGTTCCCCTTTAAAGGACAAGTATGCCTCCCAACTTGTACAGGTCCCCCTTTACCACACAATAATACCCCCCCCTTTTCCCCAATACCTGGTCTGTAAAAGCAGAGAAGCACAGTGGGGCTAGAGGCTGCCAATCTAGTCCTGGGTTCCAATGGATATGCTCCTGGCATAGGCATCAGAACCAATGGCACCTCAAAAAGTTTCCACCCCATTCTGATGTTTAATGAGAAAAGTTTTAGGTGGTGTGCAGCACACAATACCCCAAAACTTGCCCCCACCCCTCAAATGGACCTGATCTATAGACAGTGGTTCCCATAGGGGATCCTGTCCTTTAGTAGTGATGCATCCAGACATGGTGGCTACCAACTAGGCTGAGCTTCTGCAAAGGAGCCATTGGAGAAGGGGGAATCAGGACCCACCATTGCTAGGGGCCACCCTTTAAAAATGGGGCTTGTGTGTCCTTTAAATAGCAAGCCTGTTTCATTAGTTGCACATTAGCCTCTCATGCTGGATTCAACAGATGCTCAGCAGAAATATTCCCACGTCGGACTTGATAATCCTAAAAAAATTGCTTTAATTTATACTTTGTGTTTTTATGTTTTAGTTGATGAACAATTCTGAGGCTCTATTGTTCATAACCTAAACTACTGCCTGGTTGCTAGGGTCCCACTTACTCTAGAAACCCGTATATGTTTCAGCAGCAGACTGGATGACAAACAGAACGACAAAACATAATAATACGAATTATTGAGCAGAATACATAAGACAAAAAGGTCACCCCAAAAAATTAAATCTGGTTGTAAATTATTTCTATAATCACCAAAAAAAAAACCCCACTTTAAAGGGGAACTCTGCCTAAAAACACATAACCGGGACATGTAATTCTAATCACCTTTATAATATGCAATAACTACATTGAATGGCTTTGTATCTGTAATGGAAAGCAGAACCTGGTCCTGCCTATGGAAACACTGTAGCAGAAGCCAGCTTGTTAATAGACCTGGAGGAGAACGGACTTCTTCTTCTACACTGTTTCCAGTCAGACCCAGAGAAAGGGATAAACAAACGCCACTTTCAGTTTCAATTACATTTACAGATAACTTTAAAACAAATTAAAATATTTAATCAATTGTAAAGGCACAGTTACTTGGAGCGACTTCATTAGACATAAGACCGTTCTACTACTGTCCTGTCGGTGGTATTGGGTTTAATCATCTCCTGCCCCGTGGAGCTTATAATCTATCTGGAGCTACTCATTTGAGTGAATCACATCTGGTCAACCAATATGAAAACCCACCCAAAACATAAGGGGCGCATGCAAGCTATGGTTCTTTCATTTGCCTTGAATTAGCCTGGTTAGACCTTTCAATTCGTTTGTTGCAACGTAGCAGGAAAGGGAAGATGTATCCTGAATGCTATTGATCTGGGCTGAACATCAACTTGTTAATCAATGACATTGCTTGAGTGTAATGACTATACACACACATATATATATATATATATATATCACTAGTAATCATTAGCTTGGTGTTTACATATAGTACAATAAGTATCTTAGAACAACAGAGACAAAGCTTAGTGTCCCGCAGGCTGGCCGAAAGACCCAAGCTGATATTGGTACTGGAGCATGGTCCCACTAGGGGCAGGTTAAGCAGTATGTGGGTTTCTGAATGAGCCCTTTATATATATAAAAAAAAAAATATTATAAACTGCTTAATAAATATTTATCATATCCCCCAATCATAACAATAAGCTGATGGTATAAATAACATTGCATTTGATATTCTGATTTAGAATATAAATAAATAGAATGATATCTGCCATTAGCATACATACTTGCAGGGAAATAAAAGCCAGTGGCTTACCGTGCAATATGCATCCAGCGTTCTCCCCAGGATTGCCTTCTCCCTCTGTATCTCCCCTTGCTGCACGCCTGCATCTTCCTCAATGTGGAGTAAGTGCTATTTAAATAGTGTTCTGTTCCAAAGAGCCCAGTGCAGTGGCCAATCACAGAATGTCACACTTGAGCTAATGAAAAGGCGCGGGGGGGGGGGGGTTGACCAGACAGACCATCAGTGGATTATACATTGCTGCAAACCCCCGGCCCCCCTACCAGCAAAACAGGCTGTGGTTGTGAAAAGGCAACATAATGAAGTGGGGAATGAGCAGAATATATGCTATTGTGTATTTGCGTCTGCCAGGCAGTGTATTCAGGGCTTATCATGGGCAGAAGCGATGGGGCTGATAAGAGGTGTCTGATTAATAAAGAATATAAATAAAGCATCAGTCAGTATGGCACAATGCATGGGATGCGAGCAATGAAGATGAATCAGGCTTCCCTTTATGAAGTTTTCCGTGGCTCAGTTCAAGCCCCTAGGACTTTTTTCCTTCCAGAAAAAAAGAAGGAAGGGGGTTAATCACTAGGGGGTGGTGATTTGTTAGGAACCCTCATTGATTATAATTACTGAGTTGAAAACTGAACAGGGGCACTAGTATGGCATGGGCTGACCCAGAACCCAGTAGTGAGGTTTAGGGCAGAGTAAAATATATGAAAAAGGTTGGCACAAACTGGATCACTCTCCACGATGTAGTTAAAATATGTATTTATTTAGAACAGCAACATCCCAAATGCCTTACGCGTTTCGTGCCTTTTGGGCAATTAGCCTATGCCCAAAAGGCACGATACGCGTAAGGCATTTGGGATGTTGCTGTTCTAAATAAATACATTTTTTAACTACATCGTGGAGAGTGATCCAGTTTGTGCCAACATTTTTCATATATTTTGTCACAATGCCCTCCTGAGCTGAAGGCGTATGGTGTGAGCACCTGGATCCCCCAATACCTTGGGTAAGTTAAACCCTCAAAAATTTACAATTTGGAGCTTGAAGCACTATACAAATTATTTATGCATATTAGGGCAGAGTAACACTTTTTTTAAATGGGTGGTGATGTTAGCTCACCCCAGCCCCTTAAGTATTCATCCTCTAAGTTCCTTTCTTCATTCATTTATATATTCACTCCTGCAAGGGGTTGCCACTTGCCCGGTTTTGACCTGGAGAGCCTGTTTTTCGGAAGGGATGTTCGGGTTACAACTACTTGCCCGGTTTTCCAAATTAGATTGACGTGGTGATCGGCCACTAACTGATTGCTGTGGCATAGCCCCAGCCTTGTGATGTCACGGCCCTTCCCCTGTAGAAAACCAGGTACACTGTAGCACACCAGACTTGAAGATTAGTGCATCAAAGTTGCTTTATTGGCCCCAAAAAGTAGATACATGCAAGGTAATGTTTCGGACCCTTTGGGGCCCAGTTGGGGTTGCCACCTTTTCTTAAAAAAAAATACCAGCTTTCCTATATTTTTATCCATTTCTCCTATTAATAACATTGGGATCAATTTAAATTTTTACCGGGCAGATGGCAACCCTAGGCCCATGGGGTCCGAAACGTTGCCTTGCATGTATCTACTTTTTAGGGCCAATAAAGCACTTTGACGCACTAATCTTCAAGTCTGCTGTGCTACAGTGTAGTTTTCTACAGTTGTTTTGGATCACACCCTACCCAGCAAAAAAGGGTTCCCTACACGTAGAAGCTCTTCATATTTGTGTGGGATTACCCCTGTGACATGATCACCTCACTCCATGACATCAGCAACTGCCCCCCACCGGATTTACCCACAAAGTAAGGTGGCAACCTTAGCGTCTGCCTTTCTGACCTCAGATTTGGGTGGATCAGGACAGGTTTATAAATAATATAACACAGAATTAGCGTGCTCTTACCCACTTAAGTATATTCAATCATCTGTTGTGATGGTAGGTGCTCGCTAATGAGTCTCAAGCCTGCTCCTGGAGACTTATTCATAGGCAAATTAAAGAATTAGCGGTACACTATCAGTTGTAAAGTGGTGAAAATTTTATTTAGCCTTCTCAAGGTAAGGCAACGTTTTGGACCACTCAGGGACCTTTTTCAAGCCTATATAAATAATGACAGAAAACTGGGCATGGTTGGGAAACAGGTGGTCTGGTTTCAAGTAGGGTCTGGTCCGTCTGGAAGGGCTGTCCGGGTGAGAAGTGCCTGATTTCCAAATTAGGAAAGGACATTGAAGTCAATGACATGGTGATCAGCCAATCGCTGATCGCCAAGTCCTCATCCCAGCCCCTGACGTCACTGACCAGCCCCTCAATTGTCATCTGCCCCACCCCCAGCCTGTTTCCCCTTTATTGAAAATTTGGCAACCGTAGTTTGCAGACAACTGACTGTCACTTTTCTCTTTTTGTTTTTTGTCACCATCCTCTTGCCCAGGGATCCCTTGAGGCTGGTCTTCACTGTACATATGGACAGTAGAGTAAAAATGGAACATAAAGTTGGCCATGCACTGCCAGATCTGCCTTGCCAAACAAGCAGATCTGAGTCTGATTTGGTGACCCACATGCTGGCCCAAAATTGGGTCATATCAATCAAACAGATGGGTCAGACAGGAAAATCATGGCCTGGGCCAAATGAAGCCATTATAAGCACTGGAGGTAGTACCGTAACAATCGGCACTTCCCCGCCTAGCGATTACGCCTTTCCTTGTCCTTTAAATATTTAAATTGCTTTGACATAGGTTTGCTCTCCTTCTGATTGATGAGCTTTAGGTTTCACTTTGAAGCCTTCACGTTGCCCAATAATTTGGTTTGGTTATGACTCCCTAGGGATCTAAGGTCTTGAGAATTTCTCTTGACTTAAAGGGCAAGGAAAGGCAAATAAATAAAATCGTAGTTTTACTTTCTTTATTGAAAAAGAAATCTATCTCCAATATACTTTAATTTAAAAATGTGTACCGTTTTTATAAGAAACCTGACTGTATGCAGTGAAATTCTCCCTTCATTTAGTGCTGTGGATAGGAATTGTCAGGCGGTCCCTAACTTCTAACAGGGAAACAATCATACTTATGAACAGCAGGGGGAGCCCCTGCCTTACTTACCAGCCATGCAGAACTCAAGCAGCTTTGTTTCTTGATCATTTATGACGATCCCTAAGAAGCCGGACCACACTGAGCATGTGTATGTAGTCTAGTCTTGCAAAGATGTATAACAAAGTTACAAGATGACAGCCCCCTGTGGCCAACTTTGAAAGCATAAATCATTTGTTTGATTAGGCTTGTGGTGCAGTAAGTTCATGTTTATGTTTAGTATACAAAATACAGCTTTTCTACCCTTATTCTATTTTACACTTTCCTTGCCCTTTAAGTAATGATCCATGTCTTCAATGTTGTCCATAGCAGCTCCCCACCTTGGATCTTCTTAGGCCATCTGTAGCCTAGTTGTTATGATAAGATATAATTTGAATATCAGCATAAAGACAAAATATTCAAGTGTTACATATTAACATTCATTTTTCTTGACTAGTCAGTTGCTCAAAAATCATTGTAGATGATGGAGCAGGTTTGCAAGTGATTTGCTCATACTGTGGTATATATTATTCAACTACAGGTTTAATCCAATGAACAATTTTACTCATTAGAACTTATGAATTAGACATGAGTTGATCTGTTTATCAGTTGTGGCAAAATTGTAACAAACAAAATTCTCACTGGAACATGAAAAGCCTTTTGATGAAAGTAAAAACATAATGATTTGCTAAGCAACTTAGAAAACTTAACAAACTTTCCCCCATAATGATGCAATGGTTAGCTCATGGGCCCAATGATTGGATCATCACGATATGGTAAATCAGGTTGGTTGCCAAATCAGATAAAGGTCTGTCCATTTGGAGACCTCACCAGATGAGCAAATCTCACAATGTTTGCCTACCTTACCATGCAGTTATCTAATTATGCCTTAGGCCAATATTATGGTTACTACACCAAGCAAAGATGAACTATCCTCAGTGGGAACAGTTCAATGACACTGGCACATAACAGATTTAGGGAGCCTTCTGGCCCTGAGGATGAGGAGATTGCTGAATTGAGGACTGAGGACAAAAGGAAGAGCCACACT
>CM044435.1:6245091-6271591 GCA_024363595.1 Xenopus borealis
ACCGCGGGATTTTGCGGGTAACCCGCGGGTACCCGACCCGCTGCAGGACTCTAACTTGTGTCACGCAACTCATTAAAAGTTGTGTAGGCATCACATTAGCATACCACTGCATCCCTATATACTGAATTAAACTCAAGTTTGAAAAAAAAAAATAACCCTGGGGGAATCGTTGGGTTTTTTTTCAAGGTAATATACCTTTTAATATTTCTTGATTTTAATTACTGCGCACGATGTGTGTGCCCCCTGATAGTAACCAAGTTCAGCTAATAACATTCCCAAATCTAATATCATACCTACAAAATCTATTAGGGAACTCAGCACATGATGAAGTATCTTATTAAAAGCTGCTCCCATTCATGCATAGTCATCGGGCCCTGCTATTTGTCTTCATATTTGTCATCTAATCTTGGAGAGGAGTAATTTAATTATAGAACCTTGTAAGCCTCCAGCCTGCAAGGCCCCAAATATGCTTTGTTTATCGTACTGTTTAATGTTGTCTTTTTGCAGATGTATTAAAAAAAGAAAAATAAAGAAAGGCGGCGGCGTCCCACGATTGAAACAAAATATAATTAAATCCATGGGAATGCAGGTTTTTTTCCCCCCACCTTTTAATTCACTCGGCAAAAGCGAAAAGGCCCCATTTAGATCCGTACCACAAGTGTAGAATAGTTTAAAGAAAGTACCTAGTCAGCACTTTATCCTGGCTTGACTACAGGAGAAGATGTGACAGTTCATTTATTATAATGAGTTTTGTCCAACAATGTTGAAATGGTCCCCAGAGATGTCTATTACAAGTCATTATATAAGGGAAAAAAACTGTTCAAACCTTTTCTTAGAAAAACATTGTTTTGATAAAATATGTAATATGTAAGTCAGCGATTTCGCAGAGATTGGCACTGCCAAGGTATTCTCATGTACTATTAATGAGCTCAGGATAAAATGGAATTTTAGGGCTTTAGTGAAAGTAACAGGACTGAAATTATGTGAAAATGGAACTTTCTTTTCAGTTTGGTAAGTGAATATATAACTGCGTTTAACCACTTCAGTAGGTGAAGGAATACACTAAGTGGCTGTTCAAATGGATCTCCTGGGGGGATCCTGTATGGCCCCCAGCTCCAACCCTGAGGGGTTAGTCATCTTCAGTGTACAGTATATGTTCAATATATTTTGGACTGTGACCTTATAAGGGCTCATTATGTGCAGCAGTGCTAAGGGCCACACAATCACGACCAGTAGAGCTCTATATTCAAAGCATTTACCAGCCCCTGTGCAATAAGATCTCAAGATCTGTATAAAGGTGCAGAGGGTAGAGTTGATAAACCCAAGGGATTAATGCCACAATTAGTAGTAAGTGCAGAACTCCCTAGCCCCCTGTGTACCCCAGGGCTCCTGGCTGGTGAATATTAAATATGGGGATGTCTATGTTCTGCCCATGTGTTGGCCCATCTTTTTAGTGCAGAGATTCTACCCCAGATCCAAAGGCATTTGAATTCATTTTGGCCACATCTGCCCCACCATTTTGGACTCATTCTGCCCAACTCACTCCTGCCTCCCTGTTATGCTCTTTGCTCCACTGCTTTGGACCGATATTGGAGAAATTCTGTGCATTTCCATGATATGGTCAGCTTAGTTAGTTAAAATCAGCAGGTTGTGGAATTTTTTACGTTGGGTCACCAGGTGAGGGGGACTTAATTTAGGGCAATGCCCCAAATATACAGGTGAGTTGCCATGTCTGGTATTAAAAACTGGCAGTGAAAAAAGTGCTACCTATGGAAGGCTTGTCACCTGCCTTCTTGATCAAGAAAATTAGATAGTCCTTTAGGCAAGGACTGCATCAACGTGTCCTCTCCTGATGAGACTTACATGGCCCCCATTATTATCCAATAATTGGATCATCCCAATATGGGCCAACGTTCTGGTGGTCAGAAAAGGTAACATTCGAGTTTTTCAAGCAAGCGGAACTAAAAGTGCATGGCCACCTTTACAATATCATCGCCTTCTTTCTACCGAATGTTACCTTTAAGATGAACATTAAGCACAATATAACGAAGTGGAGAATTTTGTTGAAGCAGAGAATAGAATCCTGTTTCTCAAGCAAATTGCTTGTTATTGTGACTGAAAAGGTCCAGAAAACACTTGAGTAAGAAATAAAGCACTGATTGATCGGTAGTAAAGAACAGCTAATAAAATGTTGGCTTTTTCTATGACAAGTGTATGGGGGAAGTCATATTGCTGAAGTGGCGAATTTTATACATGGCTCCCCTAACCTTGGTGCATTGCTGGAACAGAACGGATCAGCAGGGGAACTGCTACTCGAGCAGAAAGAACAGTTAACAAGTCCCTCAGAAACCTGAAAGTGTTATGGATCAGCCTGAGAAAGACAAATACCCAGTTCTACTTTTAGCGAGGACTGCAAGTGTAGAAGCAACTGGGATTAGGAACATGGCAGGTGGGCATGGCTGGAATTAGAAAAATACAGACACCTACAAGAAATAGTAGCCCTGTCAGAAGCAGAGCATTGTGGGAAGTTGTAATGGTTCTATAACATGGCTGAATAATAGCCAGTTACTTATGGGAATACTGTTTTGTTGCTTTTTAGATGAGCTGTGTTGTTATTAAGCTGATGTTCTTGCATAGACCGGGTTCTCCTAACCATCGATCTTGCTTTCTCTCTGATCTCAAACATATAGCCGCATTTTGTTATTATTATCCTTTATTTATGTGAAGCTGACAAATTCTACAGCATTCCACCCATAGGCACCTTGAGATCCTGTAATGGTCCCCACTTCATCCAACCATTTATAGGTGTCTTCTCTGGCTAATGCAGCACTTCACATACAAGGTCAATGACATTATTTTGTAACTGCTGGATCAGCCACCAACCTGTTAAATGAAGGAGATCTTCCAGCTGTCATGCTTTCACAAAGCTGCCTGGGAATGCTCACAGCAATCCATTTTTTAGCCAGTGTCCCATTAATTAGTTGGTTTTAGTGTTTTAAAAGCTATGTCCCAGGAAGGAGGCTGCAGCAGTGGATAAAACAGTTGAACTTGCTAATTTACATTATTTCTTAAAGAGAATACAGACCTGGATCCCTCAGGACCTTCATTATCAGCCACCTGCACTATTAAAGCCAACATTTATATAGTATATATATATATATAGGTATTTCTCTCTACAATGATTGTCTATGCTTGATCCCTATGGAATTAGCCTGACATGTAGAACAATTTTCTGAGACTCTCCTCATAGCACTTCCATTCCATTTACAGCCCATAATTTAGCTAAAAGTGCTAGAATAGGTCCCCTGCCTTCATCAATTGTGGCATCTGCCATGTTGTTCTCATAACATCAATCTTGTTGGCTTGCTCTTGCCGGATTGGGACCTCTTGACTTATATTGCTTAATGTGTTTCTTCTGCCCAATCGTGTTTCCCAATTCTGCTTCTAATATGTGCCGGCTTCAAGGTGACTGCTCTTATATCTTGTTAGACAGCTCCGGTCTGAGGTTTTGTTTTCCCAAAGCTCTTTGGTGGTCCGTTCAATTTAACAGTGAGTCAGGTGTTCATTAAGTGACTGCTCTGTTTAGGTGATAGTTGCAGCCTGGCTGCACCACGAGTAGAGATATTACAGCTTCAGGGCTTTCCAATCTTATGGATTATTTGCTGTTAACCTTCTACTGTTCTGACTTATTTTGACTGTTGTTAATTAAAACTATCAACGAGATGACAAATTCTCAATACATGACATTGTTTAGCTGGAGCTTTGCTTTTTAACTGCGTTTGGGAGTGCTGTATTCATGAGGGGCAGACATTGGGGGTGCACATAGACAATTGTAAGTCCAAACCCTCACACCCTGGCCTTCGGATTCTTAAATGCCCGGTGCTTAATGATGGAGGAATCAGCACCCTCCCAATACAGGAGATAAGTAATTTATTTCCTCCACCTGATCACCCGCAAGAAATTGCTGGTTGTCATCTGGGTTTTAGTTCCTGGTGTGCCAGATACCAGGTGTGATTTTATTCTTTAGAACTGGGGTTTAAAAGGGTTCTACAGTCGCTTCCAGTCCCCATCTCATTGGGTATAGCTCTGCACACTCAGGGACAGGCACAAAAGCCCACGTCCTCTCTGTGGTTATAAAACAATATGGCTCATCAAGAGTAGTGATAGGCGAATCTCCCGCGTTTCGCCGAAAAGTTCGCGAAACGAGTCGCGCGTCATTTTCGGCGCGCGTTGCGTCGTTTTCGCGACTCGTTTTTGTTGGTGAATTTTTCGGTGGCAAATTTTTGCTGCCGTTTCCCGAATTTATTTGCCAGCGGCGAATCGCGGGAATTCGCCGCGAATTTGCCCCTGGCGAATAAATTCGCCCATCACTAATCTAGAGCAGTTTTAATATATTGCCCTGCAGAAGTGCACAACCCAGCAGTCTCTCTCTAGACTTACACTAATCCAGATATTATGTATGTATGTATATTTTTATTTGTATAGCGCTCCTTGAGGGCAAAGCACTGTACAGCAACAATAAATTAGTAACAAACAAGGGATCACTGCATTAATAAGTAACAATAAGTGCATTATTATAAATACAGTTTGCATAAATATAAAATATAATTACACAGTGTTGAGGAGACAAGATGATGGAGGACCCTACCCCTTGGGGCTTACAGTCTAAATGGGAGGGTAACTTACGGACACAATTTGGAGGGGTAATATTATATTATTATATATATATATTATTATATATAATATTTTAAAATGTCATACAAAGCAACTTACCAGCACATTCATTACACATTTCACATTTGAATATTATCTGTAAATGTAATTGCTGAAAGCATTGTCTGTCTGTCCTGTGCTATTTAATGCATTGCTGGTCCTGCCTACATGAACACCAACAGACATAATAGTATAAAAATATAGTAGTCGCCTCCATATTAGCACAATAATTTTTATTGATTTGTGAGTAACAAATTAGTAAAGAAAATGAGTGGCATATAGTTGAAGACATTGTCGAGTTGACTATTACTGCATTGTCTTAATAGTACTTTCAGTAGCAATTACATTTACAATCAGTTTATGTGCATATGCATGTATGCTGGTAAACTGCTTTGAAATAAAATTGATTTACTATTTGTCTGCTTTCCCTTTAAAAGTGTTACTGCAAAGTTACTTTTTCCATTATAAAATTAGTCTTTTGTATTAAAGTGTCTGTCGCTTTATGCTCAAGTCCCAGTTTGTATTTCACTTTTTCCCTTGTCCTCATCCTGTCACTCTCTACAGACATCATATGAAAGTATTTTTATACACAGAAAATGTACTTTCCCTTCCTTCCTCCTCTATTGGGAGGGAGTTAGGGACCGAATTTTTTCATGGATACCTATTCATGTTTTATGATTTAATGTTTTATGATCTGGTCCTTGCATTTTAATAATTCCATATTGAATGGGAGTGTTGAGTCAGGGGCTGAACAGCCAGTTGACATCTCTGCAAATATTATTGATGAAATGTGCTGTTATGTTAATAGATGAGCAGATGAGTAGAGTGCTTTATTAGCAGGTTCATGCAACCATTACACTTCAACAGTAACATTAGATCTAACTCTTTCAGCTGTATAGAAAGTACAGTGTATGCACAGTATAACGCTTGTGCACAGTGACACCTACAGGTAATTTGCATTAACACCACATATTGCCCATATAGTAGGAAAGCATTGGGGCAAATATAATAAACAACAATAAAAAAGTATGCATCTTAAAGCAATATTATGCATTCTTAACGCATAGTCTTTGGTCCATGAATGTAGTTTTCTGATTCTCTCAGTACACCTTACAGGTTCACTTTCTTCAGGCCTATTGCAGTTGGCATCAGGAGTAAGAAAATGTCCTTCATCAAATGGAGTTTCTCCAAAGTCATATCCAGCAGGAGCAAGACGACTTGCATTTAATATGCATCCATATAATAGTTCATATGTGCATGGTCCTCGCTGGCGTGTAGTAAATTTTGATTGTCCTTGTTTCAGTATTCCTGGTTTCTTAATTCTGACTAAAGATCCAGGCTGAATGTGCACTTCTCTTGCACCACGTTTTCTGTCAGTATAAGCCTTGCATTTGGCTTGTTGATGTTTGACAATGTCAGCAGTAAATGATTTTGTAGGAACAGTATTTAGTGGAAGTTTAATGACTGCAACATGTAACTTAGTGCTCATCTGTCTGCCATATAATAATTCAGCTGGAGATGATTGGGTTGTTGCATGGCATGTTGCTTTGTAGTTATGTAGGAAAAATTTGCTGTCCGTAGTGCTTCTTTCAGACTTCGGTTGAATCTCTCGAATTCTCCATTTGCTTGTGGGTAATACACTGAAGATTTCCTATGCACAATTTTCCTCTCTCTCAGAAAGATTTCAAACTCAGATGAAACAAACTGTGATCCGTTGTCTGATATTAACTCCTTTGGTTTACCTTCTTTGCTGAAGACTGTAGAAAGAAATGTTATTACTGTAGCTGATGTTACATGAGAAACAAATGCAATTTCAGGCCATTTACTGGAATAGAGATATAGCAAATCTGCAGTCTATAGGAGCATCTGTAAAAGGACCAACAATATCAATAGCAAGTTTTTCCCATGCTGAATCAGGGAATGGTACTGGCTGAAGTGGTGGTGTATGTGTGATAGCTGTTTTGTCATGATTCTGACAAGTAACACAAGAATGAATGGCTGTTACCACATCAGCATCCATTGCTGGCCACCAGTATAGTTCTCGTAGTCTTTGTTTTGTACATACAATTCCTTGATGTCTCTCATGTGCAAGTTGCATGAGCTTTTCTCTCAAGGTCTCTGGTACCAGTAAGTGATGAGCTCCATGGACAACATAGTAATCTACTAAGGACAGTTCATGTCTAATCCTGTAGTAAAGTTGAAGATCAGGACTGAGTTTCTTCTCAGCATTTGCCCATTTGCTTTGTAAGATGTCCTATAGTTTAACTTGAATTGGACATGTGAGGCAAGCTTGCTTAAAATCAGCACCTGTAACTGTAGATGATAGTAAATCAGTCAATGCTAGAACTTCTATGTCTTCATCCAGTGTATCAGAAGTTGCAGGTAAAGGTAAATGTGACAAACAATCAGCAGTAACATTTTTCAAACCTAATTTACATTGCACTTTGTAACTGAAATTCAGTAGCCTTGCTGACCATCTAGCTATACGCATTCCAGTTCTTCCTAGTCCCATTGTTGTAAGTAGTGTAGTTAAAGAGCGATGATCCATGCATAAGGTAAATTCTCTACCCCAGAGGTAGGTTATTCATTTTTCTGTTGCCCAAACAAATGATAGAGCTTCTTTTTCTACAGTTGAATACTTATGATCTGCCTCTGTAAGTGTTCTGGATGCAAATGCAACATTTTTTTTCGGCATGGATCAACATGTGTGAGAACTGGTCCAACCTCATAGTCTGTAGTAACCATAGTAGGTAGTGCAGGATCAAATAAAGCTAGTGCTGTCACAATTAACTGTTTCACTATTTCAAAGTTATGTTGAGCAGTCTCTGACCAAACCAGGCTTAAAGTTCCACATAGTAGTGCTGTAAGTTGCTCCACAACTGAAGCATAGTTGGGAATAAACTTAGAATACCATGAAGAAAGACCTAATAAAAAGCTTGTTACATCTGAAAATCAGATTGAGTAGGTGCTTGTGTAACAGCGTTGACATGGTCAGGATCAGGCAGTAATGCCTCTTGTGAAATTATATGACCCATAAATGAAAGCTGAGTTTGTCTGAAGGGGCATTTGGAAAGGTTCAGTTCCAGTCCTGCAGAATCAATGCATTTCAGACCATTTTTTAGGTACTTGTCATGAAGATCCATAGCTGGAACGTAGACAATTATATCACCCAAGTATCATTGTACACCAGTATAGAAGTATAGATGACATCAGTCTTTGAAAATAACTCGGTGCTGAAGCCAGTCCATAAGGTACACGCTTGAACTGAAACAAACCACCATGGGTACTGATGCTTGGTGCAGGAAACTATCGCTGTGCCAACAACTTTATAGAGCACCAGTTATTAATTCAGCTGCCATTTCTATAGGATATTAAACTTCCGTACACTATTTCTACCTAAAACTATTACTACTACTATTGCCCCATGTAATAGCATCTACTACGGACACCCTAAACACACATCTAGCCAGGAATTTTAATCATGCTGTAACTTTTCCAACACTGAGCAATTATTTCACATAGTAATTAATGGACAGAGCCTTTTCACACATTCCCAAGCATGAAAATATGATTTAATAAATGCCCCAATCATCTTGAGATCTATACCTCCATTAAGCCCATTAAAAATAAAACATATTAAGATTAAACAATTCATCTTTTATAATTGCATCTCTTACATCGCCACCTTCCTAATTAGCGCGTATCAAGCTGCGAAAGCAAATAAACCCTGAACTCCATGAAATGCGTGTGATTGACTTTCAGGACTAGTCTGCACATTCCGACTCTGACAAACGACTGCTAATAGTTTCTGCTGGTTGCCTTGCCAGTATGACATCTTCTCGGAGAGGCGGCAGACAGCAAATCTTGGCTGTCTTTGCATTAATCATCTGCTTCAGGTGTCTTGCTTGTGCGGGTAGAAAATAATGGCATTTGTAAACCCCAGTAGAACGAAAGTGCAAAGTGCAATAAAAATAAGAAATCGTAGGTAAAGTTTAGCAAACCAGGAGGAAATCTCTGGGGAATCTGAACAAATGTTATTCATTTATATAACCTGACAAAAAATATGACTAAGAGAAAAAAAAAAAATGTTGGGAGTTAATGAAGCTGAAAAAAATAAATTCCAGTGGTGGAATGGTGAGAATTCGGGCATTTTTTGCTCAGCAGAATGGCAAATTTAAGGATTTTCTGTGATTTCCTACAAGGGACAGAAATATATAGCTCTGATATGATCTATGGATACAAATGGGAGGTGATTTGTTTGTCAAAGTTAGTATTTGCATGCTAATTATGACATTGTTTCAAATAAGTATCATGATGGGCTCTCTAAATCCAGAAATTTTGCTACGGTCACGGCTCAGTCTTCCTCCATAGGCAACTGCCTTTGGCTTTGGGTTCAGGAGGAGCCAGTGTTGGACTGGGGCACCAGGAGCCCACCATAAAACCTTAGACCAGGGGCCCACCATAAAACCTTAGACCAGGGGCCACTCTCAGTACTAATATTCTTCATCTCCTCAATCAACCTCTATTCTCCTAGTTTGTTTTCTTTACATACTATAATCAATTATTCCATCTATTTAGGGTCTTTGTTTTCATAGAAATAGGGAATGGCCATGAAATAGTCAAATAGCCAAAAGTTTAGCAGCATGAGGGCCCACTGACACCTTGGCCCACCGGGAGTTTTCCTGGTATGCCTATGGGCCAGTCCGACACTGGGAGGAGCCCTCAGCTACTCGGATGCCACCAGGTCTTAAAATGAGAGGATCTAAGCAGAAATTCTGGACAAGCAAAAGGGTCAGATCATATACTGTAGTTTGGAACAAAAGTTTATCAGCTACCGCAGGTATAATGAATACAGCAAGGTCAAACAAGCAAGGGTTGAGTTCAGGCAGCGTTCAAGCGGTAGTCAGGCAAGCAAGGGGTTGGTTCAGGCAGAGCTCAAGCTGTAGGCAGGCAAGCAAAGGTCAGTCCAGGCAGAGTTCTTACACGGTCAAATCAGGCAGAGATCAGTTCTGGCAGACAGGCAAGGATCAAACAGGAGTATTCAGACAGAGTAAATACACCCAGGAACAATAATATTGACCTAACAACAGGCAATAAATTTTGGCCCAAAGCCCCTTTAATTATTCAAACTTTGCGCCGAAAACTTGATGACAACATACGCACGCTGCGGGTGTCCTCGCCAGGAGTGTGGCGGGTGTCCTGCTGGCCACTAGACCACAGGCAACCTCACAATAAGAATTTACTTTGCAGTTGTTCTTTTAGACAGCAGTTGTCGTCGAACATTTTTGAGTTAAGCTCCTGCTTTAAAGCCCCTTGATGGCCCTAATATCACCCAAGGGGAGCAGATACAGGCTCCTTGCACATAGTGCCCTTGCTGGTTATACATTGTCAAAGCACTGCCATATTTTCATGGATTTCTAAGGCATAAAAACAAGTGTTCACCATAATTGACCTTCAAAATGGACTTCCTGGAGTATCTAGGAGAGTAAATAGACATTCATCCTGCTATTCAAGCTGGGCCTCGCTATCCCTATCCCTGGGCCGTATCATCCCCTGAGGGGTAGTTGTAGCCTTGAAAGACTATTAAACCATAGCAACCAATTACTTTAGCAACTAGTTTCCAACCAACAATTCAGTAAATGCAACCTGAAAAATTGGTTGCTATGGGTTATGAGACTAGGCTCACACATTGCACCTGTTATAACAATCCCCTAAGAGTCTTTCTATGGTGCATTGTCGCACTGGGGTCCTTTGTTTCATTCTAACCAGGGCTCAATCTGCAAGGAGTTTGTACTGTATGTTCTCCCAGTGTCTGCAAGGGGTTCCTCTAGGGAGTACCCCTAAATATATAGGCAGGTTACCTGGATCCTGATAAAACTGACCTTAGATTGTTCCACTAGGACAAGAGCTAATGTTAATGATATATAACAGAGATCCCCAGACGTGTTACTCACCAATGCCTTGGATTTTGATTTCAGTTGCTTCAAAGCGGATGCTTATTTTTGAATTCTAAGCTTGGAGGCAAGTTTTGGTTGTATAAATAATAGGGGAACTGCCAGTCCACACAGAGGCTACCCAATAGCCAATCACAGCACATCTTTTGCACCACCCAGGAACATTTTTCATGCTTTTGTTGCTCCCCAACTCTTTTTACAGCTGAAATGGAATTACTGGTACAATAAAAAAGTTGGGGACCCCAATTTATAATGTACGACATTGCAGAATGTGTAATACTCTATCAACAAAGATTACATTTGTTATCCTCTGATGGTTTTTCATTTAATTGATTTAAGTACAAATTATCCCTGTATTCATTACATGCAGACCTTTGGTTATAAATACAATATCCCCTCCATTTATGGAATGCCACTTAGAGGCACTCACAGTCTTGCTCGCTGTAATCCTGCACTCTCTGATGCTTTCGCTGGAGCCTTATTTGTATTGGGGGCAAATATGCAAATTTAAAGCCAAAATGGCATTCATTTGTGTAGCTGACAATTTGCAGGAACCATGGACCCCTGGCTAATGCTGTTCATTAAAATAACTCATGGAATAACCATGTGCTGGACATGGAATAATCCACCTGATGGTGAACATTGTTTTTTGGAGATCGAGGGTTTTATGGGTCTGTATATCCTTTCACCTGCATAGAATTAACCCTGTTATATACTGTATTTTATTCTCAGTATTTCTTGTTAAGATGGCCAACTACATCCAAGTCAGCCTTTCCAACTATAGTCAAGTGATCCCCAATTAAAGGGCAACCATGTTTGAGAGTTTTAACCTTGAAAGCAGTAAGTAAGCTGCAGGTAAAACTTGGCTAGCTAAAATATATTGCAATATATCGGCAAACAATCCCTGTTTTGTTTAAAGGGCAAGGAATTTATGGTAGATTAAGGTGCAATGTGTCTCAGTGTCTGTAAATATATATTTGTATGTTGTAATTTCCCCCGATTTATTATTTCCAATCCTTAGACCCCCCCACTTTGTCCTCTAAGCTGCCATTATAGTGTTTATGTCAATCTCAGCTCTTGGGTGAAGTATATACTGTATGTAAGTATATAAGTATGTACTAGTTCCAACTAAAGCCTAAAGACTCCCTGTGCCTCCTGTTGTCCACATGTCTCATTTACGAGCATAAGGGCAAACAGTTGTGTAACTGGACCCCACAGAAAATTCACTTTAGGACACTAAAATGTTGCTAAATGTTTACCAATTCTACCAATATACATTGAAATAATTAATTAGGGACTCAATGGGCCCTTTACTCTAGAGATGTACTTTTCGAATAAAAATAGTTCAGAATCCCCCTCTCCCATTTCTATTGTATTTATATGCTGGCTCTCCTTGTCACAAAACAGGTGGGGCAGTCAAGCTCCTATAAAAGATGCTGCCGGAAGAAGAAGCTGGCACAGGAAGATGCCGGCTGGGGAAGGAAAAGCTCAACCTGCGACCAGCAAACTGTGTGCAGAAGATGAACCGACCCATGGGTCCTGCAGGTATTGGGCCGGCCCACACATCACTGTTCTACGCTTGTGGGCCCTCCAGGGTTGTATCGTCTGATTCCTATATAGTTACACCCTTGAGTGCAAAGCACTAGTGGATATGGTGGCAGTTCCAAGGTCGCCTAGTGGGTTTGTGAATAGCCAACTTGTGCCAAGGGAAGCAGATGCTAATGGGGCTGATACTGCAGTTTGGAAGTGATGCCATTCCAAAGAAACGCATTTACCGCGATTTGTAAAATTTAACAAAATATTTTCATAATTATGAAAAAAATAACCTTTCATTGCATGTAAAAATACATATTTCAATGTGAAACAATTGCCACTAATGGGGCAAATATTTCATTTTGCATGCATTCCTTGGGTGTCACCTGATTGAATGCCTCCTTCATCCAGTCACCCTCAGTAATTTCGCCAATCACCCACTCCCTCGTATTTGAGTTATCATTGCATTTCTCAAAAACATTAAAGCAAACCCAAATATATACTAATATACTCCATGACCAGGAGAAGAGAGTGACCTTGAGTGGGGTGGAACCTTAGGCGGAGGGTCATTTTCACTTTTGCAACAATGTCTACTATCCCAGAACACACCGCAGGATAAATGCAGTGGAAATGTTATGTAGAAAAACAGAACACCGATAAATATGGTACAAATGTCATACTTTCCAGAACATGTGGTTGTGGGTCCATTTTTTGGAACCCGGACCCGCAATCCACAACCCAGACCAGCAACCCGCATTCTTACCCAATCGGACCCACTACCTGACCCGCAAGTACCTTATCCGCAACCCGACCCGTGACCCACAGACCATCAAGAATCAGGAAGTGCTGTCACTGTAAGCCAGAAGTGACATCATCAGAAGTAGACTGATCAGAAAAAAAAGAGGAAGTACTGCTGTAAACCTGGAAGTGACATCATCGGAAGTCAGAGGAAGTAGGCACCATCAGAAAAACAAGAATAAAATTTGTTATTAAGAAGACCAGTGACCTGATCCGCCACCTGCAAAACTGGAGAACCACCGACCAGCATCTATACCCACTCCCGAAACTTCTACCTTCCACCGAACCCGCGGTTACCCAACCCGCTGCAGGACTAACATGCGGCAGTATAAAGACAGGGCCAGTTCTATATATAATGTCTCTATGACACATGGTAGTATAAATACAGGGACAATTCTATATATAATGCCCCTAAAACACATGGCAATATACATAAAGTGCCAGTTCCATGCATAATTCCCCCAGAACACACAACAAGTTAAATGTAGTTCCAGTTCCATGTATAATAGTCCATGAATGAATGATAGGATTCATATAGTGGCAATTACATGTATAATACCCCAACACAACTGAGTACCTCCTTCCCCCAGGATGGTTATCAACTGCCCAAGGTTAGAAGCACCAGTGACATGACTTATGCCTCTCTCCCTCTGACATCTAATAGGAAATTATTCTCTTGAGGGGTTTTCTTCAAAACTCGGATCTGATCTGATAACTGCCTATTAGTGACACGTGACTGTCGGCAGGTCAATCAGTTCGTATGAAGGCACTAAAAGGATTCGAGTGAAAAGCACTGGGAGATACGGATAAAGAGTATAGAGGCACAATTTAATTCCACTCTTGTATTTTGCACAACCGCTCACACTTAATCTTCAGAAGACAATTGTCCTCATTCCAAATGACAGGATAAAGCCATGAAGAGAAAACTCTGATGCCCCTTTAATTGTCTCTTATCTTGCTTATTACCCTGCTGAATAGGAAGGCGCAACCATTAGAAATAAAAGGATAAACCAGACTAACAAATACCTGAGTGATGAGCAAGAAAGAGCAAAAGGCTTCCATAATGTTTGGATTCACATCCATTCCTCAAGCTGCTTGAATCTAATTAACGGCCTTTTATCTAGAGAGCCTGATTAATCATGCTGTTTTAATTGGGTGGGAAGTGAATTTACAGAAGGTGTGTTTGCTGTGCAGATATAGAGAGAGGCCTGTGTATTAGGGATTTAGTATGCGTTGGCTGTTCCATCAACCGTGACTCCATCTGCCATTATAACCAGGTCTATATGTGCCAGTTTTAATGTGATGGGAGATGGGATGTTTTGTTGCCCACCCAGTTGCGTTAAAACCAGTGTTTTCATTCAAATCAGCTGCTGAAAATGTTCTAAACCCGGATGGTCTCATTTCCAGCACTTGCCATCAAAGTCGCATTTGTGCCCAATTCTTTCAGTCCAATTCCAATGCGCATTGACGCTGGCTTTACCCAGTTTATAAAGGTATGCTGGGAGGATGATCTCAACCAATATCCTTGTGCCATGTATATCGCTCGTTCTTTGATTGTTCAGTTTGTTGATTGGGTGAGTTGGAAAACTGTAACTGCAATGCGCCATGATGTCAAAAGGGACCATGGTCCAACTGGTCATATACCAAGAAGTATTGACTTGGGTAACGTTAGTAATAGTGAGATTATTATTTTGGATATCCTGTAACTAAGTCCATGCGTGGCCAGTTGCAACAGTAGGTTCAACCATACATTACCAAAATATCTCCCAGCATGCTCCATGTTATCAAGGTATGCTGAAAGCTGTGGTCCTCCAACACCAGAATGTATGCTTTACATTTGCTCAATAAAACCTTCCAGTGGTGTAATTATTCAGCATTATGCGCCCCTGCAAAAAATTCTCCATTTCCAAATCCAACCCATTTGCCCAATTGCGTCCTGGCTTCTCACCTGCTTCCACCCAGTCCAGGCCCCCCATGTTTTTCAGCAGACCATGAATCAGTCACGTGTGGCATTAGCCGTAAAAGCACTATATACTGTATATCTTACATTATACTGTATCCACCCTTGTGATGCTTAAATACAGTGTGATATTTGCATTCCCAGTGATAAATTCTCTTGCATCGTTAACTGAGTTTGGGCTGTCTACAGAAAGTTTAAAGAGAGTCCAAAGACACCGATTCATGATGTCATCCCATCCACCTATGCCTCCACCCCAGCAGTGCTTGCTTACATTTAAAAGTGGCTAAATGCTATTGTTTTCTTGTGAAATTTTACTTAAAATAAAAATGACATGTCTGTAACATACATTAAAGAAATCTTTACAGGCCATTTCTGATTTCCCACCCTCTACATTACCAACATACCCTTCCCTTTGTTTGCAATGCCATGCTTTGTTTAGGCTTCTTAAGGTGGCCATACACGTAGAGATCCGCTCGTTTGGCGATGTTGCCAAACGAGCGGATCTCTCTCCGATATGCCCACCTTGAGGTGGGCGATATCGGGCTGATCCGATCGTGGGCCCTAGGGCCCAACGTTCGGATCAGTACGGGCGGTCGGATCGCGGGACCGCATCAACGAACAGATGCGGCCGCGATCCAACGGGATTTTTAATCCTGCCCGATCGACATCTGGCCGACTTTCGGCCAGCTATCGATCGGGAAAGCCCATCGGAGGGCCCCCCACACGGGCCGATAAGCTGCCGACACAGTCTGTCGGCAGCTTTTATCTGCCCGTGTATGGCCACTTTAAACTTACAATGTGAGGCAGTGGTTTCAGTTCAAGCCCCGTATGAAGGTTCCACATTTGGTCAGTTTCCCCTTAACCCATAGAAACCATACATATTTCAGGCATTCGGCCATAGTTGCAAAATTCTCACTCTTTATGACCTTCAAGCTGGTCTTTTAGGTGTATCTAGAAGAACGTTCTCCCCAAATCTCACCCTATCAGGGGTGGCATCTTGACAGTTTAGAAATCAATGAAGTAAGGGGATTTTTGGGGAGTTATAAGGAGGGATGATGCCAACCAGGCAGTTAATAACTGAGTCTTCTGGCTGACATCAGCTACATCTTCATAGACCCTAGGTCAGGGGTCCCCAACCTTTTTTACTCGTGAGCCACATTTAAAGGGCAAGGAAAGGCAAAGAAATAAAATCCCATTTTTACTTTCTTTAATGGAAAAGAAATCTATCTCCAATATACTGTAATTAAAAAATGTGTACCGTTTTTATAAGAAACCTGACTGTATGCAGTGAAATTCACCCTTCATTTACTTCTGTGGATAGTAATTGTCACACAGTCCCTAACGTATGGCAGGGAAACAATCATACTTATGAACAGCAGGGGGAGCCCCTGCCTTACTTACCAGCCATACAGAACTTAAGCAGCTTTGTTTTTTTTGATCATTTATGACGATCCCTAAGAAGCCCAGACCATACTGAGCATGTGTATGTAGTCTAGTCTTGCAAAGATGTATAACAAAGTTACAAGATGACAGCCCCCTGTGGCCAACTTTGAAAGCATAAATCATTTGTTTGATTAGGCTTGTGGTGCAGTAAGTTCATGTTTATGTTTAGTATACAAAATACACCATTTCTAGCCTTATTCTATTTTACACTTTCCTTGCCCTTTAAATGTAAAAAAGAGTTGGGAGCAACACAAGCATGAAAAAGTCCTTGGGGATGTCAAGTAAGAGCTGTGATTGGCTGTTTGGTGCCCCTATATGGACTGGCAGCCTACAGGAGACTCTGTTTGACAGTGTACCTGGTTTTTATTGAGCCAAAACTTGCATCCAATCCAGGAATTCAAAAATTAGCACCTGCTTTGAGGTCACTGGGAGCAACACCCAAGGGGTTGGAGAGCAACATGTTGCTCAGGAGCTACTGGTTGGGGATCACTGCTCTAGGTAAACACAGGAGGAGAAACATAATATTCACCATTTAATATTCTACTAGATAAATAAAAAGGGGCCAAGTGGCCCTTTACTTTTGTATATATATATATATATATTTCATATTTAAACTAGTTGGTTCCATTGCATCATTTTGTCTGTCTTACATAAATCAAGGTCTCAATATTGTTTTTGTCACTGAAGCGGGGTTCATTTGCTGCCATGAATATTTCAGGACTTGGCTGCAATAAGGTAGACTCTAACGACAAAATCCACTAAGCTTGCAAACTATTATCTGCTTCAGTGAAGTCTCTAGCGTCAGTTAATCTCCGTTCGGTTCCACTCCTTCAGCCCACTCCAAATCATTCCGTCCTGTTCTCTAAGACTCTCCGGACAGAAATTCAACTTAATTTATTTGAGCCCCCCCACCCCCAAGCCCGGCTGTTGCTTTGCAAGATCAGAGTAAAAAATTGTGAGCTAAAAGCAAGAACATTTGCCATGAGGAGAATTTTAAGTGGACATAATGGCTTAAATTTCAATTCCCGGTTTCTTTATTGTATAAAAAAAAACACATAAGCCCCCATGAGGGTCTAAAAAAAAATGAAGTGAAATACTCTGCTTTAGGGGAAGCCATAATTTAAGTAGGTATTAAATTTCATTTATTTCATTTATTTCCCATAAATAATAAGTATGTGGTATAGCTTCTGGAGCGCACAGAACATCCCTTCTTCCCATGTTTGTAATTAGATATCTGATTTGTAGTTGTCATAAGATGTTCCTTGGATAAGATATTCTCCCCAAAGAGCTACATAACAGCTCCCCTAGTGGTTATAAAATTATGACATTGCCGCTACTGTGTTCAACCCCCCTTATTAGATCAGCTCCTAACCCTCACCTCATAATGCTGTGCATGAGTATATTGCCGTTAGGTTGTTCTGCTATAGTTCAACAGCATCCATCCCAAATATTATCCTCATCCCTTCTTACCACTTTTCTAAGAACCAATCACAATAGCATAAGCACAAGGTCATCATATAGCTCTGCAGTACTGGAAACATGGACACACAACAGCAGATTAAGAGCCACTGGGCTGGGTAACACATACCAAGTGAATCTCTACTTTATTTGGCCACCTGGACTTCTGTGATATCGGCCAGAAGTCCCATCCGGGGAAGACCCATCCGGTGAGGCCTTCAACAATGTGCAGATGCCGTCTACATCCAACAGGTTTTGTTTATGGAGCTCCCTATGCACGGCCAATGATCTGGTGGGGCCAAGTAGGCAGCCTGTATCAGGTGGTGTTTAGCCATACTGACCCTCACATTTTAAACTTGTTAACCTTACAGTCTGGGTCCCTAGTTAGATTGTCATGGGGGCCCAACCCTAAGAGTTTGGGAACCACAGGCGCAACCTCTTATTTCTGAGGTGTATGCTCCAGTTGGATCTTTTCAATGTCATCATCATCATCATCATTTATTTGTATAGCGCCGACAAGATACAAGATGTCAGTTAAATCCTTCAGTAAAGGAATGGTATCCACCCCAATTGTCTAGGGTCTTCCCATTCACTGCCACCTTGATGGGGTGTCAGGCTACTCATGCACTTTCTATCTATTCTATACATCAGATAAGCATCCCTAGATAGCCAGAATACCTTCACATTGTTGGTGTTTGTACAGCGGAATACCTATGTTCCCACCCCATCTAGGCTACTCTTTCTTCAGACTTTTGGATGGTTGCAAGCCAGCCTAAGGGGCAACCATGTACTGGGCAAGGGTGAAACTGATAGGCTAATGGCATACAGGGATTTTGATGCTAGAAACACCTTACTCTGTAAATAAATTGCAAATGTGCTTCTAATGGGAGGTACCAATGGTCTGGCACCATCAGATTTAAACTCCATGATGTTTCCCTCTCAGCTGATGGTGGAAAATATCGTGTACCTTGTAAGGGGATGTGGAAACATTTTTACACAAATGATTTAAAGCCATATCACAGTATATATTCTGTGTTTTTTTTCTCATTTGCCTTCAGAATATGACCAGGCATATGATGCCACCTATTGCTGGATTGTGGTAATGCAATTCAAATGGATTTTATTTCTACAAGAGCCTAATGTAGCTGCATATTCGAGTTAAGGGTGTCACTTTAAGTGGGAGCTGCCATGATGCTTTAGAAGAGGTACATGGAAATATGCAGACATTTCCATAAAGCAGAGGCTGTGTCCACCTTTGGGACATGGAGGCTAAGGAAGGAGGCAGATATCAGGTAGTGCTGGGTGTTTATATGTGGGATATCACTGATTTCACTAATTTGTTTCCCCCCCCCATCCCTTATAAAGAGGCCTATGACTTCTCTAACTGTGGCCCCACTTGAGTGCCAGGCACAATTAGTACTGTGGGACTCATGGGATGTGCTGGGCTGGGTCTGCAAGGGCAATTAGATATAGATAGTGCCAAATGGGTTTTATATAGGCCTATAGTTGAATAAATTATGGCCTGATGGGAAATCTCCAAGACTGGGGCCCACTGGGATATTCCCTCTGCTACATTTGGTAGACCTGTCCTATCCTGTCTATGGGTCTCTGGTCCATCTCTGTATAAATGAAACCTAGATCTGCCCTGTGCAAGGATAATAACCCAAACATAATAACAATCGGAGCCAGCAAAGTTTAATCACAGGTAAACCAAGCCAGCTGAAATAAAGACCAACTGCAGCCAACTGGAATAAAGGTTCTGGGGTGGAAAACTGGAATGCATTTAAGATGCAACCAATTAAAATAAAGGTTACGGAGAGCAAAACTGGAATAAATCTGACAAGCAGCAAATCGGAATTAAGATAAGCAGCCAACTGAAATGAATGGGAGAATAAACCAGCTGAAAGGTGATTGGGTGAAAGTGGACAGATTTATGCCAAGAATAAGCCATTTGGAATGAACGCATTTAAAAAAAAAAAAGTCCAGTGTGTTGTAGGGGCTGCCATACTAGATAAAATATGCATTTTTAGCTTCATATATGATTAGAGGTGCAGGGGAGGTGAATTCGAGAACACACTCATAATTACTGGGGGTTTATTTGCACCTGGGCCTGCACCTAGGGTTGCCACCTGGCTGGTATTTTACCGGTCTGGCCGGTATTTTTGATGGATGATCCCAATGTTAATAAAATAAGATAAATATATAGCAACCTAAAGAAAAGGTGGCAACCCTACCTGCACCTAGAGTTGCCACCTTTTCTGGAAAAAAATACCGGTCTTCCTATATTCTTGCCGTTGTTTCCTATTAATAACATTGGCATCAATCATCATTTTGAGTAGCCAGGTGGCAACCCTGCCTGCACCACCTTGGGCCCTGCCAGAGCTGCAAAAAGGCTTATTTACTGGCCTGGCCAGTATTTTTGATGGTTGATCCCAATGTTATTAATAGGGAAAAAAGATAAATATATAGGAAGGCCCAGAAAAGGGGGCAACCCTAGCTGTGGGCGTGATGGGTGCTGGGGGAACACCCACAGTTTGTCAGTTCATTCACCATCTTCAAACTGATGGAATAAAGGCAGACCATAAAGATTTGCTTTACTATCCTGCTGCCTTGTGCAACATCAAACAAAAAGGAATTTGCAGAGCTGCCAATAATAATCATGGGCCAGCCCCCAGGGTTCCCTAATTATTAGCCGGCTGGTCAGCTGTGCCCCCATATTCCCAGTGAAAATAAAAACGACCCTCACTCAGGCAACGACTGCTATGCTGATCCCTTCATGACTTATAAATTGCTGCAAATTTCCCCTATTATTAACATGGGGGGGGGGGTTGTTATACAGAGCAGTATTGTCATTGAGGAGTCATCTTCATTAAAGTGAACCCCTGGCCTTGGAGAGCGGGGGAACATTTAAATCTAACTATCCACCATTCCATGATGTTGCTGGCCTTTTAAAGCTTAATCATATGCTGCCACCTCGTGACAATAGTGGCTAACTGCACTAAATCTTCTGGTCTGCACAAATAATGCAATTTTGTCAACCTGAGACAGCAATGTAGATTTTCTCCTAAAACGTCTATGCAAGTGAATAAAGAACTAATCAATTAATCTTTAGTTACCTGTGGGGTAGTTTTCAGAACGTATTCTGTAATTTCACCAAAAGGGCCACGCTTATAATATATGTTTGTATAGGCTATGCACTAACATAGGTCTTGTTTGGCAACATAGGTTGCCATAGTCTTACGTAATCTCTCTGTACAGGCTATAAGCAAACTTAGGGGACTGTTACTTCTGAAATTTTCAAATACATGGGAATACATATGTTTCCATAGTTTTATGGGATCTCTCTGTACAGACTCTGAGCAAACTTAGGGGCTGTTCCTGCTGAATTGTGCTTAGTACAGATGAATATCTATGCTGCCGTAGTTTTATGGGATCTCTCTGTACAGACTATGAGCAAATTTAGGGACAGTTCCTGCTGAATACTACAGAGGAATACGTATGCTGCCATAGTTTTATGCAATCTCTCTGTACAGACTATGAGCAGATTTAGGCGACTGTTCCTGCTGAATTGTGCTTAGTACAGGGAATACATATGCTGCCATAGTTTTATGGGATCTCTCTGTACAGGCTATGAGCAAACTTAGGGGACTGTTCCTGCTGAATTGTGCTGAGTACATGGGATAACTATTCTTTGCATATATATACATGGTATAGCAATGTGCCTTCCAAAAGTGTTTTACTGCTTAAGTATTTGAAATCCAAGGTGGCACTACCAGTATCTAACATTTCAGTGCAGAGTGAATAATGTTCCACTAAGGAGAAACTTAATGAAGACCATGCTCATTCATTTCGCGCCACAAGGCATCAGGTCAGCCGACTCTCAGAATTAATTGCACAATTAGGGATTTAAGAAAAGGTTGGGAGACAGGATTGGGCCGTTCTTCCGTGTCAGAGAGTCCTGAAATGGAAAGTACTGGGGGGTGGAATGAAGGCTGAATAAATCTCATGAAATGTGTTGGGTCATGCTGAGAGGAGACGGAGAGTTTCCCTTGGAAAGTGATGCACGGAAATGTAATTGGTTCCAATCTATCACAATTACATCCAATATTATTCAACTAGACATTAAGCCCGTTAAATTAACGGGCGCTAGAACATATGTAGTCAAACATTTATAAAAACAGAATTGTTCTAGGCGAATTTTCGCCTGCGCTACGCAAATTCACTTACGTGCGAATTTACACTCTGGTCGGCGAACGGTAACATATTTACGTTTTTCAGACTATCACCCACAATGATTAAACACACCACAGCGTAAGGGTGTGAAGTTACGCATCTATCTACTTCGCTAGCGTAAATTCGCCAGAGATGGTCCGTGCGGCACATGCGCAGTAGCGCAATTCCACGCACACAGGGACTGGACACAGAGACACTTGACCTTTACATTAAGCCCATTAAATTAACGGGCGCTAGAACAAATGTAGTCAAACATTTATAAAAACAGAATTGTTGTAGGCGAATTTTCGCCTGCACGACGCAAATTCACTAACGTGCGAATTTACACTCTGGTCGGCGAACGTTAACGTATTTACGTTTTTCAGACTATCACCCACAATGGTAAAACACGCCACAGTGTAAGGGTGCGAAGTTGAGCATCTATCTACTTCGCTAGCGTTAATTCGCCAGAGACGGTCCGTGCAGCACATGCGCAGTAGCGCAATTCCACGCACACAGGGACTGGACGCAGAGACACTTGAACTTTACATTAAGCCCGTTAAATTAACAGGCGCTAGAACAAATGTAGTCAAACGTTTATAAAAACAGAATTGTTGTAGGCGAATTTTCGCCTGCGCTACGCAAATTCACTAATGTGCGAATTCAGACTATTACCCACAATGCTAAAACACACCACAGTGTAAGGGTGCAAAATTGCGCGTCTATCTACTTTGCTAGCATAAATTATCACTCAATGGGAATTGAACACTAAAAGCACTGGTCAGAGGCATTTACCTTACACACTTCACTACAGGCTTCCATTGTTTCTAATCTAAGTACTGGCACTGATACCATTAGCTAGTGATTGGCAACCTCTAATGGCCAAAACTGGTAAATTGCGGCACATGCGCAGTAGCACAATTCCACGGACACAGGGACTGGACGCAGAGACACTTGAAATTTATTATATAGGATGGAGTGTTTGGTGCTGGATTATAACAAATTGTGCAGCTAAGGAGGCATTCCTGGAGCCTTATATACTGTCCCACTGCTCCCCTGCTCTTCATCCTGGATTGGGTCTATAATAAGCGCAGCTCCGGTCCACTACCCAACCTGCAACTGCTTTATCTGCAACCTGACCTGTCACACAATGACCACCATAACATGGGCCCTGATGCCATCAAAAGTGGCATCATCCTAAAATAACGATTCAGACAAATACTCTGCTATATAGCAAACATAATCTGAACCTCTCATTTACAATTTACACATAAAATCTAAGGATGGCATCAAATGTTGAACCAAATCATTTGTCATATTCCATTGGTCAGAGCTTTAAATTCACATGGCTTTAGGCATGGGTTGGTTTGCGTTAATACTGCAGTCTATTTGGTTAAACCCCAAACTGAAAACTGGATTTGGTGCACCCCAATCATAAACCCAGAAGTCATACCATCCTATGGTAAGGGAAGGTGACAAGGCAAAAAAGCTGGAAAAAACCTGCTGACCCAGACCCGGACCCCACGGAAGACTGTGTGCTCAATGTGCTCCCCCTGACCCCCCCCCCCTATTGTGAGCATCAAATATAGAAGTTAAAGGTACACGAGGAGTGGTAGCTCCGGTGGCCCCAGACACTTAGTTAGACCGTGCATGTGGCCACTAGGGTTGCCACCTTTTCTTGAAAAAAATACCAGCCTTCCTATATATTTATCTTTAATTTCCCTAAAAATAACATTGGGATCAACCATCATTAATACGGGCCAGGCCCGTAAAATACCAGCCAGGTGGCAACCCTAGTAGCCACCCTTCATGACTACTAGGAATAAAGAGCTGCATGGAATTAAAACATGTATATGTGGCTGCAATTATGATTTAGGACCCATCTAGGGGTTATGGTAGGTTTGATGGGCTGCCTGAAACCACATTGGAGGCAAAACAATACTATTGGGTTTATTTCATATTTTAATTAGTTTATTAGTATCCTTAAAGAGATTCTGACACCTAAAGTCAAACTCTTTTTTACCTCTATTATAATAACTGGCTTTGAAAGCTACTTCTAACTTTGCCATAAGGTATTTGCATGATGCTTTTACATTACCTGTCTGATCCCCCTATGTTCCTGTATGAGGGGGCTGCCATATTTGTGCACCCGGCATCTGTTATCATTACAAACTGTAACTAACAGACTGAGATGGGACTGTTAGGCTGGCAAAGTAAGAGTGTCAGGGTGCCAGAGAGTCAGGCTTAGAAATTTCAGCTAACAGTTATATACAAAAACAAACCTCTCAGCAAAAAAATGATCAACATGACCTATAGGTAACAATTAATGTACATTCATATGTTAAAATTAATTTTTTAGTGTCAGTATCACTTTAAGGTATGGAGATCCAATTACAGAGAAAACCCTTATCTGGAAACCCTAAGTCCCAAGCAGATCCTAAACCTGCATTTGTATATATGGAATTCTCAAGTAATTTAAAAAAATGGCTAGAGAGTAGGTCTGGCCATTGCATAAGGGGGGATCAGGTTATTTAGCTCTCAGAATTAATTGCATAATTAGGAATTTATATAAAAAGCTTTGGATAAAGAATTGGACTGTTCTTCATAGATTACAGAAATTAAAGTGCTATGGAGCTAAATGAAGGTAGAATAAATCATGAGAATGTGCTGGGGAGCTGGGAAGGATACCCATGTAAATATAATTGCTTCCAATCTGTCTCCATTACTCTCTTTTCAGGTACATGTTTTTGTTTTGAAGGCTGCCTTGTAGGTCTGAGTACTCTTTCTAATGTTTGAACCAGGGCTAGTAACTAGTAATCCATAGCAACTGTCATCTGACGAATATATATTATTTCACTATAACTGAGCCCCCTCCTTCCAGTACCAAGTCTGCTTGCAGGTTTTAGCCTTGCTTGGGTAGAGAGAAAGGAGAATACTCAGGCACCTCTCTACTATTGGGAATCAGGGGGTACTGCAGTAAGGGTCCCCAGGAGATCTAAAAGTCTGTTTTTTCAGGCAAAAGGGTGGGTAGGTTTGGACCACATCATGGGTGGGATTTTAATACAATGGGCATGAGTAGGGAATAGTCAGGTGTCCATGGATGTTTTTTTTTTTTTTTTCATTGGGGCCCCATTTCTCTTTTTTGTGGTCCCTGCTAACTTACGTAGTACAGAGCCCTTCCAGGGATAATTTGAGTGACTGTGTACCCTCCTTGATCTCTCACTTTAATGACTCATAGATTTTAAGGCACCAGAGAGAGAGATTAGGTTTAAAATATTATGCAATAAGTCCTTCCCCAGTAATAGAAGCACAGTACTCAGCTCCTAGAAATGACCGTAAATTGTTGGCATTACTATTAATGAAAGGTTGGAAACGTCTTCTTCTGCAGAACTTGCTGAAAGCCTCCAGCAGTCCAGTGGTACTTACCAATCACTAGAGACAATGAATAACAGTGGCTTCTGGTGCCCACCAGTGGTGTAGCTATAGGGGAAGCATATGCTCACACACCTGTGTGTGTGACCCATATGGGAAACCTGGAAAATAACGTTGATGGGGAAGTTAAACCTCTGGAGGCAGTGATCGATGGACAGGTAAAGATCTAGTGACCTTCCATGGACAAGTAGACATCTAGACAGTAGTCTAAAATGTTGAAAGGTTTTACTGGTGACTCCTGTATCTTAAGCCTTGTTGGAGTATGGTGAGGGTTAAATACTGGTGGGCACTGTTGGACTGGATCTCGTAAGCCCACCATAGAACCTGACATCCTGGTCCCACTTTCATAGAAGCTTCATAGAGACAGTGCAATATGGTATTGTTCTTTATATAGGGCCATGACGGAAATAAGTATGGTCCAATGGCAGTTATCATATACGAATAACCACTAACACACACACACAAAAGAAAAAGAAAGTGTATATTACACAACTGCTTAAATAGCAACATATTTGCAATAATCCTGCATGTGATTTCCCCTATATCAGCGAAATTATGCCAATGGTCATTATTGGCATCATATGATTCCTATTTGCTGTTCCCTCATTAGGGATGTTACACTGTTAATATAATAGATCTGCTTTCTTCTGATCCCGTTGATACACTTGAAACACATATTTCACCCCATTCTCCTCCTGAATTCCCGATGGAACGCCTGGATAACTAAAAAGGAGAATAACAATAAAAGATAAGTAAAAGGACAGGAAAAAAAATCCACTTTTATCTTGTAGTTGCAGCTTTGGTCAAAACAAAGAGATAAAGGGATCAGGAATGTTACTTACTTCTCTTTTAATTCAAAAATGTTTTTGTCAAATTCAGGAAAAAATGTGTCGCACTCAAAGTCAGCCAGAATTTTGGTGAAGTAGATGTGGTTGCACCAAGGATGTTGCATCAGGTTCTGCAGGGAGTAGCCAGAGAAGAAGAGCAGTTACTTTAG
>CM044435.1:6289773-6312239 GCA_024363595.1 Xenopus borealis
GTTGTACTGGTCAGGTTGTTAATATGCGTTTGATTTTGGCTGTGATTGGTGCCCTTTAAGAATATGTAGCTATAACCACACAAAAGTCCTGTATTTCTTCAGTGGCAGGGCTACGCACAATTCAAGAACACACAGCACACATAAGAATCTCTTTTTCATTTTATTAGAAGGAATGTTTTCTTAAAAATGAAAAAGGCAGCAGGGAAAATACAAAGAGGGCTTTAGAGTCTCTGAGGGGAACTTGCCTGCGGATACACACAGCTCAGGTTTTTACTTACAGACAAAACCCATTCACCCCCGGCAGGGCTAGAAATACATTTATGTGCTGGTTGTCGGACTAGGTCTAGGCTATAGTGATGGGCGAATTTATTCGGCAGGGGCGAATTCACGGCGAATTCCCGCAATTCACCGTTGGCGAATAAATTCGCGAATCGCCAGCTTTGCAAAAATTCGCCAGAAAAACGAGTCGCGCTTAGTTTTTGACGCGACAAAGTTGATACGACGCGCGTCAAAAGCGTCCCGCTTCGCGAATTTATCGCCAATTATATAGAGGGGTCAATTATCCTTTCTTTCATGCCACTCTCCAGCCTTTCTAGGTGTCCTTTATCCAATATCAATTATAGATACAGAAAACCATTAAAGGGGTTGTTAACTCAAAGGTGAACTTTTAGTATAATGTAGAGAGTGATATTCTGAGACAATTTGCAATTGGTTTTCATTTTTTATTGTTTGTGGTTTTATAGTTATTTAGCTTTTTATTCAGCAGCTCTCTAGTTTGCAGTGTCAGCAATTTGGTTTCTAGGGTACAAATTACCCTAGCAACCCTGCACTGATTTGAATAAGAGACTGGAATATGAATAGGAGACAGACTGAATAGAATAAGTAATAAAAAGTGGCAATAACAATATATTTGTAGCCTTACAGAGCATTTGTTTTTAGATGGTGTCAGTGACCCCCATTAAAAAGCTGCAAAGAAACAGAAGAAAATTGCAAATCATTAAAAAACTATAAAAAATTCATAATGAAGACCAATTGAAAAGTCTCTTAGAATTGGTCCTTCTACAATATACTAAAACTTGAAGGTGAACCACTCCTTTAACGTGCACCCGATATAATGTCTGGTCCATTTCTGTACCCCTTCCCCTCCAGAGAGGGCAAACCCTGCTATTGGAGAACCTCTGCTTCCTCCGAAAAGGTTTTTTTCTGAGAAGTTGTGTGGGATTTAATTTTGAGACTTGATGAAGCTGGGCCGAGGCAGAGCAAGCAACGCTGATGCCCGTGTAGGGGACAAAGCATTATTAAATTCTGCATACAAAATAAATGTAAGCGTAAGTAAAGGGGGTGTGAACTTTTCATAGAATTGGCAGCCCAAGAGGCAAATACATCTAAAGTTATAATGTAATGAACCATCAGGAGGAGGGACATGGTTCTCTTTAGGTGTAATGTATATACAAAATGTTTCCCTTTATATCAGTTACATGGAAATACTAAGAGATAAACGTGCTGTATGATATTCCTTTTATTCCTCTTTCAGTCCCTGCCTTATCCTTGGATGTTTTGTTCCCATGACCTTTTATATTTCCTCCTTTGCACCAAAACTTTGTTTTAATTTTTACAATAAATTTGCCTGGGTTGTGACTTGATCTGATGTCCATTAGGGCACAGGCAGTTAAGGGCTAGGTCCAGACGAGAAGATTCGGGGAGATTAGTCGCCTGGCGACTAATAGCCTTGTGACTATCTCCCCGAACCGCTTCCCCCTGCTTTACTGCTGCTTCAATGAAGAATCACCTGCGCCTATTTATACGCGGCGCTCACGAGGCAATTTTCAGCGACTTAGGAAAACGCAGCGCCACGTGTGAATAGGCGCAGATGACTTTATATCTTGTGGGTGGGAGACACGGGTAAGCAATTCCGGGAGATTAGTCGCCCCAAAGAAGTGCCGATTAGTCGCCAGGCGACTAATCTCCCTGAATCTTCCCATGTGATTAGGGTTGCCACCTTTTCTGGAAAAAAAGACCGGCCTTCCTATATATTTATCCTTTTTTCCTATTAATAACATTGGGATCAACCATCAAAAATACCGGCCAGGCCGGTAAAATACCAGCCAGGCCGGTAAAATACCAGCCAGGCCGGTAAAATACCAGCCAGGCCGGTAAAATACCAGCCAGGCCGGTAAAATACCCTAAAAGTGGGCAGACATAGACATAAAGCAATAAATCTGTCTGTGTAAAAAGAATCAAAGGATATTAAATCTGAACCTAATGATCTTCTACAAATATGCACCCCCCTTCGAACAACATTATCAGCACACCTGGTGATGGGGGTCAGGAAATGATCTGCAGAAAAAAAAACAAAAAAAAACACTCCTTCCCCCATTTTTAGACAATGCACTTATCAGGCTTTAATGAACAGGTCTCAATATATACATTAAAAAAGTGAATTTTACTGGGACATCATATTCTGTCTCCATAAAGTATTTATTATCAAAAATATATTGCGCAGCCTATAACTAGTTCATGGATATTCATATTTACAAGTCTGTAAAGCAAGCGTCACACAAAATAGTCCCTGTTATATGTACAAAAATCGCTTATTGAAACAGCTCAAGAGATAAAAACGCAGAGATAAATGAAGCTCTTACAGACAGATTAGCTTATGACAGGACACAAAGATCTCATTGTTTTTTTTTTGTCTTCTGTAAAAGAAAAGGGTGTCTCCTTAATGTATCCAGTTTTCATATTCCGCTGGTACTACTGTGCATTGGAGAATTCTCTCTTCTGGTGACATTCCCAAAATCTGAGTAAAAAACAAAAACCAAAACATCAGAATAGAGTCAAGTAGTAGTTTCAATGAATAGGCCCTTCTACGATATATCAAAAGTTAACTTGAAGGTGAACCACCCCTTTAACCCTAAAATAGATGTGGCAGATTCCTACAGGGAAAAGGGGTGCTGTGGGGATCCAATACAAATGAATGTGGTTAATAAGTGACCCCAATTGTAAAAACATTCAAACAATAAGTATTGAAAATTATTATTTTTTTTTTTATGGTCAAAACTCTCAAATTCGAAATTTTGAATTATCCAAACTCATTTTGAGTTTGAATTCAAATTTCGAGAGATTTATCATATTCTGGCCCTTTAAGAACTCGAATTTGACTGTTTGCCAGCTAAAACCTGTTGAGTTCATGTACAAGTCAATGGGAGAGGTCCAGGGATCAATTTGGACATTTTTTTTTCGGAGAAGAAACTCGAATCGAGTTTAGTCTATTTGAGTTTTCGAGTCGGTAAAATTCGTCCTAGTTTTAGATATTCTATTTTTTTTTTAATAAACAACCCCCCCAGTCGAATTTCTAATATATTCAAATTTAATAGAGTTTTAAAAAACAAAAAAACATAAATTAAAAATTTGTCCATTAATAAATGTGTCTCTATATGTATTTTATTCTTGCTCATTTATTTAAAGGGATACGGTCATGGGAATATATATATATTTTTTCAAAACACATCAGTTAATAGTGCTGCTCCAGCAGAATTCTGCACCGAAATCCATTTCTCAAAAGAGCAAACAGATTTTATTTATATTCAGTTTTGAAATCTGACATTGGGCTAGACATATTCTCAATTTCTCAGCTGCCCCAAGTCATATGACTTGTGCTCTGATAAACTTCAGTCACTCTGTACTGCAAGTTAGAATGATATCACCCCTCCCTTCCCCCCTCACCAGTCTAGCAACAGAACAATAGGAAGGTAACCAGATAACAGCTGCCTGGTAGATCTAAGAACAGCACTCAATAGTAAAAAAAAAAAACATTTCCTACCGAGACTCCTTCAGTTACATTGAGGAGGAAAAACACCAGCCTGCCAGAAAGCAGTTCCCTCCTAAAGTGCTGGCACAAGTCACATGACATGGGGCACCTGGGAAATTGACAAAATGGCTAGCCCCATGTCAGATTTCAAAATTGAATATATAAAAAAAAAAAAAATCTGTTTGAGAAATGTATTTCAGAGCAGAATTCTGCTGGAGTAGCACAAATTAACTGATGTGGTTTGAAAAAAAAAAACAAAAAAAAAAAACGTTCTCATGACAGTATCCCTTAAACTTGTTTTGGGATAACACTTCCAAATAATTACCAGTTTAATGACTGCTTTGCCGCTGGACTTTCGGTCCAACACTCTGAGTCTCTTCTTCTGGATTTGGTCGCTTGCCCGAGTATACCACAGAATGGAGCGTGTTCCTGGCTGTAAAACAAGCATCAGGCATTTGTTATTAACAACTATCTGGATTATAGCATCGATAGCAACTGTAATTTAGTTACAATGCACCAATACAACAGTATAAGTAACCATGGGCCAGTGCCTAGGAGGCAGAGGGATGTCCCATGGCTTCCTATATGGCAAATACAAATATAGCAAAACAATATGTTATGTTTATACTAGGGCTAAATCCGGCAGCAAAGCAGAAGTGAGGAGGCGACTACTTGGGAGAAGGCGGAGGTCAAGTGCAGTGATTTTCAACCTTGTGCCTCCAGCTGTTAAGAAACTACAAGTCCCACAATGCATTTGCCTGACTGTGTCTGTCAGACGCCTTCATTGCATTGTGGGACTTGTAGTTCCTTAACAGCTGGAGGCACAAGGTTGAAAATCACTGGGTGCCTAGGGCAGCACTGGACCAAAATACAGCCCAGACCAAATCTGTTCCAGAGCACTGCACGGTGGATAATCACTAATGACTGCACAGCTTCTTTATATAATGAGCAGAATGGGAATGTTCCTCTGTTTACAAGAAAGTCTCCATGAACCATCACAAAAGAATGTGACATTATTCCTCTGGCCTTGACATCGTTAAACATATGTAACCATGTTACCGGGGCAACAGGCGACGATGAGCCCATGGACTCGTTTGCGCACATATTTGCATAAAAATAGCAGATCAGAAAAACACCATTTATTCATTCAAGAACAAGAACACAAGGTCTAGAGAGGATGGGAAGCAGATGGGTTTAGTCTATTAGGAAATAAGATGTTTTGCAGTTATAGATGATGTTATTATGACAAAATAAAGGCCAGGAATGAATCTCCTTGTGCTTCTCCAAAGCAGGACCTCCTGCATAATCTCACCGATCACTCCTCAGACTCTGTACATAAAGCAGTGATCCATGAGCGAGCGATCAAAACACTGCGCAGAAATCTCAACCACAGTGTTTCAGGTTGGATAATAAACCCCAAAACATTTAGGGGGGCAAATTCACTAAAGGGCAAATTTTTGCCAGCAAACAATCCCCCCGCATTTTGAGCCACTAATTCACTAAAATGCGCAGTTGCTTCTCAGCAGACAAATACTAGCACGGTGTCGCTAGAGTTAATTCGTCAGCACGTTCATTTCTGCCTGGCGAAACGTCTTTGGTACTCTTATGCTTAGGTGAATTTAAATAGGACGGGTACATATAGGTCCTATATATATCAGGGGCCCCCAACCACCGGGCAATGCTGAACTGGGCCGCGGAGCCTAGCCCACAATTAAGGTGCGACAAAATGGATGCCGGCGCACCAGGGTTGGATGCCGGTGTCCCCAAATTGGATGCCGACCCCCCCAAGAAGCTCTGGAGAAAGTCAAAGTTCTGAAAAATTCACATAGTAGTGAATTCGTGGTGTGCGATTGTTCGCTGATCGAATTATCACCTGGCGATAGGGTACAAAACTACGCTATCAATGGTCTCTTTCGCTAGCGAATCGTCTTCTACGCCTGCTAACAAATTGGCTATGTCCCTGGGGATGGGATTTCTGGCAAGTTTTCACCTAGACTGGGCTCACTCCTCCGCTTTTTCCCCAATGCCACAAATATACAAGTACACATTTCTTATAAGAGAAAAAAAAAAAAGTACTGGGCGGTAAACTATTTAATTCCATAAATGGTAGCAATCTCATAGTACAGTGATTTCTCATGATTCTGGAAGACTCACCCCCCCCCCCATGGCCCTTGGGGAGTTAGTACGGAGCAGTAATAATTACCTTGCATTAAGTAAGACTGCTGGTTGTCACTGTGGCTGTAATGTAGAATGCTGCTCCCTTGCCAATATCCTAGAAAAAGTAATTTTGCTTTATCAGAATACGCACAGAAAAAGAAAAAAGCTGTATTTAAAGAAGGAAAGACATGAAAACTGAGAATGTGTGTATTATCTATTACTAGAGACCCTGAAAACTAAATCAGCCTCTTGGCACCTTCTCTGCAGCCTTGGGGCTGGATAGGCATGAGCAGTCAAGTGAGAAGCAGGCTTTTTGATTCTAAGTTCAGCTTTTCACCCTACTCAGCATCCACACCCAGACCACAGAGAAGACAGAAATGTGGTGCTCTTATGGGTAAGCAAAAGGCCATGGTTGAATTTGGCAAATATTATAGAGGGTATATGAAGCAATGGAGTGGCATTGGTTTTGCGAGCTTACCTTGAAGTCCGGAAGTCCCATGATGCACGTCTCCCTGGCTAGGGTTTGGATTACTGGCAGAACTCCCTTCAATCACTCCCATCTGACCTCCTGACAAGAAAAGGGACAGTTAATTGTACCCGACGACAGACAAATACTGTGATGATAAAATACTGTGATGATGAAATACTGTGATGAGTCAGACTAAAAGTGCCAGAATATCAAGAGTTTGATAGTTACTTTATTGAAACCAGGCTAAGGAAATTTAAAGCAACAGCACCATAACTTCCTTTTCTCATGGAGAGAAGGTATGCTATTGAAATTCTCATATTGGGACCAACTGGCAGCCTCAGTCAGATCTCAATCACAATGAGCGCTTGCGTGTGCATGAGAAATCATTATCTTATTTTGCAACGAAGAAGAAAATGTAAGCAATCATGCTTAAATTAACCGATCTGCTGCAGAAACAAAGCAAGGAAAGTAAACTATTGCATAGGAATGGGTATCATACCTCCATTGTTGCTGCAACCAGGCATGCTCTCTCCTGGAGAATAACTCATCAACCCACCGTTGCCATTCCCATTTGGATTTGAAGGCACTGATGCAAGAAGACCTGTAAAAAAAGCAGCTGGGTGTAATATTGCAGTCATAACAATGAACTCAAGCCATCAGAACCTCTTGACAATTGTATAATGTTCGGTTAACAGCAGATGTAATGGGGATATCATGCCAAATGAGACTCACCCAGTCCTCTGTAGCGAGACAGCTGCTGGTATATTTGTTTCATCCTCTCAATGTTCAGGCGGCTTGCTTCAGCATGGTTCACCATTGGTTTGGGGTAATGCACTCCGATGATGCACTTTGCAGCTTTCTGTACTGTCTCGGGTGCATTCCATGGGTCATAAATGTACTTTGGGGGAAAACCCTTCAGAATAGGCAAATAACGTCTGTGCAAAAAGAAGTAAAACAGGTTGTTGGTTTTTTTTTTTTTTTTTTTTGCAATAAATGAAGTCATGCAATATGTTTACTAGAGTAAAGGTGTCCATAGACCAACCAATCCTCCACGGTATTTGACTGAACTGGCCATGGGCTGACAAGCATAAAATTATTGCAAAGCGTCTTTGCATCTTCATTTTTCATTTGAGTCAGACGGTCCCTAACTGCAGTGCAGGGAAACAAATCATACTTATGAACAGCAGGGGGAGCCCTCGCCTTACTTCCCAGCCGAGCAGAACTGCAGCAGCTTTATTTCCCTGTAGAGCAGTCGGCAACTGTGTAGAGATTTGTATTGGATTTTATCCCCTTTAATGTTTCCAACTCCAGCTGTAGGGGCCAAGATCACGGAGCCAGATTTAAACGGATAAACTGGGATTCTATTTGGAGGATTATTTTACTAGAGCCACTGGTTCTCCTGAGTTGGAGAAAGTTAGTTTTAAACAATAGAACATCCACATTAGATTGCATGCCAACACAGGACCCAGTGCAGTCTGTATATTCTGATTATTAATTAGTCTTGCTGTATCGAATCCGGATTTGATTCGTGCTATTTTGATAATTTATTATGATCCCTAAGCTTAGCCCAGATCCCACTGAGCATGTGCACAGTCTTGGTCTTGCAAAGATGTATAACAAAGTTACAAGATGACAGCCCCCTGTGGCCAACTTTGAAAGCATAAATCATTTGTTTGATTAGGCTTGTGGTGCAGTAAGTTCATGTTTATGTTTAGTATACAAAATACAGCATTTCTACCCTTATTCTATTTTAGCCTTTCCTTGTCCTTTAAGATGGCAACTTCACGGAAACCACTGCAAGGCAAAACGTTCACTCATGGATTTTAAAAGCCACCAGTGCGTCTAGCAAACACGCAATTTACTATTGAGGTACCTGATATAATCTCCATTGGGGTCAGTTCTTTTTCCAAAGCCAACGGGGCAGTAACAGTGAAAAAACTGCTGGAAAAAGGAACTGCAGGAGAGCCACATCCAACTTCCTGCATTCACACTCCAATCAGCATCGAGTAGCAGCTCCTCAAATACCTACAGAAAAAAAAACAAACACCAACAGCTTAGTGTAAATGGCTAGAAAAAAAAAAACATTGCCTACAAAACATCCACATAGCTAAAGAAATATCAATGGCATTCTAAAGTTCTGGTTTAAGCCATTCAAGCTTGTGGCGTCATTTCTTTTGCAGATAAAAGTTTAATTCAATTGCAGACGTAGAAATACATCTGGCTGTTCTATCAGATAACGACACAGCAAGATCACATTTCGAGTAACCCATTTATTCCTCCAGCGTGGCTAAATCTGGATACACGGCTACATTCTATATGATCAATCCTGTGCTTAGCTTGCAGGAGGTCAGATATAGAAAGTAGGTCATGATGTAGGTGTTCTATATACCAGGCCCCTTCTGTGCAGTCTCAGTGGCAACTCTTCTGTTTCACTAGAGGTTGTTTATTGAACCCCTTAACTGAAATTTGAATGTGTATACAGCAGGTTTCTGTTCTTCTTACTCTTACCTACTCCCCATACCCACATACCTTTCAAATATTATAACCCATCCAACATGCTTGTTGGAATCCAAACCACTAGGAGGTGATATATCCACTAGGGATGCACCGAATCCAGGATTCGGTTCGGGATTCGGCCTTTATCAGCAGGATTTGGATTCGGCCGAATCCTTCTGCCTGGCCGAACCGAATCCGAATTTGCATATGCAAATTAGGGCCAGGGAGCTAAATCACGTGACTTTTTGGCACAAAACAAGGAAGTAAAAAATGTTTTCCCCTTCCCACCCATAATTTGCATATGCAAATTAGGGTTCGGATTCGGTTCAGTATTCGGCCAAATCTTTCGGGAAGGATTCGGGGGTTCGGCCGAATCCAAAATAGTGGATTCGGTGCATCCCTAATATCCACTGGCACCTTGGGAGTAGTTCACTATAGAGAGAAGAAACTGGGTCCTCCTTTAAATGGGCAGTACACCAAAAATCTAAGATTTTGTTATTTCTTGTTTTAAAAAGGGCAAGCAGGGAAATAATGGAAACTACATCATCTACAAAAATGGGGAACAGACACAAAGGTCACCAAGAAAAAGTAAAAAAAAAAAAATATATATTGGAATATCTTAGGGGTCTGGTGCTACATGGGCACTTAATCATAGCCTCTATATTTGGTGGTTAATTAAATTCCCAGTGTACAGATAAACCCCTTGCATAGCAAAACAAAGGGCAAAGTGAGTTGGGTTTGTTTACTGGTATTTTTTTTAATCTTAACTTGCAAGGACCAAACATGGAGCAGCCCTGTTTCCCCACATAAGGGTAAGGGCACACGGCCAGATTCGGGGAGATTAAGTCACCTGGCGACTTATCGCCTCTTCTTCTGGGCAACAATCGATCTGCTTTTCTGCCTGCTTGAATGAAAAGTCGCTAGCAGTATGGCAGTCATGGAGCTTCGTTTTCCGAAGTTGCCTCACGAGGAAATTTCGGGTGACTTTAGAAAACGAAAGCGCCTCGAGTGCCATACCGCTAGCGACTCATTCAAGCAGGCGGGAATCCACGGGAAGGCAGACTGGGGAGATTGTAACCCAGAATAGAGGCGATTAGGCTCCCTGAATCTTGCGGTGTGCCCTCAACTCTAAAGCTCAAGAAATAACAAAAACATTGATAACAAGTGGTAAATAATATGCTTAGCACAAGCCCTATTCACTCCACTCATTCCTTTAAAGGAACTGTCCAGTATAAAAATGAAAAATGTAAGTTAGAAAGGCTGGAGTGACTGAACAGAACAGATTACTTCCTATTTACCCACTTTTTATTTTTACACTGAACTGTTCCTTTAAAGGAGGGCCCAGTTTCCTGTATAAAGTTGGACCTAAGAAGACCTTACTGCACATGGTAAGGAAAACCTGTCTATCAAGCCTGACTTGCAATGCTGCAATATTCATTGAAAAAAATGGAAAATAATAGATCATTCTCAACTTGAAAAAAAAACGAAAAGGCACCTGAAAGAACACCCTGTTCGTGCAATGTAGAGAGATATTTTACCTTCAAAGCGGTCATGTAATTTCCTACAGAAAGGGGTTGTTCACACTTTTTTTCAGTTTAGTTTTTCATATAGTTCTACAGTAGAACCCCCCATTTTACATCCCCTGATTTTAAGTTTTCCCTCATTTTTACATTGCTGTTTTGTTGTCCCATCTCTATATTACACATAACACATTTCCCTGGATTTTAAACCATTTTTTTCCTGGTCCCTAGAAGGTGAACGACCCCTTTAACTGTATGTCAGGCTGCAATGAATATTGAAAACAGGACGAAGATACAATAGAAAAAGTTTAACTATACCTTCATTCCTTCTTCCCAGCTAATCCAGAGGTCTCCCCTAGTGAGGAAACATGCCACAGCATGACGCGCCAGATGATGAATCCAGCCTTCCTGACGCAGTTGAGTCATGATCGCATCAATCCAGGGAAACCCAGTTCTTCCCTCTGCCCATTTAGCAAGCGCCTCTGAGTTTCTATCCCAAGGAATCTGTACACATATGGGGTTACCATCCATCTTATCAAAGCGAGGGTTGTTTGTGGCCGCAGTGTAAAAAAATTCACGCCACAGAAGCTGCCCATAAAGAGACAACGGGGGTGAACTGTTTTTCTTTACCTGGATTAAAACAGTTCAGTGGAAAAAAAAAAAAAGGTTAGTACAGCTTTAATTGTTTAATTATATAAATAACTGCATTACTTGACCTTGGCATTTGGGATTAAAAAAAGCAAATTGCCTAAAAAGTAAGAATGATGTAGTTCCATCATAACATGCAGCCTGCTCTAACAGTATTGTGACAAATATTATGCATTAATAGCCATTACAATATGATCATAAAATCACATCCTGGTCCTGTAGGGTCTGAAATATGGAAACCTTGGAATGTTACCTTTTTATACAAGTCGGTAAGCTTGAAGTAGAACAGACGACAAGACAGACATCCAAACCGCAAGTAAGGGCTAAGACCGGTAGTACTTGCAAGAAGGGAGTTGGCGTTCATTCGGGGCCTTTCGAAGTTTGCAACCCATGCCTAGAACAGTACAGATGATGATTGTTCACAGTTAAAACAGTATAAATGTCCATGTTTGGCCTATTTCTTTAAGGGAAATAAATATGGTGAGGTTATATCAACACAGAGTGGAAGATGAACACTCCAAGCATACTTTCCCATATTATCAAGGTTAAGGCATGCTGGAGGTTGTATACTTAGTCCAGATGGGGAGATTCGGGGGCGATCCGTCGCCTGGTGACTTTTCGCCGCGATGGATCGCCCCCGAATCTCCCCGAATAGCTAGGCACACGGCCGCTCCATGTGAATAAGCGCAGGCGTTTTTAAGCCTCGCCGGTGCCTAGCTATTCGGGGGCGATCCGTCGCGGCGAGAAGTCGCCAGGCGACGGATCACCCCCAAATCTCCCCGTCTGGACTAAGCCTTAAAGTGATACGGACACGTTCCTATAAAAATAGAACCGTGTTGGTATCAGTGAAGAGAAGCTGCACGCAAAATATAAGCAGCTGAAAGCCACCCCCAGCAAACCTTAGCAACAGCGACCCTCCAACACCATTAAATCATCTTGCGAAGTTGTGAGATCCCTCCATTGGCTGGAGTCTGCTTCCATTTGTTATCAGCCTACGGAGGGATCGCTCCGCCCAGCATAACTGAAACAACGCAGCAAGAGAGGGTCGCCATGACTAAGGTTCACAGGGCTGGGGCAGCTTTGGGAGGCTTTCTGCTCCTTATATTTTGTGTGCATCTTATTTTTACAGATACTGACACGCTCATGTGTCAGTAGCACTTTAAAGCAACATTACTCAGAATCTTCCCCAACTCCAGGGCCCTAAAGCAAAAAATGAGTCCCAGCTAATCTGTGTAAGTCTAGCTCCATGTTCTTTGCCCTACATTTGGAGTTGGAGGCATTAAGTCCAGTTTCCAAGCACTGAACAAGTTTGTCATTCCTCCCCGTGTCCGATTCCAGTGTAATATGATGACCCCAAAATAACACAATAATCTGTGAAGGTAAGAGCAAGATGGCTGACATAGTGCTTGGAAAAGGCAGTCATTAAAGACTTCCCTTGAATCTATAACGGAGTATTTGAACAATAAGAATTCTTATTGTTAAATGGGTTTCTATGTGTAATTTACTTTTATAGAAACTAATGGGTCATAGTCAGACAGATTTATGGTTTAAATTTACTTCCCTTTAAGGGTAGTGACACACGGCAGATTTGGGGAGATTCAGTCGCCTGGCGACTAATCGTTTGTTCTTCTGGGTGATAAGCTCCCCGAATTGCCTTCCCTTCCTGTATAATGAAGAGCCGCCTGCGCTAAGCACACGCAGTGCTTTGTTTTCTGAAGTTGCCCAAAGTTTCCTCGTGAGGCAACTTCAGAAAACAAAGCGCTGTGCGTGCTTAGCGCAGAAGACTCTTCATTATACAGGAAGGGAAGACACACAAAGGCAGTTCGGGGAGATTGTCACCCAGAAGAACAGGTGATTAGTTGCCTGTTCGACTAAATCTCCACCAATCTGCCTGTGTGTCACTACTCTTAAGCTTTTCCTTTCTGCCCACACAGCTGCCTACATAGACAAATCTCACAAAGATTTCACATTTAAAGGGGTGGTTCAACTTCAAGTTAACTTTTAGTATTTTGTAGAAGGGCCAATTCTAAGAAACTTTTCAATTGGTCTTCATTATTTATTTTTCATAGTTTTTTAATGATTTGCAATTTTCTTCTGTTTCCTTGCACTATTCAAATGGGGGTCATTGACACCATCTAAAAACAAATGCTCTGTAAGGCTACACATGTATTGTTATTGCCACTTTTTATTACTTATTCTATTCAGTCCATCTCCTATTCATATTCCAGTCTCTTATTCAAATCAATGCAGGGTTGCTAGGGTAATTTGTACCCTAGAAACCAAATTGCTGACACTGCAAAATAGAGAGCTGCTGAATAAAAAGCTAAATAACTATAAAACCACAAATAATAAAAAATGAAAACCAATTGCAAATTGTCTCAGAATATCACTCGCTACATTATACTAAAAGTTAATTCAAAGGTGAACAACCCCTTTAAGTCACGTTGTCAGGAATATTATAATCGTATACAACTAGAGGGATCAATGCATACTATCCTTGTTATTATTTTTTTAACCTACCTTCCTCTCCAGGTGTCTCTCTAAGCGAGTGAGAGCTTCTGTTTCTCCTCCAGGCCACACAGCAGATGGAAGTCCTTCTGTATCGAAGCCTAAAGCACGATTACAAAGAATTCTTACTATCTCCTCTAGCTACTCAGCATAAACAATCATATAACAGAAGTACAGAAATCACTGCAACAAAACAGTTCAACTGATTTAGAATCTTGGTAATGGTCAACACATTCGTTAACTCCTTGGGGCTAAGCAGGCGAGGTAAGTTCCATTTCCGGCAAAGGGACACGCGCCGACAAAATCTGACTCCTGGTATGAAAGGATTAGAATTTAGAGCAATATTTGGGCTAATTTTAGTAGAATTTACCAATAGTAGAGACTGATTTCTAACAAAGAGATTTACAAACATCTATCCCAAACTATTGTACATGACCAGGACAGACAAAACACATTCTAAAAACAAAAAGGGTTTTAACTCTATTCAGGACTCCGGAAACAGTTCTACCATCCCAACCCGCTCCCAATAAAATATTCAATGTTCAATGTTTGAGTTAATATTTGAGTTAAACTTAAAGGGATCCTGTCATGGGAAAAAAAATTTTTTCAAAATACATCAGTTAATAGTGCTGTTCCAGAAGAATTCTGCATTGAAATCCATTTCTCAAAAGAACAGACAGATTTGTTTTTATTTCATTTTGAAATCTGACATGGGGCTAGACATATTGTCAATTTCCCAGCTGCCCCAAGTCATGCGACTTGTGCTCTGATAAACTTCAATCACTCTTTACTGCTGTACTGCAAGTTGGAGTGATATCACCCCCTCCCTTTCCCCCACCCAGCAGCCTAACAACAGAACAATGGGAAGGTAAACAGATAACAGCTCTCTAACATAAGATAACAGCTCCCTGGTAGATCTAAGAACAACACTCAATAGTAAAACCCATGTCCCACTGCGTACTATTCAGTTACATTGAGAAGGAAAAACAACAGCCTGCCAGAAAGCAGTTCCCTCCTGAAGTGCTGGCACAAGTCACATGACTGGGGCAGCTGGGAAATTGACAAAATGGCTGGCCCCATGTCAGATTTCAAAACTGAATATAAAAAAATCTGTTTGTTGTTTTGAGAAATGGATTTCAGTGCAGACGTCTACTGCAGCACTATTAACTGATGCGTTTTAAAAACAAAACAAAACATGTTTTCCCACGACAGTTTCCCTTTAAGAACAGTACATACAACCCAGACATAAAATTGTACAATGCACAATGTAAGGTTTGGGTTCTTATGGAAGGATAAGGGCCAAATCTTTTATACACTGTAAGCCCACATTGGGACAGGTCCAACTCTATAGTGCTAATGAAGTCAGTCCTGAATAGGGTTAAGAAGAGATTTTATATTCACTTCTTATAAATTTCTTTTTAGGATTCCAGCTAAATTTGTATTGTTTTGTTTGGTAGAAAACAGAACACAAGTTACAAACTCTACCGACTTCTTCACTGATCTATGGGCTTACCCCATAGATCCACTTAAGTGCACATTGCGTGCCGCGTAGACATACGGGCTAGGCCAGGGATCTGCAACCTTGGCTCTCCAGCTGTTAAGAAACTACAAGTCCCACAATGCAATGAAGGAGTCTGTCATGATTCATAAAGGCAAATGCATTGTGGGACTTGTAGTTCCTTAACAGCTGGAGAGCCAAGGCTGCAGATCCCTGGGCTAGGCCCTGCCACACTGTGGCATTCTTTAGAAATAGAACGACCCCACCTGTGCCGCCTTCTCATTGGATTTTCTCCCTGTGAACATCCTCGCAACGGTCCGGCCACTGTTGGAGCAGTTGACATCACAAGATCGCTGTTGTCAGCGGGAAGTGATGCAACCGCCCTTTTTCCGTTTGTGGTGACTGTAGCCTAAGGGCACCGGGGGCACCCCTGTCTAAATGATCCTGGCAAAAAAAGCTTGATAAGAAAAAAAAAAATCTCAGTTCTCAATATAGAGTGCAGGATTTTTTTCCTGGAGAGGTTCCGAAGGGCCGGTTATTTCTGTCATTTGTAAAACAAACATTGGAAAATGAGTGAGTTTTACGTAGTTCAGAAACAAAATCGTTCCAGATTCAGGCACAGCATCGGCTGCTCAGGCAGGTGATGAAACCAAAGTAAATGAAATGGACTGCACATTTAGAAAACCGCAAGTTCCTCAGGTTCGGCCTATTAAGGACATTTCCCCACATACATAGATACATATTCAATTGCAAAGTTTGTTTTTTTTAAGGTTTTATAACACTTCTACTATATTCTATCTTGATTCAACAGGTAACTGCTACAGTTGAAGGATCTATCATTAAAGCAAAGGCTTTTGGTTTACTTGCAGTGCAAGAGTGAGATTTTTCGGACATGCATCCCATTGCTGTAAATGTGGCACCAAAGAGTTAAACAGGTTTTTTTTCTTTTGTTTTAAATAAAATTGCTCAAATTATACAGCCTATCTTAAATATCAAATTTGTACTTAAATCTACATTCAGGGAAGGAAGAGAAAACTAAACGACAGCTTTTATATTCGTGCCCGTGTTAATAGTACAATGTGGCTTGTTAGATCTACTAACCAGCAGTATATAGTGCAGTGCAATATATCAAGATTAAAAGAGAACAATGTGAATATTAATAAAAGTTGATAGATCAGTCTATTGTGCAAATAGAGGCCTGTTATATTAGCCAAGGGATTTAAAAATGTGTAATGGTGCACAGGTGCTAAAAATGTCTCTAGAAGGAGGTTGTTTAGCTTCTGGGATTAATAAAGTAGACTGGAAAACTGCTTCCAGTTGAGGCCCACACACAGTAGTTAATAGGAAGTTGGAAGAACACGAGAATCATGAAATGAAATGTTGCATGCTAGAGAGCTCACACAGTCACTTGCATCAGCATTCATTTACTCGGATATAGTGCTATGGCACAGAATGACAAATGGGAATGTTGTGTAGCAGAGTTTGTACAGTTCAAGCCAGGTTATTTCATTAGTTTAGGTGCAAGGTAATGGAATAAAAAGTGCATTTTAAGGGGAAGAAAATAGCAGGTGCATTAAGCAACTGTGCAGTAGCAAGAGTAGCAATATATCTGGGGAAAATACATAAATATTCTTCCATAAAAAGGAAGCCCCTATAGAACAAAACATTTCAACTATAGCAACAGTACTTTATCTATATAGCCACCTCTCTGATGGGTCTGCTCAGGAAAAAAGAAGATGCAAAAATAGGTGTCATTTACTTAAAGCAAAAGAGAATAAACCAGCCCCATTTTTTGCATTGAGCACACTTTGTTCAGAGCACATCAATACAGTGCTGCCTGCGCACGACAGCAAATGTATTCATGGCGAGCAGGCAGAGGGAAGCGTGGATAATAAAAAGATAAGAGTGAATAGTATAACCCCTATTAAATAAGGATATTATAAGTAAGCTGGGAGTTCCATTTAAAAGCATGTGGCCGAAGGCAGAGTGCTGGGTGCTTGAGAGCTGAAGCTTATGCATACGCCAAAAAGAGATGATCGCGCTGTAATTATAGCCATCGAAATGTATTGCTCATAGTTATGTCAGTCAGACTACCTGGCAAACCGATAATTTACTGGGACCTAATATCACACTTCCTGGCAAAAGAGACGGTGGAGCTAGAAGAAGCACCATTTTATACCATCACTCTGACTTGGTCAAGTTCTAATTGCATGACATGTAAACAAGACATTCAAACATAAGGGTATTTGAAGATAAATTTCCAAAGGAAGGCCTAGAACACAATTCTGGCCAAAGTCAAGATTCTCGCCGTGCAACCGACTTGGCAAACTTGAATCGAATTAACAGGCACATTGAGACAGACCACTTCCCACAAAGCCGACCCAGTGATTTTACCAAAAAGTATACAATAATGTACCTAATTCTTCCAAGGAAGGAACCCCGTATTTCTCATCGTGGTCGTCGGACACAGGAGTGGTGCATTTTTCCATAACTTCAGATGTGATGGTTTCTACGGGAATCTCCAGCGGTTCCATTTTGCTGATCAAAGTCTGAAATCTTTTATAGGTCAGTGGTGGCTGGCTACCATTTAATTCGATAATCCTACGAGTAAAAGATCAAATAAAGCATCACACAAAGATGAATTTTAATAAGCGTAACAGTTTTTTTGCGGATGTGCATATTATTTTCATAATTTTTAGGGGTGTACCGAATCCAGGATTCGGTTCGGGATTTGGCCAGGATTTCAGCAGGATTCGGATTCAACCGAATCCTTCTTCTGGGCCGGGCTGAATCCTAAATTGCATATGCAAATATAGGCAGGGAGGGAAATTGCGTGACTTTTTGTTACAAGGAAGTAAAAAAGGTTTCCCCTTCCCGCACCTAATTTGCATATGTAAATTAGGATTCCGTTAGGTATTCGGCCGAACCTTTTGCAAAGGGCGTCCGGCCCCTAATAATTTTGAAGGATGAAACGCAAACATAAACCAGGCATCCTCTGCACTGGCCCCCAGAATGGCCTTTGCTCCCCTGTACCAATGTTAAAAATGAAGATGGTGCACAACTATGGCCACCACGACAACTGCTCAACTTCTGCAACTTTGTGCACTTGAAGCAGATATGTTCCTTGCTTCTATTGTTCATGATCTTTGGCCATCTCAATGCATATCAAAAACAAGTCACGTATCTTGGATCTTATTGTAAGCTCATTGGATGGAATGAAATTAGATCATCTAAACAAGGGTGTCACTAACATCATGTGCATTTATAACAGGTCCCCAATAAAAAAAATTGGAAGCACAGGATATCTACATGGTGTATTCTAAACAGATTATGGATTTGATGGCATATCTCTGTAAAATATGTAATAAAAAAAAAGGAGTGTTTTCTCTTATGTAAAATTCCATTGAAGGACCTGTTTAGCTGCAACCTAAAAGGCCTCAAGCCAAACCACTTTCTGTCTTTATGTAATGGCATTATAAAACGGTTGGGGTGTTAGGAGAGGTATTAAGGAAGTTCCCAGGCTGACAGCTTAAGAAAAACTAAAACTGCAGTCAGTAACCTCATATAAACTGAATGGGAATGCCCTTAATCTAAGTTACTCACTTGTCCAAGTCATACAAGGTATGTGAAATGCGTACAATGACCTCCACGCCAGCTTCACTCGCAAGCTTCTTGATGGCTGCATCTCGTTCCTTCCCAAATGGCTCGGAGTCATACTCAATCGATAACTTTGTAATTTTCCATTCCTGAAGGAGAAACCCAAAAGTAAAACAACAGCCTCCCCCTGGTATGGATAATTACAAATCCCAAGTGGCATTTATCTGGGTAAGAAAATGGGTTAATGAACCTGGAATTATGCACCCTCATATACCTTGAAGAGACGGGGAAATACATCAGCAGGCTGCCCACGGATTACAAATAATCGGGAGTTCAACTTCCGCAGATTGGCGTCAAGGTCTTCCAAACACTGCAGCAGAAATCTAAAAAAAGAATAAAAAAGAATATATATTTTAGGGGGAAAAAAAACAGTTCTCTCTCTTACTGGCAGTTAAAAGATAGCTTAACGACTGTTACCAACTTTGAAGGCCTCCGTTAATATTGTTCCAGGCCTATTAAGCCGTCACATTCTACTTTCTGGTTGTATGACCCCAATCACAACAAATCAGCAGTCCATGGGCGAACCCTCTGTATAACGAGCTGCTCCTTATCTCAAAACCTAGCAGCCTATAGCTATTGGAAGAGAGCACTTTGTTTATACATTGGCTTCTCAGTGGACTGCTCGTTTGTTTTCATAATGCTTGCACAAACCAGAAGAGATATACTTTATGTTCAACTTGAGATTTTTCCCTGTTCATTTTATGAGCAGAAGGCCTATTAAACATTCATTTATAACCATAGAAACGATAATATGTTACAATAACGAAGTGTATTTTAGTTAACATACATATACATATATATAATATCATGGTTCTATAAAATCTCTGTTGCACATTTGAAACCTTTTTGGAACTTCATGAACCCTGTGCTTCTAAACACACACAGACACATTATTGTTGTTACAAGTTAACCACAAGACTAGTTTAAAAGTTAAATGCTGTTTTGCCAACAATTAAATTGAAATGAAACAGCAGAGCAGATCGGAAGTTATTTGCCCAACCTATAACTAAAAAGAGCTTGACCTACAAACCTATTTCATACACTGACTGTGGCATTATTTTCTCTGCTGCCGGCTCAGCTTAATTAACATGACTTGTGTCGGCTTCCCAGATCAGGAGGCTCAGAGCCACAGCGCTGGAACTTTACACTCAAAATAATAAGCACAGAACTGATCTCTGTGGAACCCAGACCTGTGGGGTTTCAATCGGGTGTACATAAATGGAATTTGTAGAAAAAGTTAGAGATAACTCGCGTGTCCACGTTCGCCAATGCTCGGTGGAACTTACAGGTCGGTTTAAGCACTGGGACAAGGCCAAGTTATCCCTTCTTTTGAACTTTGAAAAATTCTACTGAATGACAACTCTTAGTAATACCACAGACATTTAGGGGCGGAGTTCACCATTTGATAGAAATGCCTTCCCAAAATAAGTAATAGTAAGGGGCAGATTTAAAGTGTAATATACCACCACACTCTATTTTATTGCACCAGGCCTCCCTTACCCAATGACAGTTCTCTTTAATGCCTCTATTTCACAATCACCAGCAGAGTAATCCGTTACAACAACAACAGTAATGCATTAAATGATATATAAATAGTTTGTTGCAACCAACGTTGATGTTTCAGTCCTTCATAATGCGGTGAAAATGAACGCCAGGACTTCATAATGCTGTGAATATGAACGCCAGAACTTCATAATGCAGTGAAAATGAACGCCAGGACTTCATAATGCAGTGAAAATATGCAGTGAAAATGAAGGCCAGGACTTCATAATGCAGTGAAAATGAAAGCCAGGACTTCATAATGCAGTGAAAATATGCAGTGAAAATGAAGGCCAGGACTACATAATGAAAGTGAAAATAAGGAAAATTTACTGTCAAAGTTTCGGTCTCATTTTGGACCTTTCTGAAGACATTACAATAGAAAGGTGCTAAATGGGACTGAAACGTTGACAATATATTTTCCTTATTTTCACTGCATTATGAAGTCCGGGAGTCCTGAAACTCTTCGCATATGGGACTGTATGTATACAATAAAGGTGATCTCACAAATTGTAGAATTTAAGGATATTATAATTCACTAAGGAGTTATATGGCCATATGTGCTGTGAATAAGCAAAAGATATGGGGAGCTACTGGGAGCATCTTGAGACACATATAGGGTTGTGTTGACCTTCGACTGGTTCAGAAGCCCAGAACATAAAGCCCCTAAAGTGTAGCATTTCTAGTCTTGTTCTTTGTTGAGCTTTAGAATTGCACCAAATCTATATTTTTTTGGATTCTGTTAAAAACCAAATGTAAAATATTTGGTAGTACATTCAAAACTTCAAAAAACAATTTTATGGGGTGTAGTGGATTCTGAAGCAGAATCCCGCATCCCATACAGCCCCAATTCAAATCCAACCTTCAGTTAAGGGCAAGAACTACTTAAAGGGCAAGGAAAGTGTAAAATAGAATAAGGCTAGAATTGCTGTATTTTGTATACTAAACATAAACATGAACTTACTGCACCACAAGCCTAATCAAACAAATGATTTTTGCTTTCAAAGTTGGCCACAGGGGGCTGTCATCTTGTAACTTTGTTATACATCTTTGTCTGACACTGGCACTGCACATGCTCAGTGTGGTCTGCTTGAGTTCTGCATGGCTGGTAAGTAAGGCAGGGGCTCCCCCTGCTGTTCATAAGTGATTGTTTCCCTGCCAGAAGCACTAAATGAAGGGAGAATTTCACTGCATACAGTCAGGTTTCTTATAAAAACGGTACACATTTTAAAATTACAGTATATTGGAGATAGATTTCTTTTTCATTAAAGAAAGTAAAAATGGGATTTTATTTCTTTGCCTTTCCTTGCCCTTTAAGTGAGTTGGGAGCGACCTGCCATAACCATGGATTCCTTCACTTGCTAAAAAGCCATCATCGATGAGACTTCGCACATGAGCAGATTTCATCGATCATCTCACATCAACCAACAGAGCAAACACTCCTTGGACAGTCTGTCCGTCTTCTAAATCACTTAGGTACCTTCTACATATCACTGGGGAAATGGCCCTGCCCAACTGTTGAAAGGAAAGACAGAGACCTCTGAATCATTTCAACATTGCGATAAGAGCTGGATTAGACAGTAGGAAAGACTGGAGTGGGATTGACACAGACAGGGGCACACAGGTAATACCAATAGTCTTTGCTTCAGTAAGGATGCACAGCTATGTGAACTGCTTTCATTCCAAGTTTCCTCAATTTCAATGAGCATTTATATCACCAGAGTGATGGACAGCTACCTGTAAGCACTACCCTCGATTCATATAGACTTCTCCTGCACAGAAGCCAATGGGGCCAGACAGTGACATCACAGCTGTGATTACATAGTACATTCGACACTTATTTTCCGTATGATTCATATACAGTGCGATATCTAATGGGCCCCAGTCAGCACATTCTTTACACAAAAACAAATATAAAAAAATGTCAGTCTAGCAAGTCATAGGACTACCTTTAGAATCCAGCAAGGGCATTGGCTCATACAGATATCCTATAAACCAGCAGAGGGAGGTGCAATAAATGAGTTACTGCAAAATATAGTAATATGTTTCTATTCCCATAACATACCAAGATGTGACAAACAGACCCTGTGTATGCAAGTCTGCCTTTACGGTCATGGGAAAACATGTTTTTTTTTCAAAACACATCAGTTAATAGTGCTGCTCCAG
>CM044435.1:6374599-6386880 GCA_024363595.1 Xenopus borealis
CCCTTCTACAATATACTAAAAGTTAACTTGAAGGTGAACCACCCCTTTAAGCTGGCCAACCATGTCAAAGTCATTCCTGGTCTGGGCAGTCCTTCAATCAACTTCTGGTTCATCAAGAATTCTACTGCTTCATATAGTCTCTCTATGCAAGAATAAAATGCTGATTCCCACAATAGCCACCCTGACTTGGATGGATTCTGTTCTCAAGCCTTGGTAGTACTACCTTGAACTTGAGGAAGAACCATTTCATTGGTTATTTGAGCAGTTCTTTGTTTTTCTTTGCTGTGAAGAGATATTTCTATGTTCTTGAAATTGGTAACGCCCTTTTAAATTGTAAGGTCTTATTTCATATGTTCCCAAGCTTTATGCCCCACACAGGTCAACCATATCTCACTTCTCATTTCACAGTCTCCAACACAGGGGTCCTCATCAGCATTGGTGGGGTGTAGAAACACCTGTAGAAGCACCATCAGAAGGTAGAGCATTCCAAAGGGATCTCTCCTTAATTGTATGCCATCACTTACCTACTTATCCCAGATGGATAGTAGATCTATGTTTATGAATCAGTCTCAGTGGGACTTGGCTTTTACTATTGAGTGTTGTTCTTAGATCTACCAGGGATCTGTTATCTTGTGTAAAGCTGGCCATAGACACAAAGATCCAATCGTTCGAACCATCGGATCCGACCTGCCACTAATCTTCAGATCAAATAAAGCAGTAAAAGAACAGATCAGATGATGTTCAGTCACTGACACTAATCGTACAAAAGTTTATGTCCGACAAAGCTGGTGGCAGTCTCCCACTGAAAATCGTCAGATCAGCAATACACGCAGAGATATGATCTGCAGCCGACAGAAATCTTCTAACCTTTCTGGTCGACTGAACGGCTGACCCGCATGGCAAGACAAATGTTAGGACACTCCATACACGATCCGAAAATCGCACGAATTGAGGATTCGTTCGATTTTCAGATTGTGTGTGGAGTGTCCCGGATCTTTGCGTCTCTGGCCAGCTTTAGGGAATTGCTATCTGGTTACCTTCCCATTGTTCTTTTGTTAGGCTGCTGGTGGGGAAACAAAGGGGGTGATATCACTCCAACTTGCAGTAAAGAGTCATGGGAAAAAATTTATATTTTATATTTCATCTGACATGGGGCTAGCAGGGCCACTCATGCCATGAGGCAAGGTGGTCGGATGATAGAATAGTAAAAAGTCGATCAATCAAATCGTTCCAGTCGATCGATTCGAACGATTTTAACCATTGGAACAAATTTTTTTTCATTCGATCAAACTTTTTGAATCTCAATTCGGTAGCATTGATCTGGCGAACTAGGCAGTCGAATACAAATTTAAAGGGGAATTATAGTCGAATAGTTGAATATTCAAATAGGTTTTTATTTGATTCGATCGAATTTTCAAAATTCACTGGTCGAATTTGTATTCAAAAATTCGAATTCGAAACTTTGTGAAAACTCGATGGAAGTTCAAATCCTTCATGTGGATTTAGTAAATCTGCCCCTTAGTGAGCATTACATACTGAGACCAGTTGTGACTTTTTTATTATTATTATTTGTGAATTATTTATCTTTTTATTCAGCAGCTTTCCAGTTTGCAATGTCAGAAATCTGGTTGCTAGTGTTCAATATAGCCCAGCAACCATTGGTTTGATTAAGCGACTGGAATATGAATAGGAGAGGGCCTGAATAGAAAGATAATTGATACAAAGTAGTGATCACAAAAATTCTGTAGCCCAGTGGTTCTCAACCTGGGGGTCGAACGACCCTTTCACAGGGGTCACTTAAGGGGTTCCAAGAGCAGGTTCATCTCTCTCCCCACTAGCCCTGGGGCAAGGTTGTAACTCTCTGGGTGTTGGTGCTGGGAGTTGTAGTTCAGTAACCTGTGTAGGGAAGCCAGTTTCACTACAACTTTCTATGTCCCCTTAGTAGGGACTGCCATACAGCTCTCCCTGCCCATTTTAAATTTGTAAAATTAACATGGTAATTGGGGTGTGGAAAAAAATAATGCTGCCACATTGTCTCCTGTACTTTCCTAACTTTCCATATATTTTATGGTTGGGGGTCACCACAACATGAGGAACTGTATTAAAGGGTCGCAGCATTAGGAAGGTTGAGAACCACTGCTGTAGCCTTTGTTTTGTGGATGGGGTCAGTGACCCCCTTTTGAAAGCTGGAAAGAAGATGAAGGTAAATGATTTTAACACTATAAAAAAGAAAAAATGAAAGCCAAAAGTCGCTTAGAATTGGCCATTCTATGCTATAACATACTTAAAGTTGACTCAAAGGTAAATATTAATAGGCTTTTAAAAACCCCAGGACTGGATCATTGCCCCCCTAATGACATTTGGTCAATTGACATTCACGACCATTAAAAATCACAGCCATACCAGCATAACATAAGGTTTATAGAAGGAACTGATTGCCTTTTGAGTTAAATTCTTCTTGCCTGCAGAGCTTGTTTCTAATCAAGTTAGCTTTAATTCAAACCAATGTATATTTTGATAGGATTTTGCAGTTTATTACAAGCGCATAGTACCAGGCTCTATATAAAGGATGCTGGAGTTTTTTATTTTTTTCTATTGAGACTCTATCAACTTATCCTGCAAATCCTGTTGCCTTAGCAATTAGTACGTCAGCCGATACGCACGTTGGCTCTGTTTGAGTGGGGAGAAGGGGGCATCGAATGTGAGCTTCTGTTTGCTAAGGATGCGGATCGTTCAGCAGAATGCCAATTATGTCACACATCCATCCAATATAACACATCCGGAGAGAAACCTTTGAAATTGTCTTTTTAAGTGCACTTTTTTCCAATGGGCTTGTTATGAAGACACGCAGGTTATAATCAAAGTGGCACTAATGGCTATACACAGACCTATTCCTGCCAGGTCCTTGACACATTCTTCATTGCAGAATTAGCATTCATATATCAAGCAGTTGCACACGGCAGTATTGTTGGAAGTCTTATAGGGAACCTCTAAGATCTAACATGCATTAACCATTAGACCTAAGGCTGTCACCTCATTCCTTACGAATTATTGGCCAAATAAGGGATCCACATGCAGCATGGATAATTAGCAATCAGCACAAATGCAGGTAAAAAAGGGAATTAAAGACAAACCTTGAAATGTATTATGACTGAATCTAAAGGTGGCCAACACAGGCCTAAAAAATGGCGAATAAAGGTGACAATACACAGGGAGATCTGCTCGTTTGGAGATGTCGCCAAACAAGCAGATCTCTCCCTGATATGCCCTCATTGAGGTTGGCAATATCAGGCTGATCCGATTGTGCTCCTTAGGGCCCAACTATTGGATCATAACGCAGGAGATGCGATCCGCCGAGATTTTTAACCCTGTCCAATCTACACCTGGCTGATTTTTGGCCAGATATCAATCGGGGAAGCCCATCAAAAGGCCCCATACAAAGGCCAATAAGCTGCCACATCTGTCAGCAGCTTTTATCGATCCATGTATGGCCAGCTTTAGGCATTCCGGACTGAGTGGGCATCTAACTAGCCTGTGTATGGGGTCCACTGACAGGCTTGTCTAGTTGAAAATCTAAGAAATATCAATTGAGTGCATCAACTGCTTAATGCAGTTCTAGTCGGACAGGTCTCTGTAGGCCCAATTGGATGATCTGGTTGTTGACCCTAGGGCTAGCATGTGGATGAGCAAAGCAGGAACTGATTGCCTTTTGTGTTAAAATCTTCGTGCCTGCAGAGCTTGTTTCAAATCAAGTTAGCTTTAATTCAAACCAATGTATATTTTTAAAAGATTTGCAGTTTATTACAAGCGCATTGTACCAGGCTCTATATAAAGGATGCTAGAGTTTTTTTTTCTATTGAGACTCTATCAACTTATCCTGCAAATCCTGTTGCCTTAGCAATTAGTACGTCAGCCGATACGCACGTTGGCTCTGTTTGAAATTGCCAAACATCTGCGTGTTTGGCAATTTCAATAAACAAGTGGATCTTTCCATGTATGGCTGCCGTCAGATGGGCCATTTACTACCTGTAGTAAGTTAAAAACTGGCATCACACCTTTTTTCCTGCTATGGAGGTCTCTGTGCTCCAAGCCCAGAGACCTACATTTGTCCATTTAATACAGTGCTATGGAGTATTCCCTCCAACCAGTGCCGGGCCAGCACGTCCAGGAGCCCTAGACTGCCTGGCCGACTGCAGCGCCCCACAAGTGCGTGCATGCTCATGCGTGCCCAAAAACACTTGCACGCAACTATGCGTGCTAAGACCGTAAATAGGGACACAACGCAAGAATGAAAAAGAGCGCATGCCGGCCGGAGCAGGGACCGGACTAGGAGGTAGGAGAAGCAAAGAAAGTTCGTGCCTGGCGCCCCCCCCCCCCAGCTTTTCTACTCTGCTTACCCCTTGGCCCGGCCCTGCCTCCAGCATCCTAACTTGCAAATCTTCAGGCACAGGCCACAATGGAGCCCTCTACTTATTGCCTGTCCTATGGCGGGCGGTAAGGACAGTGCTCGCTTTAGCCCACAGGTACTCTGCAATTCAGAGAACAACCAGATGTTCTAGCATTTGTCATACACATCTTCCCCTGGTTTAATCATCCACATGTTGTCCCAAATTAGAATGATTTGGTAGTCTGGCCCTCATGTTAAATATTGGATCATAATGCAGGACTATGTAGACATATTGGGAGAGGTCTACATCAACAAACTCATGGGATTTTCTAACTGACCTCTCTGATGCTTTATTTAACATGATGTCCTTCCAGCTGACAAGAGGGCACCCATTCCAATTAGAAGAAAGTAGGTTTTCGGCTAAATTTGGAATTTCTTTTCAGTGAGAGCTGTCAAGATTTGGAATTTTCTCCTCAAATCACTTGTACTGGATGATACAATAGATAGCTTTAAGAAGGTGCTGGATGTCTTTTAAGCAAGTGATGGAAAAAAGGAAGGTTTTTTTTCCCCTCTCAGGCAAACTGGAGAGTCTTCAGATGGAGTTTTTTTGCCTTTCTCTGGATTACCTAGAATTTAGGCAGGTTATATAGAATTAAAAGGTTGAACTTGATTGACGTGTGTCTTTTTTTCAATGTAACTGACTGAATGTAGCAGTACACTAAACAAAACAAAAACAAAAACCCTTTTGTCAAGCATGAGAAACTAGACAAGTATTTTAATTTTCAGTTTGATGTTTGCACCTTGTAGGTTTGCAAAAAAAATGGTGCTATTTCATTCTCTATCCCCAGTGCTGCAGGACAAAAAAATATCGGAATGTAAAACTATCCTTTCTCCAAAGGGTGCAAAAGCCAAGCTATTTTTGGTTCAGAATTTATCATTTAAAGGATATTCCTCTATTAGTCATAGAGGAAAGAGCTCTTTGATTCTGTTTGAACACATACACACTGCTTGCCGCCTGGGGAATCTGGGCCCTGCTTATAGACTGATCCAAGCTATGATTCATTCAGATAACGAATGCTGGAAAGAGGAATGGGAATACTCTCAACTCCCTTACTTGGGAACCCTTCATTGTTTAACCCTTTAATTCCATAACTCTGAACTTGAAACCTTGAGGACTGGATAGGTCTAAAGTATGTTGGGCTCATGGAGATGTCATGTTTGGGGTGGCACTGTTATAATTGTTCCTCCAGCATTTACATTGTCCTGTGAACAAACAGGATTATACTCTCCCAGATATGTCAACGGAGTCTTATTGAGATGGTACCTCTGCTCTCCCTTGAGCTGCTATGAGGTCCAGAGCAAATGATCTTACTGATCTGGCTATAGACTGACCTATATGTTGGGTCCAGACTATAGTTAATCCCCCCATAGGACTATATAAAAAGACTGTTTAATTAATTTTGTATCTACATATACAGTTTATGAGTGTGGGCCTGGTCCAACACTGTTGCAGTGTGCTTCAAAATTTACTAATGTTCTGCGCCCAATGGCTAGTATGGTCTAAGTGGAGGGATAAAGGTAATATCATGTTTAGCCCCTATAGGTAGAGCTAACCATGTGCAGGACTGATCTCTAATGAGCTGTGCCCATCATATTGAAAAATTGAGACAATTAGGTCACTTCCTCTATCCACCAAGGTAACATTCAGCTGGTTCCAATGAGACTCAGACTCTAACCTCTTACTAGTAAGATACTCTTTAGTTATGGGGCTGTTACTTCAAAATAGCACCACTTATAGGCAAGGGCACCGCCATCACCTACACGGCTTTACCGTGGAGTAGAGAGCAACAATGAAGTAAAGAGCTGGATTAGGAAAGTTAACTTCCCAACAGAAAGAGTCTACCAATTCCTGGACCTTTTTGGGGTAAAGTTATGTACCTCCACTGCGTAGAAGTTCAAAATGGTCAGATCTGGTTTAATAGTAGCCCTGTGAGGCCCAATATTTGGTTCAAGCCCCAATTAGCTCATAGCATGGGGGAGATATCATGACCACCAAACAAATATCCCTCCATCACCACATTTGATCTGCAAGGTAGACTTATAGGAGTATCTAGGAGAGTATTTTTTATGCATATTTCACAAATCTCAAAGACAACATCACCACTGCTCTTTGGTCTCAGAGAGGAAAATCAATGGTCACATGTGGCAGAGAAACTCCTTTTGAATTAAAAGGACAAAGAAATTCACCCACCATTGGTTCTAGTTGCTACTTACCTCAGACACTGGGTCTGTTCTCCAATTATTATTCTGGAGCCCCAGCATCCTCTGTGCTTGCTTGCAAGGAGCACCAGCCCAGAATCTGATGTAATGAACTAGAACCTCTAGAAGGATTCTAGTTTTCTTTGCCCTGCTTTACACCACTAGTACTATTGGTTGTCAACCCCAAAATTCTGTAGTATTAGGTGGCCAATAGGTGGCTTTGGACAACTCTCCTTCGGTCCCGTGGGGGAACTACCCCTTGTTAGTCGAAGGGAGGAATTTGTAAAATGCATTGTGTGTTTTGAGGGGTAGGGAACCATCACAGCAAAATGTAGAGACAGCTTAAGGGAAGGGCTTGCACGTTTACTGGGCAACTATACTGTAGATTCTTTTTAGTATTTACACCTGCTGCTGTAGAATTAAACCTCCCATCGGAATTCCAGTGGGATGCTAAGAGATGTAATATTATTGCAATGCGGCAAGTTGAACCTCTCCAGACTTCATTTTATTTCTTTCCTTCAAGGCTTTCCCTTTAATGATGAGTTCTGAAGGCTGCAGAGTGACATTCTCATTCAGATGGTGCTACGTTGCTATGCGTGTGTGGGTGTAACTAGGAATAGCACTGCACATTCTGATTATTTTTACATGTTATGTGTAAGTTTCTGACAGATTTGAGGGAAGATTTCCTAAGGCCCCTGTAAGGCATAATGATGCTTGGAGGGGGGGCCAATAGGATGCTAAGCACATGCTGCTCAGATAAAAACATGTGAATGCAGAGTTCTGATGAAAACAAAAATATAGTATATTTACAGTCAGGCTTGCCATTTACTTTGAAAGGGGGAAATCTTGCCTGAAATGAATAGTATATATATATATATATATATATATATATATACACACATTATTACAGTATGTACTTTGTATCACTCCTTCAAATGAGTCACCTATCAAACCTCATAGCAGTCAAAACTTAATGAGACAGGTTTCATGGTTATTAATAAGAATATTGTGAGGGTCATTTACAAACTCACCCACGTGAGGGATCCTCCAAACTGAAGCAATGGATACAGGGATCCGATATCTGTATATATGAATTAAATAAGTTTAACTGCACTGAATTCAGTCTCTATTGTTACACTTCACAATAGGCAAGTGGCAGCAGGGCCACCATTAGGGGGGTACTGCAGTTAGGAGATTTGTGAAAGCAAATCATTGTACACTGTAACCTTAAATTTGCTGTCAATTGAATCAGCCTTTGGAGAATAGCCCCATTAGTCCTCCACCAAACTGTACTGTTGACATTATGCAATTAACCAGGTAGTGTTCTCCTTGCATCTTCCAAACCAAGACTCTTCCATGAGACCGCCAGAAGGAAAAAAAACCCATTGAAGGTCAACTTTACACCACTCCAGCTGACACTTGGCACTGGCCCAGGTAATGTAAGGTTTGTGTGTGGCTATTCACTCATAAACCTATGCTTTTTTAGGAATATACTTGCTTGGAACTTGTAGGGATCTGAGGAGAGGGCTGCCATCATAGGGGTTACTCCTGGCCGGGCCTTAAGGGGTGCCCAGCTGTACTTTTCAAAAGGGCTGGGCCCCCCTTGACAGCGCCAAAGCCGTGTCACCTACTGTATACTTTGTTTCGTAGGGACAGAGACAATAGAAGATGAGGAGGGGTATGTCTGTTTGTTAGGCAGGATTTAAAAGCTTAAATAAAGGAGGAGGTTATGTTAGAGCAGTGATCCCCAACCAGTAGCTCGTGAGCAACATGTTGCTCTCCAACCCCTCGGATGTTGCTCTCCGTGGCCTCAAAGCAGGTTCTGATTTTTGAATTCCAGGCTAAGAAACATGTTTTAGTTGCATAAAAACTATGTACAGTGCCAAGCATAGCCTCCATTAGGCTGCCAGACCACATAGAGGCTACCAAATAGCCAATCACAGCCCTTATTTGGCACCCCAAGAGACTTTTTCATGCTTATGTTGCTCTCCAACTCTTTTTACATTTGAATGTGGCTCACCGGTAAAAAATGTTGGGGATCTCTGTGTTAGAGAATGAGGGGGCAGAAGTCTTATGGTTGGAATTCTTCACCAGTTGTAAAGAGTCCAACAAATTAATTGTAGGGGTATACTATAGACCCCCTAATGTAAGTGAGGAGGAGGAGGCTAAGCTCCTGATGCAAATAGAAAAAGCTGCTAGTTTGGGTAAAGTATTGACAATGGGGGATTTTAATTACCCAGATATTGACCAGAGCAACAGTACTGCCAGATCAGTTAATGGGAATACGTTTGTTGAGGAGCCTACCAGAAAAAATGCTATTCTGGATCTAGTGATCTCAAATGACCCAGAACTTATAGCAAATGTGCAAGTCATTGAACCCCTGGTCTGGAGCAAAAAACAAATATATACTGGGGCAACAAAAACCATTAATTTTGAAAAAGCTAATTTTAGTGCCCTGAGGGCTGCCCTTCAGAGTATTGATTGGGGCATTATGTTTTCAGCTAAAAACACAGAACAGAAATGGTTGTCATTTAAAATAATATTAAATCATTACTGTTCTCAATTTATTCCCTTAAGGAGTAAATGTAGAAGCTCTAAGAATCATCCTATGTGGCTTAATACAGATGTAAAGAATTTAATAGGAATGAAGAGAAAGGCATTTAAAAACTATAAATCTGTTGGGAAGCAGCATTTAATGAATATAAACACTGTAATAAATGTTGTAAATCAGCAATCCGGAAGGCAAAGAAAGGAAATGAAGAGTTAATTGTGGCACAGGTGAAAAGTAACCCTATCAAGTTTTTTAAATATATTAATAGTAAAAAGGTTGAGAGTGTTGCTCCATTAAATAATGGTACCAGTATGGTTGTAACAGATACAGAAAAGGTAAATGTGCTAAATCAGTTATTTTCTTCAGTGTATACAATAGTCTGAGTTCCCAGGCTCACTTCATAGCTGCACTAATGACTAAGCTCAATCTAGTCAGTGGCTGACTCAGGATATGATTCATAAAGCTTTAATGAAAATTAATGTAAACAAGGCTCTGATGGTATACACCCACGGGTTCTAAGAGAGCTTAGTTCAGTTTTAGACCAACCCCGATTTCTGATTTTCTCAGATTTGCTTTCATCTGGTATAGTGCCTATTGATTGGAGGAAAGCTGATATCATCCCAATATTTAAAAAGGGATTATGATCTCAGCCTGGCAATTATAGGCCAGTAAATTTGACATCTGTGGTGGGCAAATTATTTGAAGGCTTAAGGGGTGATATGATAACTATGTATAAATATATAAGGGGATCATATGACTATGAAGATTTTCATTCATCCAGGTCATGGTATATTTATCAAAAGTAACTCAAAGCAACTGTTAGTTAGTCAGTTGCTTTGAATTACTTTTGATAAATAAGGGGATCATATAATAATCTCTCTAATGCTTTATTCACCAGTAGGTCTTTCCAGCTGACACAAGGTCACCCATTCTGATTAGAAGAAAAGGTTCCGCCTAAATATTAGGAAGGAGTTTTTTTTACAGTGAGAGCTGTGAAGATGTGGAATTCTCTCCCTGAATCAGTTGTACAGGCTGATACATTAGATAGCTTTAAGAAGGGGTTGGATGGCTTTTTAGTAAGTGAGGGAATACAGGTTTAGGGAAGATAACTCATAGTACAAGTTGATCCAGGGACTAGTCCATTTTGGAATCAGGAATCGATTTTTCCCCCTCTGAGGCAAACTGGAGAGGCTTCAGATAGGGTGTTTTGCCTTCCTCTGGATCAACTAGCACTTATGCAGTTTATAAAAAAAAAAAAGTTAAAAGGTTGAACTTGATGGACGTGTGTCTTTTTTCAGCCTAACTTACTATGCTACCTCTTCCGAAGTCCCAAAGCGGCAAAAAGACCCGAAGCGGCGAAACTAGCTGAAGTTGAAGTCCTGAAGCTGTGAAAAAACAAGTAGCCATGAAAATAGACAAAGACGATGTCCTGAAGCAGTGAAAAGACCCGAAGTCACAAAACAGACAAAGGTGAAGTCCTGAAGCAGGGAAAAGACCTGAAGCCAGGAAAATAGCCAAAGCTGAAGTCCTGAAGCCACAAGTTCAGTTCTACTGAAGACCGATGTGCATTTTCTAATTTCAATTTATCTTAACTTGTAGGGGGCCCTAACCACTAATATTTTTTGTAAAAACTTTTATGGGGGGAGGGGTCTGACCACCAATGATTTTTTTTTAACTTGTAGGGAGGCCCTGACCACCAATTTAGAAAAAAAAAACTTTTATGGGGGCCCTTTGCGGCAATAGTTTATTTTTAATTATAAGGGGTCCTGACCACCAATGGCTTTATAACTTGGGGTGGGGACCAGGGGTCCAGAAAGTTTTGCTGTATGGTGTCCCGTGATTTCTGATGGTGGTCCTGTCTGAGGACATTGTGGTATCTGCTGCCCAGTAATTTCTCAAGTCTGCAGCATGTCCCTCAAATACCTTGGAGCATCTAAAATGGAAATAAGGATGAATATGCTGAATAAAGAGAGGGCTAATTTTATCTCCCATCCCTTATAGCAGCAGCTGCAGGGACAGAGAGCAAAAAGAACAGCCGGTTTTAGTGATACTGTCAGTTCTACCAGTGCAGAACATGCTGTGCCCAATTACTTGCAGACAGCTTAACCAAAAGGACTCAAATAACTATATTATGCATATCGATATTATTTCTTTTCCAGTATACAAATACTAGTGTAATCTGTTACATTTAAAATAATATTGTATTAAAAGAGTACAGGGGTCATTTATGCTGCAGAACGCAGTGTGCAAATGTTGCACTTACTTTATTACATTCTGCTCTTGCAAGTAAGGGGGCAGCTAGGATTGGGGGGGGTCTTCCCATGGTAGGGTAGTAGGGTTTTTTTCTAGAATGTGTTGAATTCTCCTTTAACGTGTGCATTATTCAGACATGTTTAGTTAGGGAGCCCTATGGACTTCCATGCAATTCATGCCTTGTTCATTATCCAGCATGAGGTGCACAGCTAATGAATTCCCTTAGGTAGAAGTACTGCCTAAATGAGCACTAAGGAGGGATCCATTATGTATACCCTACATTCTGGGCCATGACTGATCACGGTAAGTGAAATGCGATTCTAGGGCTGCAGGTCTCTGTTAGGTAAATGTAATGCATTAGGTAAATCTGCATTCCTATTCCTGTTATAGCTAGAGGGATGTATGGTTACAAGCGCCGGGCCAATTCAGCCGGGCGCTTTAGGCAACCTGGCCGACTACGTTGCCCCCCCAGTAACGCATGTGTAGAAGAGTACGAACAGCGAGTGCATATGCGCAGAAAAGCAGAAACGCGAGTACGCGGAAGAGCACACACTCGGTTACTTAAGAAACTGCTGCCAAAGCTCCTGGAAACATTGATCCGAACTAGGGGAAGGTGTCAGAAGAGGTATCTGCCTGGCGCCCCCTACCTTTGCTCCCTAGGCATGTGCCTCTTCTGCCTACCCATAGTTCGGGCCCTAATGGTTTCATAGTTAATTTGGCTTGAAATAAAAGTTATACTCTCCCCTTTGGCACAGTCAAAGTAAGAATAACTTCCTTATCTTAAAGGGCAAGGAAAGGCAAAGAAATAAAATCCCATTTTTACTTTCTTTA
>CM044435.1:6496545-6507668 GCA_024363595.1 Xenopus borealis
TGGGAATGAAGTTTCAGAACATAAATAAGAACATGATTATTTGTAGTAAAAATCTGTCAGACATTAATCTATAAGAAACTAAATTTAAGTTTAATTTTTTTTCTATGGGAGAAGCCACACAGATCACAAATTGTTCTTGCAGTAAACAATGAAATCTATTTTAAGTCATGTACAAGTATGTAGCTACAAGTGGTTTGTGTGAAATAGCCAATAAAGAATATCTAAAATTAGCAGATGAAGACAGAAGACACAGATCTGTAACTTTAGCTTCTCTGCCTGGAGCCTGCAGAACTGGTCAGTTGTCTCTTTTGCAGGAGATAAATACAAAAAGTCTTTGTATCTTCCCAATAGGCCACACCCCAAAGAGAAGAGCCCTGTGTGAAAATGCCCAACACTTGTAGAAATAAAGCCTAAATGGCCTGTGCAATTATTACCCGAGGACAGAGAGGATCACTGTCCCTCACATGTCAAATACTCATTGATTTTAACTTTCCCTTTGAAATGGGAGTTTTTTCCCGGCACAAGAATCTCAATATCCCAAGCACTAAGCAAATTCTCAAATTCTTCTTTTGCTCTGTTTAACGGGAGAACATTCATGTATTTTTCTTTGCATAGTTATTAAAATGGTGGTTCATCTTTAAATGAACTTTTAGTATGTTAGCAATTTTTCAACTGACCTTAAAGGGAAACTGTCATGGGTTTTTTTTTAAATGCATCAGTTAATAGTGCTGCTCCAATAGGCTTCTGCACTGAAATGCTTTTCTCAAAAGAGCAAACAGATTTTTTTATATTCAGTTTTGAAATCTGACATTGGGCTAGCCATTTTGTCAATTTCCCAGCTGCCCCAGTCATGTGGCTTGTGCCTGCACTTTAGGAGGGAACTGCTTTCTGGCAGGCTGCTGTTTTTCCTTCTCAATGTAACTGAATAGTACGCAGTGGGACATGGGTTTTACTATTTAGTGCTGTTGTTAGATGTACCAGGCAGCTGTTATCTTGTGTTAGGGAGCTGTTATCTGGTTACCTTCCCATTGTTCTGTTGTTAGGCTGCTGGGTGGGGGAAAGGGAGGGGGTGATTTCACTCCAACTTGCAGTACAGCAGTAAAGACTGATTGAAGTTTATCAGAGCACAATTCACATGACTTGGGGCAGCTGGGAAAGTGACAATATGTCTAGCCCCATGTCAGCCCCATGTTCAAAATGAAATATAAAAAAATCTGTTTGCTCTTTTGAGAAATGGATTTCAGTGCAGAATTCTTCTGGAACAGCACTATTAACTGATGCATTTTTTAATTTTTTTTTTCCCATGACAGGATCCCTTTGATATTTACTTCTATATCATTTTTTTATTATTTTTCCTCCTTCTTCTGACTCTTTCCAAACAAATGTTCTGTAAGGCTACAAATTTATAGTTATTGATCCCAATGTGATTAAAGGAGAAGGAAACCCTGATGGCGCAAAATGCCTCCCCCCCGTAGGCCCCCCTCCTCCCCCCGGGGCAAATGCCCGTAACTTGTTACTTACCTCTCCTTCAAGGTCCTCTCCAGTGGAGCTCATAGCGCCATCTTGTCACAAGCGGTCGTCTTCCTGGACCCATCGGCGTCTTCTGGTGCATGCGCAGTAGGAGGCATTTACTGGTTCATGATCTACTACGTCACAATCTTCGGGCGCATGTTCTGTGATCCATGGGTTGACCCAATACTCCAGGTCTTTAAAATATTTGTAAAAGTTCTGGCCATATTGGGTGCAGGTTTGGAGGGGGCTGATTAGGGTAGGGTGTGGGTCAAGTCAAGTAGGGTTCGGGTCTCTGTGAGGACAGCAAAAATTCTTTATAAAAAATAAAAAGAAAGTAAAGTGGAAATGAGTAAGGGGAGTGGGGTGACGGATGTAGATGGTGAGCAAAGGAAATCGAAAGAGGCAGTTAAGCAAGTTTGACAAAGAGTGAAAGCAGTGAGAAGGAAGGTTTATAAAATGAAAGTAAAGATGGGATCGGCTTATTAAAAATACTGTACCATTTAATGCTTTGGATCATTGTTTCACTTAAAGCTATGTACCTCTGTGCAATTGAATGGAGGGTGTCAGTCTACCAATTATTGCAGAGAATCACTGTTGCCGGGCAGTCTTGTTTCATGAAATTTTACCATTTAGTGCCGAGGCCCATAGTGGAATTTTATGTCGGTGCTGTTTTATGCTGGGGGGAGGGGTTGTACCATTTTATCTGGGGGGGGGGCACCGTGTCATTTAACATAATGTACCACTGTCCCTTTAGTGCCATTTCATACTAATATAAGAGGAAATTCTCAATGGGAAATCTTGTATCTGTAAAAATATATGGGCAGCCTACATTGGAGAGCTGGGGTGCAGTGGGAGTTTTAGTTTAAAGAGAAATTAACATTACTTATGAAAAGGATATGCTTAAAGCATATTCTTGGAGAAAAAAAAAATCACAATCCCCACACACGATATTCTGCCTTGACGTTGTCAGCGAGGATCAATTTTAACAAGAGCTGAAATGTGTGGTTTTTCTTAGAACGCTCATGAAAAAGAAGGGAAAATGCACAGATTCATCGCAATGGTATACGGAATGCGGCATCCCCTCGTTCCTGTAATCTCGCCGGCTGCAGACTCCCCAACACTAATCAGCTGAGGATTTCAGATCATTCTAATAATAACCCATTCATTCGCTGGATTTGGTGTATTAGAAGGAGATTGTTATGGAATAAAAATCAACATGCGCTTGAGATCCTTTCCCAGTATTAAGAGACACAGGGAAAAAGGAATTGATTTTCTCCTTCTACAGTAACATGGTCTCATAGTTGGGGGGCACAACTGCTCAGGGGTACATGGAGTCTTATCTTAAAATCTGCAGTAGCAAATTGGCACATACATAGAGACGCACACCCATTGCCTCAAGGGCACCATACGAGGGCTACAGCAGCAGGGGTATTGCAGTTAGTGGTTCTGTGGCAGAGGGGTCCCTGAGAGATGCAAAAGTGTGATATACATGAAGGCAGGGCGTGGGCAGGGTTTGAGTGGACCGTGGGTGGGATGTTGGCATAATGGGGCACGACTAGGGTGCTTTAAGGGCATGATCGTTCATCTGTTGGACATTTATTTTTTTCATTGGGGTGATCAGTTGACTAATAATTGGGCGCCACGAGTTGGATTTTGCAGAAGTGGTGTGCTTGTGCACCCCATACTCCTCTAGCACTCCCTGTAACCCCCCAACTTTATTCCTTACTATATACACTATCCCATAGTAACAACCTCTTCCTCAACACCATTTCGCCTTACTACTCACACTATCCCAGTATAACTCTTATACCAGTGATCCCCAACCAGTAGCTCGCGAGCAACATGTTGCTCTCCAACCCCTTGGATGTTGCTCTCATTGTCCTCATAGCAGGTGCTTATTTTTGAATTCCAGGCTAGTAAGTAAGTTTTAATTGCATAAAAACTAAGTATAGTACTAAGCAGAGCCTCCTGTAGGCTGCCAGTCCCAAAGGGGCTACCAAATAACCAATCACAGCCCTTATTTGGCAACCCCAGGGACTTTTTCATGCTTGTGTTGCTCCCCAACTGTTTTTACATTTGAATGTGGCTCACGGGTCAAAAAGGTTGGGGACCCCTGCTCTATATCCTCGCTCCACCTAACCTTACTATACATACAATCTCACAGTGACAGTCCTTTCTCCTATAACACCATTATTAAATGATCATAGCCCTAATCAAGCAACCAAGAATGATGCCAGGACATTGCCCCACTGGAGGGAGCAATGATTGCTGAACCCTAGTGGTTGCAGAGCATGGGAGAAGGGACGATAGGAGAATAAACTGGCATGGTCTCAATGATATCATTGCTGGAGACAGGAGAGTGCCCCCCGGGCCTTTGCATAGAAAACTAAAACCCTCTAGTTTGAGAAATTAAAAAATGCAAATAGATATTCATGAAAATAACAAAAGGCAGGACACATACTGAGCTGCAGGGATTCCCCACCTTCTGCTTGATTTGTACAGTCTCTTTCCATTTTGCTGCCCCCGGCCATGAGAATGGAAAGAAAAACACATCTGAGCCCCCACAAGAGACTACTCCCCATACTGAGCTTGCTAATGGGTATCTGCTGGCTGCCTGACACCCACACTGCCCCTTATACTCTCAGCCCGCCTCCCTTTTAAAAAGACATCCCATTAATGGTTATAAATGCACTATACATACACTATTGCACTATTCTGCTCTCCATAGCAGAAGCACCGGTCTTGAAAATTGACTTTTTTTGTGCCCCTATATCTCCAAAGGAGGCACCTCAAACTTAATTACAGACTCCAGAGATTCCTGTGGCATCTGTTATTAAGTTAATCAGCTTGTTGTGTCAGTCATCTCATTATTATCCATCAACCTGAGAGTTCTGGCCAATTAGTACTTGTCTATAGGATACTGTAATCAAACATCGGAAGGATAGAAGTCGGTTCTGCTTCAGGTCTATGATTCAGTTGGCATCTGCTACATTGTTTCATGAGTTGGTACACAGGATTCCTTTTATTAGTCCAAAAAAGGTTTTTGGCTGGACGGCCACATTTAACTCCTCTTGGAATTGTCTTGGAAACAAAGAACAAGTGGGAGCAGGTTGTGTCTGTTAGGGGACAATAGCAAATCAGAAGCCATGGAAAGTGATATCATTTAGAAAGGACAAGTGTTGCACCTTGAGCGATTGTTCCGTCGCCATTCCCACTTTCTTCTCCAGCCCACACATTTTATGAGTGATCAAGATGACTTGTATATAGTATATTCAATTTATTTACTGCCTGTATTCAACCAGCGAGAAAAGCCAGCAGGCAGCCTCCTGCAACACAAACACTATCCAGTGGCGTAACTACTCCCTGGTGGGCGCTGGTATTGGATGGGCACCTGGGCCCCCCTTTGGGGCCCTTTCCTCTATAAATCCCATGCTGGAGTGATGATAGTATGTGTGATGCATAATCTCCCTATAGATAACCATTTTCGTGGCTCCGATGGGTACAATTGCACCCCTGGTAGTTACACCATTGACACTATCAATGAGCAGCCGCTGCTGCGGGTTTGTGTCTTTTCCGACAGTTTCTCCAAACATCGTCTGCCCTCTGTCCTGCTGGGACCCTGACAAGGTCGGACAAGCTGTAGCAACAGGTCGGCTACTGATTTCAGATATGCACACAGTCAAAGAAATGATAAAAAAAAAAAAAGTGAAGTTAAAGGGGAAACTCGCCTTTACATTATCATTTCAAATGTTGATTATGGGAAAGGAAAGAACATTTTTGTAACAAACTGTTTTTCTTTTCCATCTATAAAGTAAACTAAAAAGGGGTACAAACCTTCCATAATCTAAACTGTGCTGCTGGCACGTGGAGATCTGTCCTTTTACCTGTGTCACACTCCTGCAATCGTTTCCATAGGCTTCCCTTGCTCACATGACATAAACAATAACACTAGGCAGGACAGAGGGTGCAGGAGTTATGGCAGAATCTGACTGGGGGGGGGTCTGTGCTCAAATGGGCTGCTGCATTAGGGACTCCCCCCCCTACTCTCCCACTACCGTGCCTTCTTATTTCTTTATGCAGCCACGATCAGGGATAGCCTGGGGGTGGTCAGGGAGTAGCGTCTCAGGGGCTATGGGGAGCAGGTCTGGTGGGGCCTTCTGAGTTTTTTCCTGGTGTCCTGTCAGCCTGAGTTAATGGGTGTTTTCTGGAGCCCTTTTTGGAGCCTATCTCTACCTAGGGTTGCCACCTTTTCTGGGGAAAAATGCCGGCTTTCCTATATATTTATCATTTTTCCCTATTAATAACATTGGGATCAACCATCATTTTTACCAGCCAGGCCAGTAAAATACCGGTCAGGTGGCAACTCTACCTCTACCTCTTCCAGTCTGCTGTAGCATAGTTTTACTACTGACTCTAAATGCCCAGTGTGTCTCTGCTTGCACAAGTGAGAAAGTGCAGGGAGCTGTCAATGCAACATTTTCAACCAGCCCCCTCGACAATGAACCACCCACTACTAGGTCCCATGGGAGACAGACCCCGGTGTAGTCACATCCCTGCCTCCCCAGTAGTTACAACACTTCTCAATATGGTGCTATGTGCTTATACTCTATGGGGTGCACCTTTCTGTCCTTTATGACTTCAGCCTTGCCCCCCCCACCCTAAATAACTGAGCCCTGCGGTATCATTTCTGTGGAATTAAGGGCACTTTAAATGAATGCCCCAGCTTGCCTTTTCCCAAAGAGGCAACACTGCTGTCAGTTTTTAAAGAGACCCCCCCGAGGCAATTTCTCATGATGCCAGAGATATCAAGACATGCCGGAAAAGCAAAATAATTTCAAGTCAGCAGCAGCAGCAGAAGCAAAACTTGCTGGTAATTTAAAGTGGAGCCATGTTACCCTTATAGCATAATCTGGTATTAAAGGGCTTCTGTTTAAAGGCATTTTATTCTGCATTTCAAAAAGTATTCCAGGAAAGGACAGAGTCACAAGTCTCCTTCACTACAAAGCGAACATTCCAAAACTCACAGCCTCCCCCCTTTCTGCTGCTGTTGATGGTATTAGCATGCAGCTCTGCGATTGGTCACTCCTCCCTTTGATTTGCATTGCCTGCCCCTTCCCCTTCAGTCAGTTTCTGGAGCTTGCTCTTCTTGCTATAATGCAGTGCTGGGGCTGTGGGTTGGCAGAAGGCTTTTCTCTGCTGCTGTTGAAAAATTGCTCATTGGGAAAAACTGGACTTTCTCTGCGTCTGGCTTTTTCTGCAGGGTGAATGACTCTCCTTTTTATTTTTGTTTGGCTGTGAAGGAGGCATCTTGTTCTCTAGCCGTCAGTGTAGGCAAAGACTAAGCAAAAAGAACTGCAGTCTAGCTCCCTTTCCTCCCCTGTAGTTTTACTGTGCATTATGAAGTGCAGCTATGGCAAGAAGAGGTAAGAGAGCTGTGAGGACACTGGAAGATTTAACCCTGGATTCTGGGTATGGTGGTGCTGCGGATTCCATCAGGTCCTCAAATTTGTCCTTGTGTTCCGATTCTCACCCGGTAGCTTATGCCCATGGAGGAAACGTTTGGCATCTAACTGACTCCATGCACAGTAGACACAACAGCTTTGACACGGTCAACACTGTCCTGGCTGAAGACTCTGAGGTCCTGGACTGCTCGGGACAGTGCTCCAGGCTGCCTGACCTTGAGGAAGTCCCCTGGAGCATTGAGGAGCTGGAAGCTCTTTTGAAGAAAGACCAGATGGTGGTGGGAACTAGTAGAGATGTCCTCTCCAAACTATCTGCCCTGGTCAGCAGGGCTTTGGTCCGGATTGCCAAAGAGGCTCAAAGGCTGAGCCTTCGCTTTGCCAAATGTACCAAGTACGAGATCCAAAGTGCCATGGAAATAGTGTTGGCATGGTCTCTATCATCAAGCTGTACCGCTTCGGCCCTCAGTGCCCTGTCTCTGTACAACATGAGCACCGGGGATAGGCTCAGCAGGGGCAAGTCAGTGCGCTGTGGCCTCACCTTCTCTGTCGGGAAGTTCTATAGGTGGATGGTGGACAGCAGGGTGGCCTTGAGGATCCACGAGCATGCGGCCATCTATGTGACGGCCTGCATGGAGACCCTATTCAAGGAGATCTACAAGAGGGTCCTGGCATTGCCTCGTCCGGAGAAAGAAAACGAGGCACCAAACTTTACCGCAGAGTCCATGGAGCAAGTGATTAACAACGATTCCGAGCTGTGGGGACTGATTCAGCCCTTCCAGCACCTTATCTGTGGTAAAAATGCAAGTGGTGAGTAGCGAGTGATAAGACTGAATAATAATGATTGGAAGCATTGAATAAGTTATGTAGAATCTGTGAGAGCTTCTGCTTTCCAACATGGTGTTCATCAGGCTGGTTTTCATTCTTGGTCAGGTGACAGATGGTTCAGTTGACATGTAGGTGATGTGGGTCATGTTGATGGTCCTGGTATCTTCTGTGAGCTGTTATTTTAACTGTTGGGGGAGGATATGTATGGGGCTCATCCTTAATTACGGATTCTTGGCCTCTAACTGTTTGCTGGATTTGTAGTTCAGCAGCTGGTGGACCATCATTTATCCATCTCTTGCATTACTAATTGTTGATGGCACCCCCAGGGAGCAATCTGTAGGTATGCAGCATAATGCTAATGATAATTCCCTGCATTCTTTCCCTGCTTGTACAATCCTCAGCTAACCATCAGTAGAGCAACGCAGGTCTGAGAACATTAAGGGCCACCATTTAAGCCCCTCGTTGCTGACCTTGGCTACGTCAAAGGAAACATGCTACGAATACAAACAGGAATCCTGCATCTTTACAGGGGTTTCTAGGGAAGATACAGAGCTCATTAGCACGGGGCACAGGGTTTCTATACAAATATTTACCTAATGCATGCAAGTTGTTATTGCACTGCTCCCTCTTCATACACAGGAGATCAGCAGGAAAATATAGACATGAGTGTTATGGCAATGGGACAGGGAGTGCAGGGGGGGGTTAATATACACCCAAGATTACTATGAAGGATCTGCATTACCCTAAAGAAAGAAGGAGGGAGGGGTTTGGACAGGTTGTGTTAAATACAGACTGCTGTTTGTTATGAAAGTGCTGCCTTCTGTTTGTTTAATGAAAGATGTATTGGCCGTCGGTGGTGGTGGTGGCGAGGCCGGCTGGCCAGCTGGAATGTTCATTCATGCTATGAGCTTAAATGGTTTCTGAGCTTTGCTTGTTTACGCCTGGTACAATGAGGTACATGTTGCATCAATTTCTCTACAGTACTTCTGTGGCACCAGTGGAGTTGGCTTTTCAGATATGCTATCTTTGTATTAATATTTATGATTGTATGTGCCAACAGGGAATGTATATATATTATATGTTCAAAAACATACAGCACACATATACTGTATTTATATGGGAAGAGCATTTCTCATAGACTCTGTTTTTGTAAAAAAAAAAGTTTTTCTGCTTTATAATAAACCAGTGCTTTGTACTTGACCCCAGCTAAGACTTAATTAATCTTTATCCGAGGCAAACCACTCCTATAGGGTTTATTTAATGTATAATTGATGTTCCTAGCAGACTTAAAGTAGGGAGATCTAAAAATGCCCTGAATCCACTATTTTAGATCCCTGAATCGTTCATGAAAGATTCGTCTGAATACCAAACATAATCCGAATCCTAATTTGCATATGTAAATTAGTGATTGTTACAATAACTAATTTGCGTTAGCAAATTAGCTACAAAAAGTTAGTTGATATTGCTTCCAACCCCTAATTTGCATATGCAAATTCGTATTTGGCCTAATCCGAATCCTGCTGGACACGGCCGAATCCAAAACCGAATCCTGTATTCGGTGCATCCCTACAAGAAAGATCCCTTATCCGGGAAAACCCCTGGCATTTTGGATAACTGGTTCCACAACCTGTACATATATCTATATATAGGTAATGAACCTGTTATCCAGAATGCTCAGGACATGGGGTTTTCCTGATAAGGGGTCTCCGTTCTTTAATTCTACTAAAAAAAAAAATCATGTAAACATATATAAATCCAAAAGGATTGTTCTCCTTTCTGTAAAGATTTATTATTTCTTAGTTGGGATCAAGTACAAGCTACTGTTTTATTGTTACAGAGAAAAAGGAAATCATTATTTAAAAAAATGTCTTTAAAAGGGAATCTATGGCTGTCTCATAATTCAGAGTTTTCTGGAAAAAGGGTTTATGGATAACAGATCCCATACCTGTATATATAGTTCTGAGTCACAAGAAACTAAGCTTTTGTGTAATAGCTCTCAGACTGCTGAGAGTTGTAGTCAGATCTCTGATTCCTTGCAGTCACCTTGGCTTGGGAGATAAGATCCCTGCAATTCCTGTATATGGGGGGGTCAGTATTGCTAGAAAATAGCTGGACACATATATTGCTTTCCTTTTCAGCAGTATTTACTGCCCCCAGTAATGGAATCCGCATGCCATTTCCCAAGCTGTCAATTCATTTTATTCCTATAGACTTCCCTGCAAATCATCTGTCATCATGAAATATTCGCCTTTCACATGAGGCGGCTGGAGAATACAGCTACCGACATGAAATACTGTTAGAATTATGGATATACGGCTAATATTGTACGTACCGCAGTGATTCAGATCATTACATTGCGGGGGGTGCAGCCTGTGGCTTTGTTTTGACTTATAGTGCCCAGCAAAGGATCTTGGGAATTGTAGTTTCACAGATAGCGAGATAGAGCTCATCTATTGGCTCTGCTATATATGGAGAAACAGAGACTCCCCATCTCCACATCTAGTAATCGGCCTAGGAAGTGGTATCTTCTCATTGGTGGCTTTGGGTAACTGGAACTGTTGCAAACACTGCACCAATACGGGCGGTGACGTGAAGATTCGGGGAGACTGAGTCACCCAGCGACAAATCGTTTCTTCTTCGGGCGACTCATCTACCCAAAAAGCCTTCCCACCGGAAGCCTTTGCTTTCCGAAGTTGCCCCAAGTTTCCACAGGGGGCAAATTTGGGCTACTTCGTAATACAAAGAGTGATATCCCGCCAGTGATTTCGATTCTAGCCGGCGGGAAGGCTTTTTGGGGACATTAGTCGCCCGAAGAAGAAGCGAATTGTCACTGGGTGACTATATATCCCCGCATGTGTCGCCACCCTAATGACTTGATATTAGTTCCTCTTGATTTACTCTGATCTAAAGTGCAGTACCCCTTACCTTTAATATTCACTCCAATCACAAGGCTCTAAGATATCCCCTAGGTCTTTGCTTTTTTTAATTAACAGGTTATATATTAGATGTTACCATAGAAGATTTTTAAATCTGCGCTGATACCTTTAAGAAACACTTGTTGGGATTGATGAGCAATCACCAGAGTTGTTGATATCGGATGTCAGGCACACTTGAAAAACAAACAGCAAAGCACCGTGTGGATGTCACTAGTTCTCCAGCTGCACCCAGTGCCCTTGGTGTAAGAAAGGTTTGTGGTTTTGCCGACTCTTACCTGTTTCTTGTTCTGACTCATAATGAGCTTGAATCATTGTCTGTATCAGGTTTATGTAACATGCAGCACTACTACAATCCCCACTGCAACTATAGGTACCATCTCTCCCTACT
>CM044435.1:6528732-6540863 GCA_024363595.1 Xenopus borealis
AATTCCACGGACACAGGGACTGGACGCAGAGACACTTGAACTTTATTATATAGGATTATCCTTAGGAAGGGCCCACCTGGTAATCCACCGCACAACACAAATTACCCACTTTCACACTGCCCTCCAACAAGTCGGCCCGGTCACTGGCTAGAGAGATCGGCCACTCTCCAAAATCTGGAACAGTATAAACACCAGCACCCAGAAGGCCAATTCAAGCAGGGCGAACCCCTGCAACTTTATTCGTCAACGTTTTGGGGGGCAAAACCCTTCGTCAGAGTCAGGGGTGTCTATACTGCATCTGGTAAGCCAGTCATGGATATGAGATACAAGCGTGTGATGATTAATGAGTCCACTGGACCCTGGGTAGGACTCAAGACATCGTTATTCTATATCTGTCAAGCTAACTATAGGTTTTTCATGTTTTCCCTTTTATTTTATTATTATTGAATGTATGTCTCTTTTTTTTAACATATTTTTCGTTGTACCTTTTATAATATTAAAGAGATGACTTCATAAGTTTGTCTATGATGCTCTAACAGAACCTGTATATCTGTGAGCCTTAACCCTCTGCATACTGGATGGAAACGCTAGTCTGTCTGTATGCTAGTTAACCATTTGAGTGCTGGTAGGACGCGTGTGTTTCAATTGCATTAACCCTTTTCACTACTAGAGTACCCGGTTTCTCTCAATACCAGTGTGACGTTGAGTTGAGTGGTGGCAGCCAGTTTGTGTGTGTTTTCTGGGTGTTGGTTGGTGTTTGCTGTTATATTAGTGTAACCTGTGTGAGTGACCCCTGATAGTCAGACTAAAGGTCATGTGCAGCCAGAAGTAGCGTATCCATGACTGTGTACCAATGAAGCAAAGGGTGCATCATTTTGATTAGCACTATGACTTACCCTAGTTAGCCTAGGATTTACAGCTTCAATCAAGGAGAATCAATTTCCAGTTCTTATCACTGCTGATGATTGTGGCCACTTCCGGGCACAGCTTGAAAGGGCTGCTGCTTGATTTGAATTAAATGGATTCATAAACCGGGGGGCTATTATTATCAGGCAGGGCTTTGTCCTCTGCTCTAAATATGATGACAATGAAAGCTTTCCTTTGAGGCGAGCGCATCGGCAAGTGTCAGGAGGCTCCAGATAAACATTTTTAGAATTGCCTGAGGCGTTTATATGAACATCCCTAATAGCTTGAATGAATGGCATCCAAATTAGCCTGCATATTAACATGACACGGCCTCAGACTCAGCACATTTTCAGACACAAAGTGCAACTGCTTTTTGGATAAACACACAAAATGTTTTATAAAGAACTAAAAATAATATGAGATGCTCTCTGTTGGGTTGACAACATGCTACTGGATTAAATGGATGTAAGTGTATCCTGTGTGTAGTTCATATTAGATGTTCAGTTAAGGTGGCCATAGACGCACAGATAATATTGTACGAAACGAATTTTCGTACGATATTCGGTGCGTGTATGGTGGGAAATGAGCCGACCGACATCGTCAGAAGATTAAGATATCTGGTTGGTTGATCGGGCTGGATGGAAAATTTTGATCAGATGCCTTTGAAAGCTCCCTGAACATCGGCCATTGTTAGTGCTGAATCGTCAGATACAGGTAGAATTCTATTGTTTCTACCTGTATATTTGACCATTCAGCTCTACACGTGTGTGTTGAAACGAACAATCTTTCTTGGAAAGATCTTTTCCGAGAAAGATCGTAATTGTTACATCTATGGCCAGCTTAAAACATGTAGGCATATATTATTTGACATCTTATCAATAAGCATAGCTGTGTTTATTCAATGGGTGCAGCCAGTTTTGGACTGGGACACCAGGGGCCCACCCAAAAACCTTACACCAGGGGCCCACTCTCAGTACTAATATTCTTCATCTCCTCAATCAACCTCTATTCTCCTAGTTTGTTTTCTTTACATACTATAATTAATTATTCCATCTATTTAGCCTCTTTGTTCTCATAGAAATAGGGAATGGCCATGAAATAGGCCAAAAGTTTAGCAGCATGAGGGCCCACTGACACCTTGGCCCACCGGGAGTTTTCCTGGTATCCCGGTGGGCCAGTCCGACACTGGGTGCAGCCATGATTGCCCTGTTCTTTAAAGTAGCTATTGAGAAGGGAATGGTGTCTTACAAAAAGGTCTTAGGGGCCATAAAAATCTCTTTGAAGGTCCATCTCTGGCTTGCAGCCCCCAGTTGGATATCCCTGCTCAGAGAGTTACAGTTGACATGTTTTATATCAATTCAGCCACAAAACATGAGAAGGATCCAATACTTGGCCTACAGACTCCAATGTAAGGCCTTTGCAAAATGTCCTACAGTTGGCTTTAGCAATAGCCGCCTTCCACTTGAGCCCTACTAGAAAGTCTATAGCTGTTTTATCCTGCAATACACCTAAAAAAACTTTAAAGATATTTATGGGAACATCCTTGTATGAGAAAGTTGTAAACTGCAGAGACTGTGACTCTGTATGGATCTTCTTTATTGCTTTGTACGTGTCCTACCAGTACAAGACTTGCAGAGAGAAAATATGCCCCCTTTATAAGTGATCATGATGATGTGGCCTTTGGCCATGGCCAATTATAATCATAACAAGGTTACAAATGTAGGAAACTATCGGTGTATTATATTTTCAGCCAGAGTTCCAAGAACTGGAGAGCAAATAGATGTTCAACCTATATCTATGACCACCAAATTGGCTTTCAGGAGTATCATACACATTCTATCCCTAACTGGAGTCAGGTTGTGGTTCATGCTTCCCCAACTCCTCAATGGGGCCAGCCCCATAGTTTGGGAACCACTGTTTTGGACAGGGTCACATTGGGACCTGTGAGGTACCAAGAAAAAACCAGATCAGCCTGCCCAGATCCGAGCCGCCTGAAATTCTGCTCCCTGACCTCTCCCTACCCTAAATGAAAGAATAAAAGCAGGCACACACTAGTCTGGGGGGAGTTCAGATGGAGGAGGGCTGCAGCTGGCAATGTGGGCCTTGAACTTGGTAGAAGGGGGGGCTCTGGGCCTGGGCAGATATGTGTGGGTCCCCGATGGAGCAGCCCCAGTGGGCGGACTCCCCCAGTCTGACACTGGCTTTGTAAACTAGTAGAGACACATGACCCCCCATACCTTCCCTCCTGTTAGAGATGGGGTGATCATACTTGGTGGGGGGCTTGTGAAACCACCTTACACCACTAGATAAGGTAGAAGTCCAATCTGAATGAAAACTGCCATGCATAGAGATAACACATTAACTTTTGGAAAGATTAAAAAGCTGCTTAAAGCCAATATGAGCATTTTCCTTTTGAAATATGTGTATTTGTATACAAACAACTAGTTAACCTTAATAAGCAGACTGGCATTTTTTACTTCAAGATGAATATATATATATATATATACTGCGCCATCCGTCTTGCCTCTCCCGTCTCCAAGCCTCCGAGATTTCCCTCCTTGGATTCTGACTGCATAAATAAGCAGATAATTAGTATTTCTGAAACTTGCTCACATTGCTGCATTTATTATAGATCACAGTGAATATTTTTTAGAAGGAGAATTGCATTTGATTACAAAAAGGTCTCCGGTGCCTTGTTTTTTTCCCCCCTTGAAAATTGCCGGCTTGCATTTACTTCAAACGCCCGCGGCTTCCATTTCGGCCCTTCTTTAGAAGAACAAAATTACTGGCGGAATGATGGGCCACTGCTCTAACAATACAGCGCAATCACCTACATAAAGGTATTTTTCGTCTTAAATTTACTTTTATTCTGTGTCTGGGAACAATCATTTCTGGTACCAGGCCTGGACAGATGAAAAGTAGCAAAAGTATATATTTTTTGTAATTTTTTTTGGCTAAAAAACTACAGTGTAAGCTGTTAATAGTGTGTGTTGGGGGGGTTATATATACAGTATATGTATATATCCTGTTTTATTTAGATGATTTATCCCATTAAATATGAATATCCAGTAAATTATATCCTTATAACTTGCTTAATGATGTCATCAATTATAATCAGTGTTGTCAACATTGGCCCCTTGCTTCATCCCAAATTGATATACCAGTGGTAAATCACCCCCTGAACGACTAATACTACTAATACTAATAGTAGTACTGCCTTCCAACTAGGGATGCACCGAATCCAGGATTCGGTTCGGGATTCGGCCAGGATTTGGCCTTTTTCAGCAGGATTCGGATTCGGCTGAATCCCTCTGCCTTTCATATGCAAATTAGGGCCAGGGAGGGACGTCACATGACTTTTTGGCACAGAACAAGGACTTAGAAAATGTTTCCCCTTCCCACCCCTAATTTGCATATGCAAATTCGGGTTCAGATTCGGTATTCGTCCGAATCTTTCAGGAAGGATTCAGGGTTTCGGCCAATTCCAAAATAGTGGATTTGGTGCATCCCTACCTCTAATCTCCATTTTATTTAGACAAACTTAATTCTGTATCCTTAAATTGGAGGCTGGACCCCCTTAGGCACTGTGGTTAGTGATGGCCGAATCTCTCCTGTTTTGCTTTGCCAAATAATCCGCAAAATGGTGAAAAAATTTGTGAAGCAGTGAAATGCATTAAAATCCCTGGGCGTCAAAATAATTTTGATCCGCATAAACTTTTTTTCCATTACGGCAAATTTTTACAGCAGTTTCTCAAAAACATTCACGGGCAGTAAAACGCAGAAATTCACCGCAAATCCGTGCCTGGCAAAATTATTTGCCATTCACTAACTGTGGTCCCTGGGTGAACCTATCCCTGAAGGGATAGAACCTATGGTAATCTGCCGCTGACTTTTACTGGAGGTGACTGGGAAAGGGGATCAAAAGCAGGCGACCCAACAAAATTTTGGGAGAGTTGACTTGAGTTGAATAAAGTTCATAAAGCTCTACTTGTTAATAAAACAATACAGTAGTGGTTAATGATGTGCAACTGGAAGTTTCATGCCTGATGGCCATAAAGCAAAGTTCTGAAGAGGAAAAACAAAAACCCCCAGCTTTAATCAATATTTTGGATCATTAGGAGGTTCAATAGAAATAATCAGATGAATTCCTCATCTATGGAATGTATATTTTTATCTCACACTTCATTACCCTTTAGGCTTTCCATTGATTAATGATCTCTTAAAGATGAAAAAAAAACTCATTAGGAACCTTTCTGTTAGAAATAAATCTCTTAAATTTTGGGCCAGAGAAACATGAATTACTCTTTGTTTAAAGAGCAGGTCAAATCTATCATATATCAACATTCTGAATGTTATCCTGTGGTTTAACCCAATGCTTTCATACCCTCCCAAAATACCCTTTTCTTCTTTTTTGCTCCCTCTTAGCTTGTGTTAAAGTGCTATTGATTTTTGTATCTCAGACCAACACCTGGGGGAAAATTCACTAAAGGGCAAATTTTGCCTGTGAAGGCTCCACCACACTTCACTCCACTTCGCCAGGCGGAAATTTGTTACCACTATGCTAATTCGCTAAAATGCGAAGTTGCAGCTCTGTAGCCGAACGCTGGCGAAGTTTTGCTAGCACTGATTCATTTCTGCCTAGTGGAACTTTGATAGTACTCTTATGCTTTGTCAATTTGCATAGGGCAGGTACAGATAGACGTCTTTATTAGAGATGATGGTGCAAAAGTTTGAAGTGGCCACTTATTATTGCAAATGTCCATAATAAAGACAAAAGAGATCCTCTAATTCTCTAGACATGAGCCCACCCTAAATCAAATGTGGCATGATTGGAAAAAAAATGTTAACACAAAAATCTATAATAGTTAGAACTTTTGAAGGCAAAAGCAGGCGGCCGGGCAGCATGTTACCCCTAAAAGTTTGCCGCCTTTGTGGCCACAAATCCCTGCCTGGCCAGGTCAAAGCTGGTGAAGGAAACTATGGAGGAAGAGGTAATGCTCTGTAAAATTCACACTTTAGTGAATTTGTGAAGTAACGATTTACCAAATCTAACTACGCTAGTGACATTCTCTTTTGCTAGCGAATTGTCTTCTACGCCTGGCAATGTTCGAATTGGATTTCTGACTATTTTTAACTAGCAACAACCACCTCTGCCCCTTATATATTTTGTATTATAATCACAAGACAGAAAGGGTGAGGCTTGATATCACAGGTGATGGGGCAAGTTGAACATGGCGATAAATCAAACTAGGTTTCTGTTTCTACACACTACACTCTTCACTATGGGCTGTAGACCTCTGGGACTTGCCTCCAGCCTTGAATAGATATAACTTGACCTTTAACATTCCCATTATATCCTACAAACCAAAATGGCTCACTTTTTACCCTGGGTTTCTTCTAAACTTCTTTAGCAAAAGAACCAACCTGGAGAACTGGGATGTTCATCAGAGCAGTCTGGAAGCCACCACTGAAATCCATTTCTCAAAAGAGCAAACACATTTTTTAATATTCAGTTTTGAAATCGGGCATGGGACTAGCTATTTTGTCAATTTCCCAGCTGCCCCTGGTCATGTGAATTGTGCCAGCACTTTAGGAGGGAACTGCTTTCTGGCAGGCTGTTGTTTTTCCTTCTCAATGTAACTGAATATTACGCAGTGGGTTTTTACTATTGAGTGTTGTTCTTAGATCTACCAGGCAGCTGTTATCTTGTGTTAGGGAGCGGTTATCTGGTTACTTTCTCATTGTTCTGTTGTTAGGTTGCTGGTTGGGGGGAAAGGGAGGGGGTGATATCACTCCAACTTGCAGTACAGCAGTAAAGAGTGGTTGAAGTTTATCAGAGCACAAGTCATATTACTTGGGGCAGCTGGGAAATTGACAATATGTCTAGCCCCATGTCAGATTTCAAAACGAAATATAAAAAAATCTGTTTGCTCTTTTGAGAAATGGATTTCAGTGCAGAATTCTTCTGGAACTGCACTATTAATGGATGTGTTTTGAAGAAAAAAAATTCCCACCATGACAGGATCCCTATAAAGTCAAAACTCTTGGCTTTGTTTTCCCAAGCTTCCCACAAAATACATGATAATAACAAATGCAGTGTCAGACTTGCCTACCAGAGTACTAGAGGGTCCCCCAGCAGGCAACAGAAATCCCTTCAACCCTTATTTCCTTTACTGCTAAAGGCATCTCTTCTGAATGTCTTAATTCTACGAGCTGTGATTCCTGCCTCGATATTATTTTAAGTTCTTTCATTACCTGGTCGGAAGCAAGCAGACCCGAATACACTGCGCTGTATTCTTCCCCAATTTTATTTTTTAAACAACATACTACAGAATTGTAAAAGGTGATTTAGGGAGTGTGAGGGTGTTGGAATAATATCTGCGCTCTACATTCATCCCTGCCTGAGATTATTGTGAATGATAAACATTGTTCCAACAGGAGATGATGTGCGTCTATAAGTGAGGGTCCTGTTCTCTGACCCCCCTCCTCTGCCTATGGCTTTAAAACCAATCTGAGAGCCCAATTCAGGCGGCATTCAAGCTCACGTCCAGATGTTCCAGCTGCTGAAATCACTTGGCTTCATCCCACAGTTTGTTTGATGTGAATGTTCAAAGTTCTCTATTCTCCAGGAAACACAACTAGGTTCCGCCTTTTCTCTTTTCTAAAGATAAAATAAGGCAGACCACTTTTTTTTCATTTTTAATTTAAATAATATTTTCTGTTCTGGTGACAAAAGGGGGCCCCACAATGTAAGTATAAATAACGGTATAGGAGTTAGAAATAGGAGTGGAAAGAATACCTGGTAGAAATGAATTTTCACTTAACCTCAAAGGATTGTGCCAACGTTCGTTCTTTGTACTTTCCATAAAAGATTTGGGCTCTGCTCCCAAAGAAAATTCTAGGAGGCTGCAGGCCAAGTGATTTTATTCAGGTCATGAAATGCCAAGGTGACTTCTAATATCCTTATTATTTACAGTAAAGTATTATTTATAATACACGTTTCAAAGAATAAAATGGCATCACTAAGTACCACTTTCTAAGTCATGGCTATTATATTTTACAGGCTATGTATAGATTTTGTTTATTATACAGTATAAGGAATAATGCACCGCATACTGTAATTTACAAGGAAATAAGAAGTTATTGAGGAGTTCTTTGACTATATAAAGGACACAAGTCTTCTGGCTGAAATATACAGGGAACTCTGAGTATCACTTGTGTATTATAAGGGATAATGTACCCCCTACTGTAAATGATAAGGATATTAGAAGTCTCTGAGGGGTTGTTCTGTGACCATATAAAGGCACAAGGCTGCAGGCTGAGTTATACAGGGAACTCTGAGTATCACTCATGTATTATAAGGGATAATGTACCCCCTACTGTAAATGATAAGGATATTAGAAGTCACTGAGGGGGTTGTGACCATATAAAGGCACAAGGCTGCAGGCTGAGTTATACAGGGAACTCTGAGTATCACTCATGTATTATAAGTCATGTAATGTACCCCCTACTGTAAATGATAAGGATAGTATAAGTCACTGAGGGGGTTGTGACCATATAAAGACACAAGGCTGCAGGCTGAGTTATACAGGGAACTCTGAGTATCACTCATGTATTATAAGGGATAATGTACCCCCTACTGTAAATGATAAGGATATTAGAAGTCACTGAGGGGTTGTTCTGTGACCATATAAAGGCACAAGGCTGCAGGCTGAGTTATACAGTGTCACTCGTGTATTATAAGGGATAATGTCACTGAGGGGTTCTGTCACCATATAAAAGCACAAGGTTGCAGTTATACAGACTATTATTTACAATATGGACCTGGGAACATGCCTCATAAAAAAACAATTGTTGTATTTTCTCAGTTGAAGTTTCTGAGAGTTGTAGTTGCAATACTCTGCTGTTGTACCACTCTGTCTCTGCGCAGGCTTCTCTGTGTTTATTTTCCCTTTTTGTCCACATTGCTGATAAAGTATATTTTTCTTGCCTTTTATTTTCAGCCACCCAAAGTTCTGCTTTATTCATCCCTGGGAAGATTTAGTTACTCATGAATTCCCCTGCACAGAACAGATATTTGAGAAATGAGACAGGAATGAGGAGCTGGTCTGTGTTATGTAGACTGGCTGTACAACCACAAAGTGGTAACGAGAGAAAGTTAAAAGTATGATTATGGTCAGGCCTAATGTCACACCCTATCATAACATATAGTCAGTTGTGACATCAGCTCCAGCTCTCACAAATTCACATTGCTTTAAACTATGTGCTAAATATTCTCAATTAAAAAAAAAAAAAAAACGGAGGGACTAAAGTTGAATAGGGCATTACCATAGGTCTCAGCAGCAGCCAATTAAATATTAGCATTTTGGGCCAGTTATTTTGCTATGTGGTTAAAAAAAAGCTTCTTCGGAATGAAGGGGCATTGGAATGAAGCAACAGCTGCAATGGAAATCAAAATGTTTTTCCACCTGGTATGAACATTCTTCGAGCATCCCCTGATCTGCTTGAATGGGCTCACGTGATGGGCACTGGACTCATCTGTTATCATTTGTGGTCTACAAGTCTGGTGTAGTGTTACATAAAATGGATTAGTGCCGTGAAACACTTTATGTGTTTCTTTAATTCACTGACAGGCTGTTTTGGAGGGTCTTTTTTTAGGGGGACACAGCCCTGTCCTCCCCTTTATAAATGCAAAGTGAGTGGTTGAAGAAGCAGACTCGGTGGTTTGAAAGGGTCTGTACTTTGCAGTAGGGATTGGAATCTACATCAGTTTAAATGTTTTGGATGTTAAGATTAGAGTTTAAGCACACAATACTGTGGTTCCTGCATTGGGCAGTATTGTATTCCTGATACTGGTCTGGGGTGGCATGTAGTCGCCGCCATTGGCTGCCCCCTAGCTTATACATCATTCAGGCATGCAAGCTGTGGAGCACCAATGGGCATCTTATATCATACATTTACTATGGCAAATATATGAGCAACCGCCCCACCTCTGCCATGCAATTTACCAATCCCTACACTGGCTTCCACTCCCCTTCAGAATTTAATTCACATGAATGACCCTGACATTCAAAACACTTCAGCACTCTGCCCCTCCCTACATCTCTGAACTCTTCTCTACATACTCACCCAACCGCCTACTACGCTCCTCTACTGACCTGCTCCTCAACTCTTCTCTCATTACCTCCTCACATGCTCACATTCAAGACTTTGCAAGGGCTGTTCCCCTCCTCTGGAATTCTCTCCCACGGTCTGACCGACTTTCTCCCAACCTTTCTGCTTTCAAGAAATCTCTTAAAACCCACTTATTTAGAGAAGCCTACCCTCACTGTTAACTACCCAATGCAATACCACATACAGTACCACATCTTTCACACACTTAACTCTGATCTTGCCCATTCCCACACCTTGTGCATCATTCTCCTTCCCTTTAGATTGTAAGCTCTTTCTGCACAAAGCCTTCCTCACCTTTTGTACCGGCATTGATTGTGATGTATGTAACCCCATATGTTCTATGTATGTAATTCATGTGATTTAGTTGTCTAATCACATTTACTTTACAGCGCTACAAAATATGTTGGCGCTATAGAAATTAGGGATGCACTGAATCCACTATTTTGGATTCGGCCGAACCCCCGAATCATTCGTCCAAATACTGAACCGAATCCAAACCCTAATTTGCATATACAAATTATGGTTGAGAAGGGGAAAACATTTTTTACTTCCTTGTTTTGTGCCAAACAGTCATGTGATTTCCCTCCCTGGCCCTAATTTGCATATGCAAATTAGGATTTGGGTTCGGTCGGCCAGGCAGAAAGATTCGTACGAATCCTGCTGATAAAGGCCGAATCCCGAACCGAATCCTGGATTCGGTGCATCCCTACATCCTGGATTTGGCGCATCCCTAACAGAAATACATGTTAATAATAATAATAATAATAATAATAATAATAATGTGCAGATAGTGGCAAATCCTATGGGTGCAATTGATCAGTTGAAGGCTCCTAAGCAGTGCTCCATTTCTATCCGGTGCTTCCCTGGGCACACCTCGCTTGGGGTATAGGTATATATATATATATGGGGTCACTTTCATAAAGCTGCCGCCCTAGACATGGACCCACTGGTCCTGTATATAACACAGCACTGGTCCTAAGGGGGTGCAACCTTTTTGCTCTCCTTAGATCTCCTGCACTTGTACCTGTAGGATTAGTATATGAGCCCTTTGATGTTATTATATATATATATGTGTGTGTGTGTGTGTGTTGTTAACACAAATCATCCATTCTTTATTCCCACACCTGAATCTCTATTCTCATATTGTTATATTTATGGTTCTGCACCTGGATCATCTTAGGACCAGGTCATTTCTAAAGAACGATGAGATATTATGACGTGTGCTTTAACCCGACCCCCACAACATACACATGCACACGCTAAACAGGAGAGACAAAATACACAAATTGTGACCTATTGCCCCCCATGCAGCAATTTATACACTAAGGTGCCAAATATGCAAGTGACTTGTGAATGCTGCTGCCTGTGGGAATTTACTCTTGGTGAAAAACATCACAGGGGCCGTTAGGGAACAAAAAAAGAGATAAATAGTACAAATGAGAAATTATATTGTATTACTATTGTTATATAATTACACTGGATACATCCCTCTATGGGTGCCCAAATTACTAAACCCCAGTTGTTGTTCACCTGAAGGGGGTCATTTTTCCCCCAGACCTTCCTATATCCCCCCTCTACTCTGGAATCGGGTTCCTAAGTCGTTCACCTACACTATGATCATTATTTGTGTAAAATTTGAAAACCCCCGTGAGCTGAACCACTTCTCATAAACTAAAATTTTGTTTTACCTTTTATCTATTTGTCTCTTTTTGATGTGGTTAAGTAAATTCTTCCTGAATTCTAAACCCAGTGCTCAGTAAACAAAATCTAAGCCCCCTTCCCCCCAGCCACCTGTTAAAACAGAATGCAGCCTCCAAAATTAGCCCAGAAAGAAAGGTATTGTTCCCCTTACATGGCTGAAACCTTTGGAAACAGAGAAAGCGGCTCTGAGTTTTATTCTTAGCACCCGGCAGAGCATAGATGTGGCTTCAGAATAAACACTGAGGATCTTGGGGACCCTGATATGAAAGAGTGTCTGCATACTATATAGATATGGAGTGTGTATATCAGTGATCCCCAACCAGTAGCTCACGAGTAACATGTTGCTCTCC
>CM044435.1:6565592-6577879 GCA_024363595.1 Xenopus borealis
CCATTGCCCTCCTACATCCCTGTTCCACTGGGGATGGGCCCCCTGGGAACCACGGGCCCCTGGCAACCTTACTAAGTCATTGGTAACCAGTCAACCTGCTTAGTTCACAGCACAATCAGTTTAATAATGCTACAGTTTTCCCTGTTTATGTGTACCTCAAGTTCTTACTCAAGCACCCAGTTTGGCCATCTTGTTTCTATGTTCCCACCCCATCCACTGTTCTATTTACTCTCGCATGCACCTGTGCATCACAGTGTACCTAAATTACTTCTACCTACACCAGTGGAATGGGAAGTAATTTTGTGTAACTCACCCTGGTTCCTTTAAGCAATGTACTATTCCTCTTGCTACATTCAGCACATAGTTACCTAGCGAGTCATAACTGGGGCTGAAAGGAAAAAGCCTTTGTACTGCTTGTTTTCTTATTTATACACACAGGAGCCATGTCCCAACCTGCACTTGTAGCAACACAATGGATTCTTTAGGGAATTGAGCGAAAACAAAGGAACAATTAGAGTGGATGTGCCGGAAGTCTAGACTTCAGGTGATAATGTGCCCCCCACACATACAGATCTTATTGCTGTTGGCAGGATTTCAGCCATGGGCAGTGGATGGTTACCTTCCCAGCAAATCCCCTCAGTCAGTAGGGGAATTTACTGATAACCTGGACATAAGTGCAAGGCAGGACTGGACTGAGAACCAAAATAGGCCCTGGCATTTCAGGTACACAGAGGCCCAATTAGCCCACATAGTGGCCCAAACAGTCCCCACCAGCCCACTAAATACTGACTTTCTATGGCACCTTATAGCAGCCTATCTTGCATTTGCCCTAACCCACAGATTGCCAGTCCGGGCCTGGTGCAAGGGGTGCAAAAGGTGGGCAGGAGAAAGTTCCTTGTGTACTGGGCCAGCAGTTCTGGAATGATGAGTGTGATTTACCAATCGCCCAATCATCTCCTGATGGGTTCCAGCCCTAGCGGTCCCCAGCCGTGTGCAATTACCATCACATCTTATTTTCTTATATCCTCCATAGGTCTATAAAACATGTATTACATGTAGCGCTGTCTCCATCGAATTGCTGTGAGTGTGGGATCTTGATCTTAGGTTCTCTGTTGGGCCCTAGGAGGCTTAGTCCAAAACTGTTCATAAGAATCATTTTAGAATGTTTGGCATGCATTGATAAAATGATGACTATGATATTCTTAAACATTATCAAACAAGACTCTGCTTTTAAAGGGGCCTAATGCAGATATCATGAATTTGGTATAATTAAAATGCTTCCCTACTGTCTCTTTTTTCACTTAGCTTTTATCTTATGTATGTTCATTAGCTCAAATGGATGATCCCATTCACAGCCCTTTGGTTCTGAGGGTAACACAGCTTCAGTTTAGGCACGATGCTCAAGATCTGTTCTGTATGCAAAAAAAAAGAGAACTATCAAAGAGCCATGGCATGTTCTCCTGCAGGGAATGCCCTTTCCTCATAATTAGCAGTGTCTTGAAACATTTTGTGTCACTGAGGATTTGAACCAAGGGAACAACACAGGCCCTCTCAGTCTTTCATTGTGCATGAAGCTACGGTAACAGTGTTTTAAGAGGATGAAAAGACTCCATTGCATTACTTCTCAGCCTCGCCACATAGGCAGCCAAGTGTATAGCGCTTCTGTAGAAACTGCGTTGTTAAACTAGACTCCTCTTTATCTGTAAAATATGAGACACAGGCAGGCGAAAGTTGGACCTAGATTATTTAGCGTTTATTACTTCTTTTTCGGTATCAGATTCAAATTATGGTCAATTTTATCAAGAGACAACTTGCTTCTATGCTTTTGCCACGTGGAAGGAACCTAGAAAGTTACAAGGATAACATTCTTTTAGCAGATGGCTCTGGAACACTGGAAATAATCTTGATTAGACACTGTTGCGTTAAAGGGCAAGGAAAGTGTAAAATAGAATAAGGCTAGAAATGCTGTATTTTGTATACTAAACATAAACATGAACTTACTGCACCACAAGCCTAATCAAACAAATGATTTATGCTTTCAAAGTTGGCCACAGGGGGCTGTCATCTTGTAACTTTGTTATACATCTTTGTCTGACACTGGCACTGCACATGCTCAGTATGGTCTGCTTGAGTTCTGCATGGCTGGTAAGTAAGGCAGGGGCTCCCCCTGCTGGTCATAAGTGATTGTTTCCCTGCCAGAAGCACTAAATGAAGGGAGAATTTCACTGCATACAGTCAGGTTTCTTATAAAAACGGTACACATTTTAAAATTAAAGTATATTGGAGATAGATTTCTTTTTCATTAAAGAAAGTAAAAATGGGATTTTATTTCTTTGCCTTTCCTTGCCCTTTAAGAATCATTGATGTTGCTGGGTTGAAACTACTGGAAATATGTAGAGTGGGTTAAAGATGGCTAAGGGGTAGCACAGCAGCATTTAGATGGAGCCACACTGAATTAAATGCACTTTACTATACAATTGTTAGAAACTCCAGGTCAGCACAGCAGGATCAAACATGGTCAACCTGTGTCAGGGAGTTCACATTTTGAGTTGCAGTCTTTTCCTTGCCCCTTGAGTTGTCATGGTGATAAGAAGAAAATATATTGAATTTACTGAACAAGCTATCTATCTGCCTGGCAGAACAGATTCGATGAACTTATAACTCTTTCCCTGCTGACACCAAGCTTGGCTTTTGGCTTCAAGAAAGTCGTTTTTGGGCTCTGCTTTTGTTCAAGGCTTCTTTGAGGTTGGTAGTTGGAAGGGCTTTCCTTAACTAATAACTAGATGACAAATATATGAAAACATTGCTGTATTACACATTCAGCCAGAGATCTTAGAACATCTAGCACATGTATTCTTAACCTATGTGTCAGCACCCCAAGCTGTCCATGTTTGTACTCGTCTTAATGATGTCCTTTCATAAGGGGTTTTTTCCCACCAGTATAAATTGCTGTTACAATGATGCTTATCACTGGTATAAAAACATTATAGTATAGGGCAGGTATAGTAGGGCAATTCCATATCATCAGCTGAAGGGATGGTGGGACAATTCAGTGGAAGTACAAAGAGCTATATTTAGATGGTTCCAGTAGGCATTGTCATTCAATATCAACCTACCTTCTTTTGCTGGTGGGACAGCCCCACAGCTTGAGAACCAATAAAAGGTAAATGTTCCTGCTCATATAAAGTATTTGCTACAGGTCCCACCACCTACCTATCATTCTGTTTTATTGTAGATGAATGACCCGAGTGAATGCAAGCAGAAAGAAGAAATAATAATTATATTTTTCCAGTGAATAGGGCCTTGAACAGGACACTTGTATAGAAAGATCAAAAGAATAGCCCGGTCGAAGGCAAAACAATTTGCTCTTTCCCTATCAGTTATTAAAGTCAGTGGGAAGCCATGATGGACTTGAGATAAAGCCCTTTACAACAATGTGACGAGAGCTGCTATAAAAGTGCTTAAATGTAGCTTTGATTCATAGCTGCTGCTAAACCAGTCAAAGAAGATACGCTATGGGGACCATTTTGCAAGCAGCTGCCATTTTGTTTTATATCTTGGCAGGCAATAAATTGGATTTTTATGACCCACGTGTCAGACGTTGAATGGGCAATAATGCTAAAAATCAGATTTATGCCACAAAGAAGAGCGTATTTTATGGTGCACACACAGAACATTTTCATGATTAATAGTAGTAAAAAATTTAGATTTTCTTGCCGGGACAGGGAATAAACGTTCTCCTCATAAGTGATGTGATCTAGTCGTTTGCAAGGGTTGTATAGTAAATGTTCAGCGGCAGCCCAGATGTTTGTTTAAGAAACATATCTGATTGGTTCCTGAGCGGGGTGATTGATGTTTCTGGTCAAAGCTTACAAAACTTAAACTGGGTTTAGGGTGGATTGATACAGTGGGAGCACTTCCTGATTACCCAGTTGTTAATGTTGGGAGATATAGCTTACTTACTATAAACAATTGCTTTCCTACAATTGTCCCCCCTAATTAGAAACATCTATTACAACCACTTTGCTGAGCCCTGAATAATGTGGTGCCAGGACAGTCATTCTTGTTTGCACTCCCCTTAAACCTACTCTTGCTGGACTCAAACTCAGAATGCAATGCTTTCACATCATACAGAAGAATTAGAGGCACCTACCATGTATGAGAAGGAAGTAGGGGCAGTAGGACTATCAACTGCTTTGGGCCCATGGAGTAATGGAGGCATACCAGGATTTTCACTAATACAAAGTTAGCTATTGAAACTAACCCAAAATGGAATGATATATTTTTGGCTCCCAACCAACAGGTTGGGCCTTGATTAAGGACGTCTTTAGGATTCAATATGGCCCCTTTATCTACAAATTTGCCTTTTGCAGATAAATAAAAAAAATGTGTTCCATACACATTAAGCCTCAAAGATTAGAATTGGGGGGGGGATTACCCTACTGAGTAGGAATAAAAATGTTGAAAATGTACAAACGATATTTACTGTTTAACAGTTATTGAATATTTTTATGTATCAATTGAGACTGTTTAACCCTTAACATCAATGTTTGGCTGGGGGGGGGGTGATGGGAGTTGTATATTTTGAAATTACATAAATATTTTTTCTTCAAACAGAGCTTCTCCTGGCTTCCCTGTACCTCTACCTCCCTCCCTAGCAATCATTCTAGGTTTTGAATTCAAAATTAGCTTCATGACTTAAAAAATGTAAGGCATTTCATTTTGGATCTGTTAGGTGCAATAGCTTGGATTATACCATGGGATGTTCTTTCCAATTACTGCACACCTGTTGTGAAATTCTGCTGAAGCCTGACATAATTACGGCATCCAGGGTAAATGCAAAATAATTTACGAGACGTGTTTATTTGGGTACCACAAATCAAGCACTGTTTGAAATTAGGCCAGCGTAATAAATATGATTGGGAAAAGACATTCTTCTCTTGAATGATTTGTTTATCTCATTTCTTTTACGTACATCAGAGATGTTAAACATTGTTACTGAGATTTATCAGCAGGTTCTGTAGAGCTCTACCCAAGCTGTCAAGATCATTGTGTAATCCACTTAAGATTTATTGTATTTCTATAAGGTGATCTGCATAATATACTTCTGATATACATGTGCATTACTTAGGGAAGTGGTTTCCAAAATGTGGGGATGCCTCCAACCCTGGGGGAACTTGAAACATTGGCAGAAGTAGCTTAGGCTGAAGGCCAGAATCGGGAAGGGTCGCAATTTGGTCTCCTAGATACACCTAAAACCCCAGCTTAAAGCTCAGTTAGGGTGACAGTTTGGTGTGAAAATGTATTTGCTGTCCTAGAAATTCTTGAAACTATAACCGAGTGACTTATACATCTGTGCTCATTTCATGAGTTAAAGGGAGCCCTATCCCAAGGTTAAATGTAACCCACGCACTATAAATAGTATTGAGGGATTCTGGGAGCTGCATGTTAGTGACTATGTTACACATAGTATAAAGCTTCATATTTTACTAGCCTGAAGATTTCCTCATTGTGATGTTTTCCTCCTGAACACACTGACAGGCACTGTCAGAGCTCTATTCACTACACAACAATACATGTCCTGTGCTCTTTTCTCAGCATACAATATCCCTTTTACAGAACTTTACTGTAGCACACTGTACATTTTATCAGAACTGTGCTTCTAGATAATCTTGAGAAGGCGGCCATGTGATGCCTTCTGCATGACTTGGTCAAAATAGAAGGTCTAAGAATAGGGGAAGAAGCATAAGAGAACACAACGAATCATCACTACCAGCCCAAAGCAAGGATAAAGGGAAAATCAGTATAACAACATATTTATCAACAGAGAAGTTTCCATTGATTTTCATGGTGATGTCATCACTTTCCACCATGTTTCCCACATATTGAAGTTTACAGCCATACAGTACATTGTTACCTTCAAGTAAATCTTTCAAATACAAATACACAGACATTTCAAATGACCTATAATTCAAGAAGATAAATGCGTGAACTTAATCATAATTGGAAATGTGATTCACACATGTTGTGTGCCCTTCAAGATGGCTATTTTTTATGAAAGTCCTTTTAAGTGCATGGTCTTACCAGCCTGCCAGAGAACCAAAGGGTGTCCAGTTGGGCTTCATCTCTAGTGGGCCCAGGCCAAGGACTATTCCCATCATCTATATCTTATTTCCACCATATGTCTATATTACATCTATGGTATTTTTACACTGCACACCCGGATTTTTACTCACTTTAACTGCTCCCGTGGTGCTGTTAGTCCGTTGACCCGACAAGGTCCCTTAGCAACAGCAATTCCAAATAATGGATCCGCACACACTTGTTTCTGCAGTGGGGGAAATCCCTTTTCTTTTTATTTAACCACCAATTTCAACGTTTCAGGGGGTACAACCTCCCTTGTGATGAAGGGAGGTTGTATATTGCTATATTACATCTATGACATTTAGCACTGCCTATATCTAATTCTTGTCAGGGTGGGCCCGGTCTTCCGGTTGGTTCCAGGAGGCCATTCCAACACTCGTTAAGTAACTCCTCCAGGGTTGCAAAGAGTTGCCACAGGAATTCAAGCAGGATTTCTAGGATGATATCCAGTGAAGGGGAAGTGACAAATTATTTTCAAGTCTAGGTTTAACTTCTCTTTCTCACCTCACCACACTACAGACTTACATTCTTGATGTATGTGACTAAATTGCTCCTCAGCATGCCACAATGATATTTGATATATATACATATTTGGCATTTTAACATACCATTGAGCAGATAAAGACATTTAACATAAAACCATACATGCCATTTAGTCCCTGAATCCCTTAGATATTTGCATTTTTACCACTGTCCTTCCATAATCTTGTTTCCATTGGAGAAGTAAATAAGTAACAACTGTTGTATATTTATTCCAAATTACAGTGAGAATTCTGAGAGATGTTTCATTCATGGCTTTGTGCCCTTAGATCTTAAGAAACATTTTTTGCTTTACATAATAGTATGCATTAGGCATTACTAGAGACTCCCTATTCTCATGACAATGTACCTTTAAGCTCCATAGGGTAGCGCCCTTCAATGAAATCCCACTGTTAATCCTTTCCTTATTATATCATTACTAACTGTGTTCTCCACTTGACAAGAGCGTTGCCAAATCCCATTTTATTACAAATCGCTTGCCCTTAAAACAAAACCAGTTTTGAATTCTGTTAATAACGTTTCCAAGTTAAATGAAACCAGATTTTATTATATGAGAACTGCCTTGCATTTGTTGTGTGGTGACCAGATGGAAGCCATCAACAAACCGCACATGCAATGCTTTCCTTTAAAAATGTAGAACTCGTCTTAACATGTTGAGTAAAGAATAAGGAGGTAAAAAAGGAATAAATCCCTCTAAACTTAGGCAGTGTTATACCATGCCATTTCGAGATGACGTCTGCTCTTGTTTAACCGTTGATTGATACATGAGAGCTTTTTAACTGTAAAAGAAAAAAAGTGTATTGATCATCAGAACACACAATCCTCTTAGTGGGTCGCTTCTCAATACAAAGCGTGTGTGGTTGCCCTGGATGTGCCATTATTGATTGAAAATGTAATTATGGATTTAGGGCACCCCCCACCATACCCATGCCCTCCATCCCCTTGCGTAACTATAGGGTTATGGGCCTGGCACAACATTTGCACTAGGACCTAAACTTTGTACCGGTTTCCCTAGCCCCATGGCCTAACTACCAGGGGAGAAGGATGTGCAACAACATCAAGGCCTGCCACTTGGCAATCCCACTTGGAGCCCCGGCAATCCCAAAGTATTGCAGGCCTGCCCACAGAACCAACAAGATACTGGTGCAGTCTACTTCCCCGGTAGATATGCAACTGCCTCCATCCCCTGCTATGTTATTCTGTTGAGAGCTTGAGAAAAGGAGAAGCATCTAGTACCCTAAAAGTGCCTTTAAAGAAGATTGTCACCTTTAATTTCACTTTTAGTTTGCTTTAATCTTACTTTTTGTTGACTACCACTGAAAAAATGCTTTTTGGTTGTCAGGGTCACTGACCCCAAAACCATACTAAATATTAATTTTAAAGTGAATGATCCCTTTCAATATATGGGATTTATCAGATCATGTCTGAGAGTGTTTAGCATAAGGCAGGGATCCCCAACCTTTTGAACCCGTGAGCAATATTCAGAAGTAAAAGGAGTTGGGGAGCAGCGGTAGCATGAAAAATGTTCTTGGGGTGCCAAATAAGTGCTGTGATTGGCCATTTGGTAGCCTCTATGTGGACTTTCAGCCTACATAGGGGCTCTATTTGGCAGTGCACCTGGTTTTTATGCAACCAAAACTTGACTCCAAGCCAAAAATTAAAAAATAAGCTCCTGCTTTGAGGCCACTGGGAGCAACGTCCAAGGGGTTGGAGAGCAACATGTTGCTCACGAGCTACTGGTTGGGGATCACTGGCATAAGGGCTCCAACTGTTCCTCTTTTCAAAGGATTATTATTGCTAGATACACTTGCAGACTAAACAATTGTGCAGTACATGGTCCAAGGGATATGATACATACTGATGTTTTCTGGGTTTCATTTCTTGGAAGGAGAGAATGTTTTGGATCTTATCAGAAACCTGGAATTTGGGGACAGTCAAGTTTAGGAATAGCTTAAGACTGGAATTGCTTGGATTTAATGCATGACCTTAACAAGCCACTTAGAGGTGCCTAGGATAGCAGTTTCAGTGAACTCCCACAGGTGCCTATATAAGAAGAAAGCCACATTTTTAGTAACCCTCAAGTCTGCTGCCGCACACTTGTGGCTAAATTTGTTGGTGGAGCTGAGCACCTACCCTATTGGTTTGAGTGCATAGACCTTACTGCATATGCTCCAACTGGGTAAGAGAGAGTGTGGATGGGGGCTATCAGTATTAGTCTGGCAGTGCCTGCTATATCCTCAATATATATCCCACCTCTTATATACAGGGCCATTAGTAGTCATATCTTTTTGGATCCATAGCACAGAACTTATAAACTATACTGAACTCCAAAGTTGGGGATTCCTTTCGAATGTACACAATGGCTACACAAAATTGTCTGCAGTCAGCTTGTGTGAATCTGTACTGTAGCTTTCATAATACGCTGACTGTAGGGTTCATGAAAATTATACCCTTAATGTGTTTAATAGCAAAGACTGTGGTTTACAAGTCCTCTCCTAGCTCCAACCTAGTGGTTTTCCTACTAAAACTTATGCAAGCAGATTAGTAGACATACCCTGCTTGGAAACCAGTGAGACAATGATGGGATTTTATTGCATCATATCAAAATTAATGTGTATTAACAGCATCGACTGTTAGGCTCTACCAACACAGCTGGCAGGAGTTACTTATATTATGAGCTTAATGCAACAGTACACAAAACACTTCAAAGGGAAATAGTGAAGTAACAAACAATCACATCTCAAATCTTCTCTTGCTTCCAAGATTCCGAGCAACGCTTTATTGGCCGGAAGTGTGTGTTGGGGGGGGGGGAGTAAATTAGCTGTTATTTCTAGTTAAAATGTTTTGTTGGACTCTAGAGAACAGCTAATCTACCACTTGAATTTATTAACAGACAAAATCAATATGTGACGTTAAAAATATTTCTGTGCTCACAGAAATCATTTTGTGCCGCTCCAAATCATTTTGTGACTACAAAATATATTTTGTGTTGACCACATTTGAAATGAACTGGCAGCAGCAGATAGTGGCCTTTAGATAATAATTAGATTTTACTGCTCCTGGCAACTCCAACCAGGGCACGGACGTGCTATGTTTTCTTCCCCCCAAGTATCCCATTCCAAAAACATACAGCTAATGTATGGGAATGTTGTCTAATCTCTATAAGGTGTTGCAGAATATGTTAGCACTATATAATTATAGCATCATTCTAATAATGTTTTCTTTCTCTCAATAAGTGGTGATATAATGGTATATGAGGACATAGCTGCCATAAGCAATAGAAGTCCCATTCAGTGGTAATGTCAATGTCTGTTATCAGAAAGAAAATAGTCCTTAAATAGTCCTTTAAGTCTTATTCTGTCTGAGGCTTTTCTATGCCAGGCAAATGGCCAGTTGTATAAATAGCGGCTTCATATGTTACTTTTGATCCTGGAATAATTCAAGATAATTTTCACTTTCATTGAGACAGTTCACAGATGTGTTTTGCTTTCAGCTTTGTTGTTTGTATAAACCTCTGTCTGAATATTAAAACTTCAAAGAGCCAGTGCTTTAATTAACTTGTAGGAGAAAAACAAAGAGATCTAGTAGATCATTTGGCTACTTCCAGTCCTATTATAAGTTAAAAGGGTTATGAATTATATAAAATAAGACAAGAGGTGTTTCTACAAAGAAAAGTACTAATGAAAATGATGTCATGCTGGCCACAAACAGTTAATCTCCTTACAGGAGTCTCCATACAATATCTGAAGTCAACTATTGATCAAGCAAGAGAGTGAAACATTGTACAATGGGTTCAAGAACCAGGCTAGTAACCTCCAATAGCTCTGCCATTGCTTTTGCCTTGAGGCCTAGGCTAGGCTCTATGGAGGTTGTGGCAAAAAGTCTGGCAGGTATGAGAAAGGGAAACTTGTTTGTATCATGGCTAAAGGAATATTTGGCCTCATCACTCATGAACAGGCAGGCAAAAAGAAAAAACAATATATGGAATAGGAGAAAAATATAATATCCTTACTGGTGGATGATTCATGATTTGAGAATATTTTTAATTGAAGGACTGAATTTTGTTTTTATGACATCATCCACATCTGTGGAAAAGTGATGTAATATAAAGACATAATTATTTTGGATTAATTTAGAGTTGTTTTATTTAACACTGATGACCGACTGGTGCTCTGATAGTGTCAAAGTCAAGGGTAATGTTTTCCTTAAAAACACAAAATTATGTTTTACTGGAATAAATATGCAGCTTGATTATATTTTATATAATACACAAAAGCCGTAAATATCTTGTAAATTATATCCTTATAAACGGTGAGTTCTGATGTCATTGGTTATAAACGGTGAGTTCTGATGTCATTTCTGTCACATGACTCACTGAAACTTGTGTATTATAATAAATAAAGTACCCCCAGTTGCAAAATATGAGGATATTAGAAGTTACCTCGGAGTTCCATGACCTGTATAAAAACACTCGGCCTTCGGCCTCGTGTTTTTATATGGTCATGAAACTCCTCGGTGACTTATAATATCCTTATAATTTACAAGAGGGGGTACTTTATTCACTATATTATATTTTAATTTAAATACTTAACTAAAAAATGATGAAGGTACTCTAATTTAGGTTTATAAGCAAGAAGATCAATAATAAATTGAGGCTTATTCATGTAAATGGGGCAACCACCATACATGTTGCTTTCATATTTAGTTACATAGTTAAGTTGGGTTGAAAAAAGACCATCTAGTTCCCCTCCCCCAATTTAGAGATAGTGCACATACATACATGCATACATCTCATTCCCTTTCAGGAGCTATGTTTTATTTGCTAGATGCATGGAGTTCAAAGCATCTCCAGTTATATAGGTCCAATTAATTGTGGTGACCATTTGAACCCCCATTAAGATCGCTTCATGCAAACAAGTACACTAAAAACATGAACCTTTAAGCAGGGAAATCACATTTAGTTACCATTAGCGGAAGACATTGCTGATTGTTTAGACAAGCGTTGACTTCAACTTACAGATAAGTAGGACCTTGTGTTGCTTGTGTGGATGTATGTATGGGAAAGGGTAAATCCCTCTGTGAGGATTAAGGCTTTTGCTAAAATCAGTCAACAGCCAATTCATGCAAGCTCAGCATCTGAGAAATTAAACTCTATTAAATTGAAACCTAATGCCTTATTTACACAGAACTCCCTTTCTCATTCACAAGTGCCTTTCACTTCTCTTAATCTTCTAAGAATCATTAAACAAGAGGAAATTCAGTTTCTAAAAGGTACTTGATTAAAAGCGTTTTTTGTTTCTTGTTTTAGTTGGATTAAAAAAAAAATAGAAAAAGAATTAAGCTACAGTCAGGGGCGTTGATTCATATAGAAGGGTTTATCAATATGGGATGCAGACTGTGTGACACTTTTATCATACACAAACAATTTGTTTGACAAAGGATTAAGTAGTCAGCTAGTGTCCTTGCTTAGTGCACCTATCATTACCTCTGTTCAATTCCTTAGAGTAATGATCCCCAACCAGTAGCTCGCCAGCAAAATGTTACTCTCCAACCCATTGGATGTTGCTCTCAGTGGCCTCAAAGCAGGTTCTGATTTTTGAATT
>CM044435.1:6579280-6592479 GCA_024363595.1 Xenopus borealis
TTTACCTCCCCACTATTACCTGGTCGAATTTCGAATTTTTTTATCATTCGGAATTCGACCAATAGTAAATCTGCCCCTTAGTGTGCCTACCATTATGCCTTGTTTGTTGGAAAGCACCTTAAGCCCCAGAGGATTATTATATAAATAATTATCTTACCCTCTTGGCTAAATGATGGGATTGACAAAACCTCATCCAATGTGTTGATAATAGAGTTCCTTTAAAATTCACATATACTAACCTTAATATCCTTATTTTAAATGAAACGTAGCCACCATGGCTTCATTAATCTAAACGACTTTATTTCAGGGACTGGAGAAAACAATTCCAAAGGCTCAACTTGTTTTCCTGATTGAACCTGACATGAGTAACCAGATTTAATTTGTTATGAGTATTAGGACATCTAAATCTAATTTCAGAGTGAGCGTGTTATATCGACCTTTAATTGAACTATTTGCATTATACATTTATTAATACTCAAAGAAACACACCATTTCAGCAGCAAAAGAAATCAAAATAAAGCAAAATATCTAGAGATTTTCAGTTTTTTCTGAAGGATTTCTTTGTTGCACACATGGACTTTGTCCAGGAAAAACAGACTTTCAAGTTGGGTCAGTTTACTTCCAGAAAGGATGGAGAACACATTTCAGCAAAGGGACAGAACTGAACAGAGTGTTGGCTATATATAGGATTTAGTAACAGGCATCGTGATTTACTGGCCAGATTGTGGGCGTGCAAATTGTCTGCTGTTGGGCAGGGGTGGCTTAAGCAAAGGAAACTTGTTATGGCTAAAATCTGCTTGGAATTTATACACATACTCATGATGGCGGGAAAGACACCTAAAATTAAATTTCATATACATTTTCCCTCAGATTTGTGTTTGCGTGTGTGTAATGTAGTATCTGCAACCTTGGCTCTCCAGCTGTTAAGGAACTACAAGTCCCACAATGCAATGAAGGAGTCTGTCATGATTCATAAAGGCAAATGCATTGTGGGACTTGTAGTTCCTTAACAGCTGGAGAGCCAAGGTTGCAGATCCTAGATTTATATATGTATAGAGAGAGAGCTAAAGGGTTACACTTTATGCTTTGTAACAATAGCAGAATAAAATAATTACTATACCTGTATAAGACACAAGTTTTGGAAGGGATACTGCCTGCTCTGCATTTCCCCCGACAGAAAAGGGATTGATAGAACTACACAGGTGCCTAAAATATTAGGTTTTTATTGAAAACTTAGACTAACATATCAGCCAGTTCAGAGACAAGGGGATTGTTTTGGAAGGGTTACTACTTGCTCTGCTCACATTTACCCTACAGAAATAGGGATTGGTAGCACTAGATAGGTTCGTAATATCCAGGGTTCTTATGGATTTATGGATGATATTGTTCTGTCATCAGAAAAAGGGATTAGTAGCATTATGCAGGTGCTGAATAGATATGGACAGAGACAAGGAAGGGTTGGGATTATAGCTGCCATTGGCACTGGCATAGTAATAACTGAGATGCCTAAATCTAGATGTTCACTGGGAACCATTTAATATTATTTTGCTTTTTTATTTTAGTATTATAAAAGCCTACTTTTCCTGAAAAAAGTCATGGTCATGGGCTCACTTGTAAACTATAGAAATGTAGGTGGTTCATGTGAGAAGAAATTATGATGAAAAGTGAGTCCTTCAAAAAGGTTTCAGCTAAACCTTCTGTTTTGTTCAACATATTATGGTGGGTTTTATTAGCACCTTCATAAGAAATAGTAACCTTTTTTGCATTTACTTGAAGATATTGGACCATCTTCCTTCACGTGGACTTTTGGTTCCAGGAGGGAGCTCAGTTAATATAATAGTATACTGGAGAATATTCAAGTGGACTATTATCCAAGACAAGACTAAAAGATGTAGCCAAGGATATTCTGAAGTTGCATCTAAGGCTATCGTAGATAGTTATACTGTATATGCAGCCATTTGAGATATTGATTTACAATTAATTAATTAATTTTAATTCTCATAAACATCTAATAAAATAATAACAACTGCTCAAAATTACCTTAACCCCTTTAGGGATAAATGGCGGCTGAAAAACCTTAGTAAAATGACACGTTACATTGTAATTTATGGCCAGGGATTTTGCTAAGCCTCCAGCAGATTCTTTAGATGAGGAAATTTCCTGGTGTGTTTTTCAATTAAAATTATTTACAAGATGGTTCCACGCCCCCTTGTCTACAACCTAATTATTTTAATCAAAGGATAGTAATCAATAAGCAAAATTCCAATTCTTCAAATGCCTTTCAAATGCTTTAGAGACAGTTGATCCTCTTTCATTACTGATGTGTTTGGGGCATTAGTTAGACAAACACTCCCCATAACTGAAGTGCCTAAAATATCTGTCCTTTTGTTATTATTTGCTTCCACTTCACTTTGATGAGAGAATGTGAAATTTTTTTCATAGTTCAGAGGAATTGCTATTTACATGACCCTAATGTGCTATGGTCACAGGCACCAGATATTTTAATTCTTTAGAGTTTTAGATTTTCCCTTTTGTTTTCTCAGGGGAGCAATGACATTTCTGTAATGTAACATGGAGAACAGCTAATGACAATGCCTTGAATTACATTAACCTACTTTTCACATAATATACAGCTTATTTTAGCTTATGTTATGTTGTTCCTTCTCGGTTCGAAAAAGCCAGACCTGCCTATAAGATGATGAGTTTATGTGTGGAACTCTTATACCACTCAACAAAAAGGGCAATAGCTGGTGGATTGCTGTAGATACAATATGGAGACTTCTTCATACAGAAGGAAGGTTGTTAAGAGAAAATGCAGACAAGCAACTCTTTAAAGGTGTTAGCTGCATGGTTTTAAAACCACGGTTATTCTAAACAATCTCTTCAAAGAACAGTCACCTGAAAAGGATAGTTCTGCAAAATGATTTCTTTGAATCTGCTAGATCTGATAGACTCAATGGAAATCCAAAGGACTGCTATACTTCAGTATTTTCTTGCCTTATTAAAATATTAAGGGCCATATATCCCATTACTGAACTTTTTACATTTCCACCTAGATTCTATAAAAAGTTTACTTTGCTAAGATTGTAGTTTGAGTCTTGCCAAAGCTACCATTATCTCAGATGGGTTGGCCCCAACCTTGCTTATCAACTTGCAACACCATAACTGTGTTATGATTCCCTTACAAGATGTGAACAAAAACATGGGTATAGAGGCCCTGGTCTGGTGGTCTGATGCTAATGGGGGATAGGCTTTCAAATGAGGCCATAAAGTAAACAATTCTTTGAGAACATTCTTCTACAGTTGCTCATAGGTTGTCCTGAAAGATGGCATCAATCTGCAGCAGGTATTCCCCTGCTCTAAGAACTATTCTCAAAAAAGGGAAGGTTTTCAAATGGCCCTGTGCATGTGCACTGTAAGGGGATCTGTTCCTGGCTCCAGTATGCAGGCGGACCAGAGAAATAGGGTGCGGGGTGTGCGGCCACACACAGCTCTTCCTTTTCTGGTGGGAACAAAGTCATTTGGCAGTGTCTGGTTGGTATGGAGGCTGTGCAGGGGGCCTGTGCTTACCTGAAGTGTTTAGTTTTCTCTTACCTGAATGCAATTATGTACATTTTAGAGCAGGGGTCCCCAACCTTTTGAGGCTGTGAGCAACATTCAGAAGAAAAAGGAATTGGGGAGCAACGCTAGCATGACAAATGTTCTTGGGGTGCCAAATAAGTGCTGTGATTGGCCATTTGGTAGCCCCTATGTGGATTGGCAACCTGTATTGAGGCTCTGTTTAGTAGTACACCTGGTTCTTATACAACCAAAACCTTCCTCCAAGCCTTGAATTCAAATATAAGCTCCTTCTTTGAGGCCACTGGGAGCAACATCCAAGGGGTTGGAGAGCAACATGTTGCTCACGAGCTACTGGTTGGGGATCACTGTTCTAGAGATAATGTTTAACTAAAGCTTTTCTACCCTGGCATGCCATGCAGCAATGTCAGCTATCTGAGACCATATCTCACTTAAGACCAATTAATAAGATGCTCTATTTCATTTGAGTGTAACTGAAGGGAAATTTGCCCAGGCAGATGAATGCACCATACATAGCCCAGTCCCCAGCAGGCCTCCTGTAGTACAAGTAACCCCCTACCACTAAAAAGCTGAGATGCAATGCCCTTTCAGTCACAATGTGTTCTAGTGTTCTAGCCTCAGGAAATAGGTCCAGCTCCTACAAAGTGGCAATTATGGCATTTTCTGTGATATTAGTTGAATGTTTTCTCAATTACTACGAATGTTTTGGAACCATTAGTGCAAGGGCAGGTCTCCAGTGGGCTTAAATGGAAGCCTTGATGTTTTGCTGAGAGGTTTGTCAAGGGTTGTATAAATCAGCAATGCAAAATAGGTAATTACATACTGAGTTACGGTAGAGATTTATCTGCAATGAGTTGTATGCATTCAGCTGGGTGTTTTTAACTATCTGTGTAATGTTCAGTAATATATATATATACACATAAGTCTAGCCTTGCAAAGAAACTAAGATTATTCATTGCCCACCCCCAAAGATTATTCATTGCTAGGAACTAACACCAAGAATGGTCCAAACCTTTTAAACAAGACCATCCTGTCCATCCTTAATTAACATGGAGTGACACTACAATGGGTTACAGGAAAGTCAGGAAAATATCTTAGCTGTTCAAGAAAGAAGCGCAATCTTCTCTTTTTACAGCAACCCCTACATAAACACAGGATGTTAAATAGTCATAAAATGCTGTTCTTGTACACTATGGGGGAGATTTGCTATTGGTCAAATTCGAGGGTTAATTAACCCTCGAATTTGACCATCAAATTTTGGCTGAATTTTAACCCTTCAAATTCGAATATTGAAGTCGAAGGGCTTTAACAAAATTCGGAAAAACTCGATTCGAACTATTTATCCATTCAATAGAATTTTTTTTATTCGATCTGAAAATGCTGGAATAACCCAATGGGAGCTTCCCATAGGGTTATACAGCAATTCGGTAGGTTTAATCTGGCAAACTAGGGATTCAAATTATTTTTTTTTTTTAAAGGGCAAATACTTTGATTATCGAATAGATTTTTATTCGATCATTTTGAATCATTCGATCGAATTTCTTAAATTACACAAAAAATTATACAAAATTCGATTGAATTTTGAATCATTCACACGAATTTAGTAAATCTGCCCCTTTGTGCACACAAGTCCCCCAAATGTTTATAGAGAAGAATGTTCCCCTTACTGTAAAATATAAGTGTGTTATCAGTTACCATGGCATTCCATGAGCCTATAGGCACAAGTGAAAACCAATTGCAAATTGTCTCAGAATGTCACTCTCTACATTATACTAAAAGTTAACTCAAAGGTGAACAACCCCTTTAATAATGGGATTCTGGGTTTTGCAACACAACAACAATGTATTCAAATACAGTGCATGAAAGAAGCATGGCTTCATTGAGTCAAGTGACACAAATGACATCACTAAGCACTGGTGACATCACTGAGCACCATTTCTAAGTATATAATTTACAGCAGGGGTGATTGGTATCTACCAGTAGACCTTTAGCTGGTGATCAGTAGACCTCAAGACATTGTCTACAAGCAGCTTGTCTAAATCACCCTCCTATTTCATGCTTTTCATTTAGATATTCTTATCCTAAGGTTACATGAGAAATAGTTGTTTGTTGAATATAGCAATATACATTTTCCCACTAATCAGTATTTAAGTGATATTTTCTATGGAAAATAATGCTAACAATGCTTCTATGGAAGTAGATCATAATAGGACAACATAAGTAGAAGTAGGCCTCACGTTAGTATGGTTACCCCTGATTTACAGGATATTCATGGCTCTAGTATATTATATTGATATGTCAGTATACCTCTGTACAAAGGCAGCCCCAGTGATCACAAACAAATTTTCCTGCTTTGAAGACTTCTCTTCAAAGCCAAGTGAACCCTGCCTGTTCTCTGTATACAACACCTTTAACTCCCATCTCCAGGGTGGCAGTGAGAGCAGAATCTTTGCTGGAACTACAAATAAAATACATAGTGGAAAGTGAATAAGGATCATATTGTAGAGCAGTAGTGCCCAACCAGTGGCTCAGAAGTAACATGTTGCTCACTTACCCCTTGGATGTTGCTCCTAGTGGCCTGAAAGCCACTTTTAATTCCTGTCTTTGGTTGTATAAAAAACAGATGAATTGCCAAAAAGAGACTCCTACGGGCTACCAAATAGCCAATCATAGCTTTTATTTGGAATTCCAGGAATTCATGCTTGTGTTGCTCCACAACAATTGTTCCATTTGAATGTGGCTCATGCACTCTGTAGAGCAGGGGTCCCCAACCTTTGTTGCTCGTGAGCCACATTTAAATTTAAAAAAGAGTTGGAGGGCAACACAAGCATGAAAAAGTCCATGTGGATGTCAAATAAGAGCTCTGATTGGCTTTTTGGTAGCCCCTATATGGACTGGCAGCCTACAGGAGAGAATGTTTGGCAGGACATCTGTTTTTTATACAACCAAAACTTGCCTCTAAGCCAGTAATTCAAAAATAAGCACCTGCTTTGAGGCCACTGGGAGCAACATCCAAGGGGTTGGAGAGCAACATGTTGCTCGCAAGCTACTGATTGGGGATCGCTGCAGAGGAGCATTCCCTAATTGGGTTGTCACCTTTCTAGAGAAATTTAATGACCTTTCTATCTATCTTCCCTATCAATAAAAAGTATCCTTTTGGCCAACAATTCTTGTATATTATTGCTCCAAGATTTCCTGATCAGAAAAACTAGTTTTAGTTCTATTTTCTGTAATTCCCAGGCCAAAGGCCGGACGTCAAGAGCAAGTTTCTTGGCTCCAGCACCTGATGTGGATTTTGGCTTCTGTTACTCTCTGTAAAGCTCATTTGCAGAAGTGCACAATGGTACAAACACCTTCATAAACTCAGGGCTGGCAAGTGCCAAAGCCGCTCGGTGTGTTTAATAATCCTTATTGGAGTCTGGCATGTGGCCTTCTGGAACTGCACATGTACAGCGAAAGCCAGTAGCAGCCCAGATCATCAAAACTGCGTATTATAATGATATCACTGTGCAGCTCTGGAGTCTATTGTACAGATGTTCTGAAATAAATCTGATTCTTTATAATTTCTGCTCATTCTCACAGTCAGGGAACACTGGCCATAGATTGTACAAAAGGGCAATCGAACCTTTAATATAGATCATTTCCAGAAATGGCAATAACAGTGGGCCCCAGGATAACAGGGCCATTAAACTAAAGTATTTTCTTTTCCCCCTTTATTATCAAATACTAACAAAACCTTGACGATAAACTAGATCCTAATGACATGGACACTGCTTTGACATGGAGGGTGCCCTTGGCGTTCAATAACTGTGTTATGTAGATAGGAAAACAGCTTTTCTAATTACATGTATGGTTGCACCAGTGAAATGTAAATTACAAACTACTCAGCCTTGACATTTGGCTTGTTCTACAGCTACACAAACTGTGCAAATCTGTGCTTGACTTAATTAACTAGTAACCAGCAAGCCCATTAATAAATTAGAGGGGCATGGACAAAGTGGAGGCGAGGATCTAGCAGAGATATCTCGCCAATTATATATAAAAGTTGGTGTAAACACTGTAAACTGGGCTACAAATCACAGCATTCACCAACATTTTATTGGTGGTTTTTCTTTTCCCTAGCCAGATCTCTCAATAACTTTTTTGGTTAAGGTTTATGTCACATGACAACTGCAGGGGGCAAGTGAATGGATGGAGGGCAATCTGAATCTGCAAGCCAAGATTTGAAGTTGATCTGGTACCTGAAAACAATTCTTCATGGACCAAATCTATCATTATGGATTCAGTGTATCCTACAGACATATCTATATATATATAAAAAAATGCCCTTAAAATGAAGACCCAACTTGGCAAGTCACATTCCACATATGGCGCTATGTAAAGCTGGACATACATTGGGGGACATGATCAGTTCTGTTACATATTCAATGGTGTCCTTCATGGTTATGATCAATCACCTCCATATCATAATCAGTTACTTATAGCTGAAAATTCTGTTGCTGTATGATGTCTGTGAGCTTATTGGCCAAGCAGAAAGAGTGATATATCTTTCCTACCCTTTCTGTATGGTCCACTCATTAGGCCCCAATGTCCAAGCACCAGTGCATCATAATTGGCTGTAACTGTGTGGTTAAGACACACCGGGCCAATATAGAACAATGTAGAAGAAAAAGCCTCTGCCTTATCACTTCGCCATTTGTGGGCATGTGCCAATATATATAGTTCCAGTATATTTTTGTACTACTAATAATCTCAACATGTTATTTACCAGCTATGAGGTTCTTCAAGGACTGGTTAATGTTTATCAAGATTTTACTAGGTCCAGTAATAACACAGAGATAAAATTCTGGTTGAGATTGACTTAGCCCTGCAACTGCCATCTGATCCAGTTCTCTTATTTTTTTTGGTTTTGTATTTTCAGGAGTCCTCTGCCTTCCAGACACTTTGAGCCTTCATAGAGAACAGCAAAGGTCCAATAAACCAGGTGATGTACAGATGTTTAGCCAATCAGAACTGAGGACTATAGAGCAGTCATTGCTTGCCACACGGGTGGGCAGTATTGCTGAGCTCAGTAAGTACCAGCCTGTGAATATTCTTTCTTGTTTTCTATCTTAATTGGATAGCAACGTACAGAGTGGGAGAGACAGCCATGGCAACGATATTATATGCAATTTATTTTAGTCTGGTGTATTTGTGGTAACGATAGCAAGATGAATGGTCCCAGAGAACATCTAACAAGAGAAAGGTGATGAAGCAGAGATCAAATATAAACAGAGTACGAGCCTATATGCCTTTTATATGGGAATGTAATATTGGTCGCTGACGCAAAACTTGTTCGAAGTTCATTTGCAATGTGAATACATTTTGCGTGAAGTGAACAATGAAAAATGATTGTCCCTCACACGACGGTAGGAGAGCAATGGCAAATTTTATAGTTTTATCGATAGTGTCATAAAACTTCTTAATTAAAAATTAAAAGTTTACGCCACCTTCAAGGAGGTGTTAAAGGAACAGTTCAGTGTAAAAATAAAAACTGGCTGTGCAAAATAAAAAATGTATCAAATATCCAGCCTTTATACATTACATTTTTGGCTAACTAACTATATTAGAAACATTTTTTATTTTGCCCAGCTTTTATTTTTATACCGAACAATTTTTAAAGGTTTGCAATTAAGATTCCCAATGCAATCGAAACCCAATGAAGAATGTTACATTGCACCGTGCTAATTTTTATTTGCAAATTTTATTACATTTTCCCCTTAGGGTTTTACTATAGATTATGTTGCAGTCAGGGGCGTAACTATAGAGGAAGCAGGCCCTGCAGCTGTAGGGGGGCCCAAGAGGTATCGGGGGGCCCCATGATGCCCTAATTAATGAACAATTTCAACATATACTAGTAAAAGTGGACAACCTCTGGATATGTTGGGGGCCCAGTAACATCTAGTTAGGCCACTGGTGCAGTTAATATATTTTCTGTGTCAAATCTAGCAGTGAAATCTGAAAATTTTAAAAAATTTAAATGCAGCAATTATTTAAAAGGAGCCCGTGGTGGTATAGCTATGGTGATCATTCTCTAAGCAAATTAGATGAAGCAACAGTTTTGTCTGTATAACTCCATTTGCAGTTACAGTAGGTCTTGCCCCCTGCTAGCTCCTTGTAAGGGATTAGGAACAGGCCCGGATTTGTGGAAAGGCCACCAAGGCCCAGGCCTAGAGCAGCAGGATTTTAGGTTGTGGCATGTGGGTTGTGGCCCAGCCACATCCACATTGGTTCAGAAAACTGTGGATGTGCTGGAGATAAAATCGTTTTTATAAATTTCCCATTCAACAATCCCCATTGCTCCAGTTCAGATGATGAAAATTTGTGCAAATTAAAGTGAGAGGATGGGGTGATGAATGTCAACGGGCCTAGGGGTGCCCGCTATGTAAATCCAGACCTGATTATAGGACCTATAGGAGGCATACCCTACAACTTCAGGTTTAGACAATGAACATGGTTCACCTTAAAGTTAAATTGTAGTATCTTATCGAAGGACCAATTCTAAGCAATTTTAAAAAAGGTCTTCATCATTTATTTCATAATTTTTTCTTTGTTTTTTAATTATTGGCCTTCTGGTTCTTTCCAGTTTTCAAAAGGGGGGTCACTATCCCCATCTAAAAACAAATGCTCTGTAAGGCTACAAATTTTAATACTTTTTATTACTCATCTTTCTATATAGACCCTCTCCTATTCATATTCATGTTGCTTATTCAAATCTAGGTCATTTGGACCCTAGCTACCAGATTGCAGTTCAAACTGGAGAACTGCTGAATAACTCAAAAACAAATAAAAAATGAAAACCTATTCAGAGTATCTCTTAGAATATCACTCTTCACATCATAACTTAGTTAATTCAAAGGTGAACAACCACTTCAACTCTCTATTAAATGTTGAATAGAATCGAGGATGTTCCATTTAACATATACATACAAAACAATATATAACAATCATCACTTAACACTATATTGCAGATAAGCCTCAAGTGCACAGTAATATCCCTAAATTGAACAAAAGGGATTTCTCTGTTTTATGGTAGGATTCTTATTTGAGGATTTTCTTGCAAATATAAATAAAACTGGGTGCACAATGGAAGATTCTGGTTAAGGTTTTAATACTCTTTAATACTTACAATTTTATTTATTGTAATACATTTTTCTTGAGCTTGAGTTAGCCTTTAAGTATTAAAAAAAACAGATGGTTATTTTTACAGTGAATTCTCACAAAATCTCTCCCATGTTCAGGCACAGCTCTATCCCTCCCTTCCTTGAGGATGAGTTTTCACAAATAAACAACAGAATTTATGGAGCTCCGTTGTTTATTCAACAGATACAACTCGCTGTGCAGAATTTATTTTGAATTTGAGGCTTCAGAGGTTTTTTACTCAAAGCCTCATCCAAAAAAATATAAGGGCACCGTGAAAACCAGCATATTTGAATAATTATAGAAAATAAATTTTTATTTTTTTTCTACGTTTCTGATCTGTAAACCAAACAATAACTCATAATGAGCCACAACATTGTTTAAAGGCAAACTCACCAAAGCTGTACCTCCCGTGGCATGAAACCTGCTTTGAGTGTTCAAAGGAGCACTGGGTGTTCCAGACTCTAAGGGCAGAGACACAGTCAGATTCAGGGAGATTAGTTGCCTGGCGACAAATCTCCTCTTCAGGGCAACTAATGTCCCTGAAATGCCTTCACCTGCCTCACCAATGGCTAGAATGTAAATAACCAGTGGGATTGCACTTGGAGCGCTTTGTTTTCCGGGTGAATTTGGAAAATGAAGCGCTCTGAGTGCCATCCCGCCAGCGAATCTCCAAATCTGACCGTGTGTCTCTGCCCTAAATGCAGAAAATGTTTGTTTACCCAAAGTTTATTGAACTTCAAGTCACAGCATACTGCAACATGTTATGTGCTGTAGTCCAGAACATCAGCAACATAATCTTTACTCTAATTTCAAAAGACAGGTGGCTCAATAAGTATGCAAAGGAATCCTCCAATAAGAATCCTGCCTGACCTGTGTAAATCTAGCTCCATGTTCTTTGGTCCTGCAACTGGAGTTGAGAGCTTGGGATGTCTACTTTGGGAGGCTTGGGAGGGGGTGCAAAAGAGTCAGAAGGTTTTCCAGCACTATATCAATTCATTGTTGCACTATTCTATCCCTTTCTTGGATAAAATAATAATAGTTGATAGAACTCTCTTTGGACAATCGTCTTGCATCTGTAAATAAGTCTGGGGGAGCCTGTTTTGGAGATCTGGGGATGGCAATGGGAGTGCACATTTCCTCCATTAACACACTGTGCACCAAGGCATTGGGATATCATCACTGAAATCATGCCGTAATAATTCTAACCTTAACTTAAATATATTAATTTATCATTCACCAAATCCTCATACTCTGTGTCTGCCTGAATGCATCCCACATGACATATAACCGCTCATTTTATTCTGAGATGACCCGAAAAGTGAAGCTCATGAGAAATCCTTGAAACAATGAGTTAGTGGCAACATTCAAAATAAAATAACTGCATTCTTGGTATTTGCAAAACTGAAAAACTGCATTATACACCAGACAGCCAAATAATGCCATATTGCCAAGAAGAAAGATTCTTCAAGGTTTTTTGAGGCTATTTTGTTTTCAAGCCTCACATACAGCTTTGATAGAAAACAGAGAATTCAAAGGACAGAGGTGGGTGTTGTGTGTATTCTAACCTAAGCTTTCACCAACCTGCCATTTATTTGCAATTAGATATTAATTTAGTATTAATTAAGTAGCCAGTACAGGGTTGTGTGCATATGCAAGCGATAGTTATATGCTCTATTTCCCTAAAGCAGGCAATTCTCCCAGTAGCAACCCAGAACACCCCCAATTTCTAGTCTAGAACAGTGCTGTCAAACTTCTGTGGTACTGAGGGCCGAACTTTTTCTGGCCTACATGGTGGAGGGTCAATAACGGAAGTCAGTGTTGAGCCACTCCACCTTTTAAACCACACCCACTGTAAACCACACCCACATTACCAGGGCCACTCCTGCCATGAGGTAAGGAACCTTGCCTCAGGCGGCACGGAGAAGCCAATTACAAGGGGCGTCAAAAAGGCGCCTCTTGTAACTTTAAGAGCCGTATTTCCGGGTTGTAACCTGGAAATTCGGCTCCGCTAGTGGAGAAAGCGCATTTGCGCTCAATGCACTAGCGATACCGCCCCCGTTTGACCCGCCCCCATCCTGATTTTTAAACGTTTAGCGGGAAGGGGGCTGTTGCCTCAGGACCCCTAATAACTATTTCCAAATGCTAATAAACACCCAGAACAAACCCCTATCAGGCTTACATCCCACAGGTAGCAAAGGGCAAGCACAGAAAGACACAAGCAGCTCTGGGCAAGCACACTGACTTCAAATAAACATGCAGGTGTTTGCCCCACTTCACTTGCCCTCGTGTGCTTGGTAATTTCTTTGCAGTACAATTACAGAATGACATCCACTAACAGCACTGCAGAGTATGACACACACAAGCATCAATGGGCAAGCAGAATATGGCACACACAAGCAGCACTGGACAAGCAGAGTATGGCACACACAAGCAGCAAT
>CM044435.1:6604262-6614887 GCA_024363595.1 Xenopus borealis
TTACTAGTAAGGTTAACCAAAATATAATTTAAACAATCCACCATATTGGTATGTTATTCTGCCAGATGGGTATGGGGATACCCTACTTGAGAAAATTATGTGAATTGACAGGTAAAGATGCTTCAGGGGATGTCAATGCCATCGGTTTTGGGTTATTTCTTGTATCTAGTGATAGGTGACTCTTTCCGAAAAATTTGCGAAACACATTGACGTTAATGGGCGGCAAAATTATTCTGACGCATGTGAGCGACAATTTTTATATGCACAACTATTTTGTCAAAATGCATTAAAGTCAAAGGGCGTCCGAGTAATTTTGACGCATGAGAATTTTTTTTGTTGTGGCAGATTTTTCGCCTGCAAGTTCTTGCTGCAGTTTTGCGGATGTATGTGCAGGCGGTGAAACACAGAGAAATCATCGATAAATCGGACATCGAGCAAAATCATAGCCTAAAACAATTCAATAAGCTTTCAATGGACGAATACTTATCGAATTGTGAATTTGGTCGAGCTGATTTCTGGGAGTAATAGTAAATTTGCCCCCATGTGTTCTGATTCAGTTAAGGCCTTCTGGTGTCTTTGCTTCAACTTAATTGTTGGATCAAAGGCTGCTTCATTATGAGCTGTACTTATTCTTTTATTTACTGCATTCAGATGATAAATAGAAAATAGGAGGCTTATAAAAAGTTTTAATATTGGTGCGTAGGCAGCCCTTATTTACTTTCAGAAACATCCGGGACTTTAGGCTGGAACTGCTTTCAGGAAGGCTGTTGTTTCTCCTACTCTGTAACTGAATGTGTCACAGCGAGACCTGGATTTTACTATTCTTAGATCTACCAGGCAATTGTTCTATTGTGTATGGGAGCTGCTCTCTTGTTACCTTCCTATTGTTCTGTTGTTAGGATGCTGTGGAGGAGGGGGAGGGGGAGGGGGTGATATCACTCAAACTTGTAGTGCAGCAGTAAAAAGTGACTGAAGTTTATCATATGACATGATTGGGGCAGCTGGGAAACAGATAATATGTCTAGCCCCATATCAGATTTCATAATTGAATAAAAAAAATCTGTTTGCTCTTTTGAGAAATGGATTTCTGTGCAGAATTCTGCTAGAGCAGCACTATTAACTGATCCAGTTTTTAATACAATCTGTTTTTCTTTGTGCCCTTTGCTTATCTGGTTATTGCAACATTATTATTGGCTTTTCTCTGGTTGTTTTTCACTTGCTTTGAAATATGACATCCCTGCATTTGCTGCCATACAAAATAAACTCTGCTTCTCCAATGCACAGCACTGTCAGTATGTTTAGACTTTCCAGCTGTTGTTGGCCGATTGCCTTCTCCTGTGTTGGTCCATTCCATCAATTTTTTTGGCATTGTGCTGCAATAGGAGATGTTGAAAGGAAAACATCAAGTTAGTTAGTTTTAGGGTAGGGCAGAAAAGACACTATTTATAGGAGGGCAGTGGCTCATTAGTTGTGGCTTTCAGGGTCTGTACTGGGAGAAAACTCGGTGGGCCCCAGTCCCATTGGGCCTCACCAGACTGCACACTGGCAGGCTGTATAGTGCAGCGGTAAAGCACTAGGGGGCTGGAATGCAACTGCACAATAATTATCTGCACTGGTGTTGGTATTCATGGAGAACAGTTGGCCTTTAGCTGGAGAAAGCAGTTGAAGCCAGAGTGGTGGCCCTTTGACAAAGGTGGCTTTCAGCCTGAACTGTGACCTTCAGCCCCATCATGTCCCATCTCTGCCCCCTTAAGTCCCGGCCTCATTGTACTGGGTGCTGACCAGTCAAAACGTCACATTAATCCCCCCATGTAACATAACAACAAGGTGGCTAATAAGATTCTTATTGGAGAATCCTCTTGTATCTGTAATTAAGCTTTGGAGTGCGGGGAAATGCAATGGGAGTTTTATGCAGGTATTATCTTCAATTTTGGGTCAATTATGTCAGTTCTATGCCACTTTCTAGAGACACTTATTGCAGGTCCTCTCTGTGGAATTCTGCTTGAAATAAAGCGTATACTATAATGGCCAATAAAAGATGTAAAACAGGCAGGGAATCATCCCTCAATGATTTTACGTGCTTTTTGTCAACATTACAAGGACTATTTATGAACCGCTTATATCAAAACACAGAGGACAAGAAATAGAAAAGGCTAGAAACTCGGGTATTCAGGCTCTCCTATTTCTGTGATTTCAGTGTTATTGGTTTGCATGTGGTTCTGGATAACTTGTGGCCTTTCTCATTGAATAAGCTTCACTGCTGAGCTCAGGTCAAGAGCTAAGTGGCAATGAAGATGAGCGACAACTTATAAGACTGATATTTCTTTGGACAAGCTGTTTTGAAAGGGCATATTGTGAACAATCATTTTCTTTGGGTTAGTCGCTGTTACTTCATTTTTTTCTATAATGTTTTTGTTAAATGGAAAATATCCCCTCTTCTTAGTTTGTTCATCTCTCGTGTACTTTTTAAAATGAATGTTTCAGTACGAAGGCATAGAACGTTGCTTCTCATATTGAAAGTTCCCTGACCTTTTCAATTCAGACTGCAGCCTTATTCTTTTATATGGTGACAGAACCCCTCAGTGACTTCTAATATCCTTTTTAACTTCCTGTAGGTGGTACATTAACCCCTATATAAGTCAGTTACACATGAGTCAGAGTTCTCTGTATAAATCAGCCTTGTGCCTTTATATGGTCACAGAACAACCACTCAGTGACTTCTAATATCCTTATCATTTACAGTAGGGGGTACATTATCCCTTATAATACATGAGTGATACTCAAGAGTTCCCTGTATAACTTGGCGTGTGGCCTTGTGCCTTTATATGGTCACAAAACTCCTCAGTGACTTCTAATATCCTTATCATTTACAGTAGGGGGTACATTATCCCTTATAATACATGAGTGTTACTCAGAGTTCCCTGTATAACTTGGCGTGTGGCCTTGTGCCTTTATATGGTCACAGAACCCCTTAGTGATTTATAACATCCTTATCATTTACAGTAGGGGGTACATTATCCCTTATAATACATGAGTGATACTCAGAGTTCCCTGTATAATTCAGCCTGCAGCCTTGTGCCTTTATATGGTCACAGAACCCCTCAGTGACTTCTAATATCCTTATTATTTACAGTAGGGGGTACATCATCCCTTATAATACATGAGTGATACTCAGAGTCCCCTGTATAACTCAGCCTCAGCTCCCTGCACTACTTATTTAGCTGTTAAAAAATTAAAGATACTTGTGAGATACACAGCAGCAAAGCAGCTGGCTTGCAGGCAGGACCCAGTAGGATCGGGGGCCACTGGGATTTTTCACAGTATCCACAATGGGCCAGTGTGGCACTGGACATTGCCTCCATTTCAGTATTGCATCAGTATCACTTTAAGTACTTCATTATTTTGTAAATGTGCTTACATCATATATTACTGTAATTATGACGCCTGCCTTGCCTTTAAGTAGTTTGTAAAGGGAAAAATATACACAGAAACCCTCGGGGCTAATTTACTAAGGGTCGAACTGAAAATTAGAATTAAAAAAATTCAAATTTTGAAGTAAATTTTTGGGTACTTTGAACACCGAATAGGCCAAAATTCGATTTGAATTGATATTGACATATTGCACAACACTTTAGAGAGATTATGGGGCTGGTTTACAATATTAACATGTATTTATGTGAATAAAATCGAATTCTATCGAATTCGATGGAATATTTGATCGTAGGATCTATTCGATTGGTCGAATATGCAAATTAAGCATATTCGATCATCGAATAGCGAATGATCGAATGATCGAATAGATTCGAATGATCGAATAGATTCGAATGATCAAATATTAGATAAGCGAAGGATTCTTCGATGGTTCGAATTGTACGAATCATTCGAATGATCGAATAATTAATTCGAATGGTCAAATGATCATTATTCGATCGTTATTCGATCATCGAATGATCGATGATCGTATAAAAGGGTAGCCTAAAACTATTCGATTACCATCCGAAAATCGAATGCTAATTGAATATCGAGTAAAAACTAATTTATTTTGGGGAATAATAGTAAATTTGCCCTTAAATGTTATTCAAATCAGCCCCTTCCCCAGTGAAATGTACAATCTAAGGCGCCTATCACATTCACCCAAATAATGATCAGTTTTGTTAGGAACCAATTAACCTGCCTCTATGTTTTTGGAACTTCCTATTCAAGCTTGGGGAGAACATACAGTATACATTATGTTAAATAACAACAAGATAGCTGAAAGGGTGCTGGTAATAAGGATTTTCATTGGTGAATATTCTTACATCTCTAACATGTTCCTTACTGGCCCCTTGGCCTCAAAGCAGGTGCTTATTTTTGAATTCCAGACTTTTTCGTACATAAAAAACGGTGTACTGTCAAACAGAGTCTTCTGTAGGCTGCAAATCCACATAGAGACTACCAAATACGCAACCACAGCATATAGTTGGCACCTTTGGGACTATTTTCATGCTTGTGATTCTCTCCAACTCCTTCTACATTTAAATGTGGCTCACAGTTTCAAAGGTTTGGGGGTCCTCACCTTAAAGCATCATGGGCATCTCAACCTTCTGTTTTGCTTGGGTAATTCATAAGAATTGCAAACTGCCTGAAAATGTTTAGACTGCCCATCTTCCGCATTTCATGTAGATTCATCATTATATTCCATCTGAATATATTTAAAGTTGACAAAAGAAAGCTTTGCTTGCTTTTTAAGGTTTATACAGATTTTTACATATCTGCAATACACACCCAGGAAGTTTGTGTTTCAGTTTAAACTTTGCATTGTTTTTGACCTCTCCCCTGAGCTCAGCATATTCTCAGTAACTACGTGAGGTTTGGGTGTGGGACTGTAGATTTGCTTGCCTGATCTGTTAGACAGATAATTCAAACTAGATCGTTTTACATCACAGCACACAACACAATAGGATATTGGCGATTAATTCCATATGCTGATTAACTTTCTGGATGGAATAGAACAAATATTTTGACAAAATGCTTCCAAAGCAAAGCCACAAAAAATCCAGCTGATTATCATGTGTAATTCAAACCGCACATTATAATTGCCTAGGCCACTGCAATTCCCCAAATGTTCGGTGCTGACATTGAATATTGTCATCTGGTTGACGTGTGTTCTTCATATGATGCAGGGTTCCATTTATACGGTAGGTCTAAATTTGTAGGAGGTTTTATGGCATTAGATAAATCTGTACAGTAGGCAGGTAAACTTTTCCAGTAAACAAATATCTCGAAGTTCTCAAAACATGTAAAAAAAAAAGACTGGAAAGTGTGATTTAATTAAAATTGAGATTCTTTCATAACCCAAAGATTACCTTAGTAGTGCTCGTCTTTTTGTCACTTCTGCCTGATAAGCATAATGCTGAATATTCTAAGGATGTAGCGGTTTAAAGGTTTAGTGTGGTGACTGGACCATCCAGTGTAGACTAGTCCAACCATAATAGATAATCATCTGTGTGTAGGGACAAGGCATAAAAGGAATGTGTATAAAGTAATGTGTTGGGTCAATCAAGAAAAGAGAAGATCCATGCAGTGGATTGATCAAAGTGCCCTCAGTGGTCATCCACAGAATGTAAAATATTCCACCAAATGACTTACGGGCCTGTTTATGAAAGCCGACCGTGAGCTCCTTGCTTCGATCGCATCTATCTGACATGTTTTATTAGGCTTGATGAGCACAGGAATCTTTTCAGTGGTAGCAGTGACAATCACAAGACTTATCCACCCCTTCCCACCATGGTGCACAGTAGTTATTTTCAGTACTTTTGTGCTCAAGCCCCCATTGTGGTTCAACATTCGATGAAGACCCCTACCTTGATATAGGTATACAGTATGAACATGTTCCAAGAATTTTAGCTGTTTCCTTGCATGCAAGTGACCAGTAAATAGGACCTGATTATTGGTTGCAATTGCTTACTAGAGCTATAGCAGATCTGTATTACATTATTCCTATAAGGTCTTAAAAGTGAGCCTTGACTGTATATCATGAAAGGACTTCCACATTCTCTTGCCATATTTGCAGAATGTTCCCTACAGCACCCATAACGCACATTTGTTACATTTACAGAGCACATTATAATGTTCTTGCCGTGGGCCATATTTACTTCATTTTATAGTTATGTAGCAGCTAGGATATTGCCTGATGTTTTTAATTATCTGAGTTCACTATTTCAGAGTCATCTCTCCCAGCTATCAAATGGTGGTGAAAACAAACCGAATACTTCCTAAAATATCATTAGTGGTATATCTTTCCCACAGCAAATTTTCCTGTTTTTCATGAAGATATTTTTTGTGTTTGTCCATGTCAGTTTTACATGTACAGGACCATCACCACAACTTTTTAAATTTTATGACAATTTCCCCATTTCTTTCTTTCTGGTTTCTTCCCTCTCCTCCCAAAACTTCACCCTGCAAACCTTGCAAGATACTTCTTCTAGTCCCTACTAAGGATGACAATGTCATCCAGGTAAACGGAGGTATACCTCTAATGGGACCTCAACAGCTTGTCCATTGCCCTTCGGAATGTAGCTGCTATTGTGTGTAAACCAAAGAGCATTCTCTTATATTGAAAATGGCCATCTGGAGGGGAGAATACCGTTTGCTCCTTTGCTGCCTGTGTTAGGGGTATTTTCCAATATTCATTGGTGAGGTCCAAAGTGGTAATTTATCGTGCAGGACCCAACCTCTCTAAGTTCGTCTACCCGGGGATAGGCATCAAATTTGGAAACTTCATTGAGTTTTCGGAAATCATTGCAGCATGTGCTTGGGTACCAACACGATGGGACTTGACCATTCACTCTGCGACTCTTCAATGACTCCCAACTCCAGCATCTTTTACCTCGTCTGAGACAGCCTTCCTATGAGCCTCTGGGATGCGATAAGGGTTGAGACACACCTTTACTCCTGGCTCTGTAATTATGTCATGCTCTATGACATAAGTGATCCCAGGCAAAGAAGAAAAAATGTCTTTGTTTCTCTGCAGAAACTCCCTGATTTGCTGGGTCTGGGCTTTTGACAATGCTGTTGCCACCAAGACACTGTTAGCACTAACCTGAGACTCAAGTTTCACACTAGCCAGTGCTGAAACTGGTTCTCTATCCATCCAAGGTTTTAAAAAATTTATGTGATAGATTTGGTAGGGCTTTCTCTTAGTCTATAGTTCACCACTCCCACTTTTTGGTCAGTGAGTATCTCCTTGGGAAATCCTGTTCTTGAAAATATTAGGAATAGCTCCCTTGAAATGGCTTTAGATGAGGCATTCCTTAAGGGAATAGCTTCCGGTTATTGGTGGCATAATCAAGGATGAACAAGATATGATGATATCCCCTCCAGCTTGTACTATATATATATATATATATATATATATATATAGACATACAGTATTCAAGTCTGATATGGGGGGCTCTAATAAAATTATCTTTCAGCATTTATACTATTGAGCTAAGCAATGTCAACTCTCATATCCAACCCAGCATGTAATTAAAATAAACACAACACGAAAGCAAATAATAAAATACATTGCACCATATGTTAAGGACTTAATGTTTTCCTTGTGTACCCACAACTTCCTTGTGGCTCTGTGAGATAAGAAAAAAAAACACAGTGAAACCACAACTGAAAGAGAGGCGGCGGAGACACCATGGAGTCTTCAAATGTTCCGCTCATTTGTATAAGGGTTGGTTGGGTTCTTCGGTATGTCGGGTTGCACACCATCTGTTCGTCTGTCGCATGTTAATAACTGTGAAATTAGCCTGTCTCTAATTTGGCTGTGAAGCTTATAGTATAGAAGTATATTCAATGCAAAAAGAAGAAGAAAAATATTTAGATTAGTTCACATTACCCAAATGTTGCTGGACTTCAGTTTCAAGCCCACTCCAGTACAGGATATTATTAAAGATTAAAACATTACGGCAACATTGTTTAAGGTAGTGGTTACCAAAATGTGTACTTGGTCACCCTGGGGGGCCTTGGACCAGGAGGGTAATCTCAACCTGAAGGCCAGTTAGGATGAGATTTGGGGAGAATGCCTATTTGCTTTCCTAAATACAACTAAACATAAAGGTCAATAAAGCTGGCCATGCAGACCAACTGAGATGTTTATTGGCCCATGTATGGCACGTGACTGGTCTGTCCAACCAATGGCTGCTCAATAATTTCCCAGTTATCTATCAGGATGGTTGGAAAACCCGGAATTTTACTCACTTTCGCTGCAGTAGTGGTGCTGGTTATCCGTTGACCCGACGAGGTCCCCTAGTAACAGCAACTTTATAATCATGGATCCGCACACACCAGTTTTTCTGCAGTGGGGAAACCCCTTTCTTTTTATTTACAACCAATATCAACGTTTCGGGGGGTACAACCTCCCTTCATCAAGGGGTTTCCCCACTGCAGAAAAACTGGTGTGTGCGGATCCATGATTATAAAGTTGCTGGATCTCACAATGGGCCAGATTCTATTCAGTGAGAAAAAGTTATCTCATAGTCTATCGTGTGAAAACTCATTTAGAAAAGGACCGACTTTTCTCCAAATTCAGTTCCAGTTTTCATGAGGGGTAAGTTTTTGTAAATTGAATTAAGTCTCAAACTGGATCTCATCCATGAATTTTCATGCAAATCTCACTGTTTTTCTCACTGAATTGAATCTGGCACAATGTATGCCCAGTTTACGGCGGAGTGAAAACGTTGCTTTTCTAGATAATCTGGGAATTATGGTTGAATGACTGCTACCCCAATGTTTTCCAATATCTGTAACCTTGTAATGGTATGTCATGACCAAAAGTTGCACTGGTCTAAGGATACTGTATTGGAACTCCAATCCATAGATTGCAATGTTATATGTACACAAGTCTGCTATACCCATATACTGTATTGTTCAGGGGTTACAATATGACTCCCTCCCATATGTATAATATATAGAGAAGAAATGTCCTGTTAACACAATCAGCTATTTCCTTACACTGTATTATCTAGGGGACACAATATGCCATCTACCACCCATGTGACTAAATATTAATATATAGAGATAAAGTTTTCTATGTACACAGTTATACCATGTCCGGTCAGAGGAACATTTTTGTGAAAAACATGGCAGGATAGCCTTATCTCAAAACAGGACCTATGTTCCGTTAAAACAGCAGATTTGACCAGATGTACTTGCTCTACAATTATGCAATCATCCCACATGTATATTATCATATCAAAGAGAAATTTGGCTTCACTTATGAATTTTAAAAATGTATTAAGGTTCATTTCTGTGTCAGCCTCATGCAAGCTAACTTGCCACCTACTTATTACACTAATGTTATTTAGGAAATCATCACTTTTAGGTTACTCAAGTCCCCCCCCCCAAATCTGTTAGGGGGCATAGTGCACAGTGCTAACACTAAGGGGCCGATTTACTAAATTCACGTGAATAGATTGAAGTTCGATCTAATTTGATCGCATAACGATCGTAGGATTAATTCGATTGGTCGAATATGCAAATTTGGCTTATTCGATCGTCGAATATTCGATCATCGAAGGATTTAAAATTTTTAAATTATTCGACTGCCTACTTCGCCAGATTGAACCTACCGAATTCTAATAGAAGCTTATGGGAACCCTCCCATAGGCTTCTGAGTCTAAGTCCTGATCGAATAGGATTCGTACGATCGAAGTTATCAATCGTTCGAATCGTACAAATTATTCAAATGATCGAATAATTCATTCTAATGATTGAACGATCGTTATTCGAGGAAAAACTAATATTTTTTGGGTGAATTTAGTAAATCTGCCCCTAAGTTATAATATTTAGAGTTATTCCAGTTACAGGACCATAACATTTGTTTGCTATGCATTTAAGTATTGTTACCCTTTACTGACTGCTCCCTGAATATTCGTAGCTATGGGGGCAGCCAAAGAAACTGAAATAGGGTAGTAGGACATATGTTTACAACAGATAGTTTGGTAGAATGCAATAAACCAGGGAAATAACCCAACACAACTAAACAGCCCACTTTGTACACAACTCCTTTAGTAAGATAACAGCAGACCACTCATGTGGTTGGAGGATTGGGGCTTTCTGAAAAAATCCCAGTTATTTTTGCTGGTACCCATGGGTACCTGACTTGATGCAGGCTCAAATTCAAGTCTTTCTACAGAACTATAGGATAAAAGCATCTTGTATAAAATATGATATATGTTGACAATAAATATTTTATTTGTTGGATCTATTGGACTTTTAAATGTTTTCCCTTTATGGTATTACTGTCCCTGTAAAATAACTATAGTGGAAGCAGACCCTGTAGCTGCAGGGGGGCTTGGTATGTTTCCTCTGTAGAGGAAGAAAAATGTTTTGGGGGGGGCCTGTGTTCTGGTCCTTTAATTATGGTTATTGTCTATAGCTTGCTATGCCATGTACAGGCACCAGGCAAAGTATCCGTCACGCAGAGTTTGGTAGATTATTTATTAAGAGGATATCAGAGAGCCATGCATAGAGCTAATTCAACTGTGTTTAGTGACAGGAGCAGTATCCAAAGACATACTAAAGCATACTGGGAACCAGGGCCGCCATTAGAAATCACGGGGCCCCACACAACAAAATTGTCGGGGCCCCCT
>CM044435.1:6644785-6668455 GCA_024363595.1 Xenopus borealis
AAAAAAAACTTTTTAGATGGGCAACCTTTTTCATCATTTTTATATGCGGACTTAAAACTGCCTTTTTGCCAAAATAAACATTCCCAAATAAAAAGAAATCTCCAGGTATGTTCTGCTGAATGTTGCATATATTGTTCAACAAACATTCATCATACAAGATTGATTTATCGAAAATAAAGGTAAATGCCTGGAAGATTTTTACAATGAAAAATGAAAAGAATTGATTTGAATGGGCATACCATTTATTACTTTCTTTTAATGGAAGCAGAAGTACTTGTTTAGTGTGCCCAGTGTTATCTGCCCTGCTGTGTTCATGCTCACCTGGCCTATTATGGACAATGAGGCCTCTGAGTTGTTCAAGCTCAGAATGTTATGATTCATGTTCCTCTATGCTTTTTGTCTAGCTGCTTTTAGATGCAGGAGCAAACGTAGAAGGCTCTTTAGAAGCTGGAGAAGAAAACTACTCGGAAACACCATTACAACTGGCAGCTGCTGCAGGTATCTGGCTTTACAAACCAGCAACTTCAACCAGCATATACATTCAGACTAGTCAGTGGCAGCCCCCTTATATTGCTAGAAATGGAAGACTGCTATACACAGCACAAGCAATAGCCAACGGGCAGAAATCAATGTTCAAAATCACCGTAGAATTGAAAATCGCCAAAAAATTAAGTGAATTTTTTTTTGAGAAATGTTTACACCACCTTTACAATTTCAGCTAATTGCATAAACAGAAATGTCTCAATTAAATCTACCAGGCCAAATTTTTAACCCTTTACACATTCCCTAGTCTTTCAATTTGTATAAATTTAATGTATAGAAATATTACTTTTTGTACTTTTTTTTTAATTTTGAAGACCACCCCCCCCCAAAAACAGAAATTTTCACCCTTTAATCCAAATTCCCTTTGCATATATTTAGGGGGTTGTTTATTAAACCTCATATTTATCTGGTCGGGCTTTTTGGGGCAAAACCTTGAATTTTTTGAGATGTATTATACCCACTTGCGGCAAAAAGCCTGGTACCTGGCACCTATCCCAATTTGAAGATATATTGGTTTGTGCTTTTAGCCTGATAATCTGAAAAAATCTGGATTTTTGGGCAAAAAAATTGGACGAATAGGGTTTTCACTCTATTTTATCGGGTTTTTTCCAAATCCGATTAATTTGAGTTTTTTAAATTAATAAATTAAAATTAAAATTGGGCGTGGGAGTTTGGTTGTGTGTTTTTTTTTTTTTATAAAATAATGAGATAAATTCAGAGTTTATTAAATAACCCCCTTAATGTATAGATAAATGTATATATTTTTTATCTCTGTGATCTAAATATGTCTACTATAATACTGTATATTACCTTCAGTTTGCTTACCCAAAAATGAAACAGTAATTTCTAAATTCTACCTCAATGACTTATATGTTTACCACACACACCCACAATTATATTTATATTTTTACCTCAACAGGCTCAATTTTTGTCCACAATATTGTTCACAAGTACCAAATTCTGAAGTTGAAATAGAAATCTTAATAGCAAGTGTCTTAGCAGTATTCAGTAGAGTTGCAGAGAAAACACAATTCAAAATAGTTTTAAGTCTTGGGGGGGAGGGTGTATGTAGTAAAATTTGCAAAGAGAATAACAATTCACACAAAAAATTGCAATTCGAAATGTAATATTCTTCCTTACACTGTTATCGCACTGTGAATTTTAAATGCGCTTTGTACATTGCACACTTTTAAGAAGTACTTGAAGGTGTCATCATTTTTTGGAGCAAATTAAACTTTTTCAGTAAGAAGTTTTATTACATACTTTGTGCTGTGCACTGGAGCAATTTGCAATTTTTGTGGAAAAGGAACATTTGTTCATGCAAAGGCATACATTTTCTCATTGTGAATAGTTATAGCGTTGCTGAATTTTATTACATGTCCCCATTGATGAATAAGCGGCCATGGAAAACAATGTAAGATTTTTGTTATTTTGTTATAAACGTATTTTTCTGTTTCTTAGGAAACTTTGAGCTGGCCAGCTTAATGCTAGAACGTGGTGCAGATCCCATGATAGGAACAATGTACAGGAATGGGATTTCTTCTGCCCCTCAAGGAGACATGAACTCTTTCAGTCAGGCTGCTGCACATGGACACAGGTAGATTTGGTAAAATAATTACATTTTTCTGCATAGGTGGTCATTAAGCAATGGCTTTCCTGCATCTTTTACATTCTCCATCCTTCATGAACTACTTTAAATTGAACCACGGCAGGGTTCTGCTGTAGGGATCTGTAGACATCTAGCTAGGACTGCGAGGGAGTAGAAAGACCCCAAAATTAAACCTATATTTCTGTGTATCTAATATAATAATTTAAAAAAACTGGATTTGCTGATAAGTCTTTAGATGTTTTTTCAGTTGTTTTAATTACTTATAGTAGAGATATACTATGACCTGGATGAATGTAAATCTTCATAGTCATATTGCTATATTTCTGTGTTTTCAATGAACCAATACATGTAGGCGTGGCAATTCAACTGCTTTAAATTTGCTACAGAATACCACTTTTTTCAGTTTCAGAAACCCTACAGGTCTAGTGACATCTACAGGTCTCATCCAGGTGGTCTACCACTCATCATGAACCTCAATTCGCAGATGGATATGGCAAGATAGGAGATGTGTTTTTAGAATCAGTGGCCATGAGTTCCTTCACATGTTTTATGACCTTCCATTGCAACTATAAATTATTTTCCAATGTATCGCATACCAAACACTACTACAATAAAACTGACCCCTTGCGTTGATAGAATGTTAAAGTAGTGTTTGGTATATCCAGTAATTGAGTATTTGGAAAAGCACATAGGGCTGGACATTAAACTGGTGTTACCATTCAGACTTAAAGGGCAAGGAAAGTGTAAACTAGAATAAGGCTAGAATTGCTGTATTTTGTATACTAAACATAAACATGAACTTACTGCACCACAGGCCTAATCAAACAAATGATTTATGCTTTCAAAGTTGGCCACAGGGGGCTGTCATCTTGTAACTTTGTTATACATCTTTGTCTGACACTGGCACTGCACATGCTCAGTATGGTCTGCTTGAGTTCTGCATGGCTGGTAAGTAAGGCAGGGGCTCCCCCTGCTGTTCATAAGTGATTGTTTCCCTGCCAGAAGCACTAAATGAAGGGAGAATTTCACTGCATACAGTCAGGTTTCTTATAAAAACCGTACACATTTTAAAATTAAAGTATATTGGAGATACAGTAGATTTCTTTTTCATTAAAGAAAGTAAAAATGGGATTTTATTTCTTTGCCTTTCCTTGCCCTTTAAGGACAAAAACCTTTGGATTGAACATAGCACAAACTCTTGGTACATTTGATTATATATATCAACACTTTGTTTGTACATTATCTCAGGAATGTATTTCGAAAGCTGCTTTCCCAACCTGAGAAAGAAAAGAGTGACATTCTGTCACTGGAAGAGATTCTTGCAGAAGGAAGTGACCTGCCAGACACCACGCAAGCTCCATTTTGCTCAAGTCGTAACAGTAAAGCCAAGCTCAAGGCGCTGAAAGAAGCAATGTACCACAGTGCTGAACATGGATATGTGGATATAACTATTGATATTAGAAGTTTAGGTCAGTAGGTTTGAGGTTCTTTAATATTTTAATGTAATTTTTTGATCTAATAATGCCCACATGTTTAGAAGGTATTTGATAAAAGTCAGATTATTATATTGTACCGTTATAAAAAAGGTTGAAGAGACACCAGGGCATCAATAATATTAATCCTAACATAGTTACATCGTTAAATTGGTTTGAAAAAAAGACATAGTCCATCAAGTTCACCCCCTCTAAATGAAACCCAGCATCCATACCAGGACTGGACTGAGAATTAAAATAGGCCCTGGCATTTCAGGTACACAGAGGCCCAATCAGCCCACATAGAGGCCCAAACAGTCCCCACCAGCCCACTAAATACTGACTTTCTATGGCACCTTATAGCAGCCCATCTGGCATTTGCCCTAACCCACAGATTGCCAGTCCGGGCCTGATCCATACTGTACACATACACTCCATACCCATGTACAAAATAACAATACAAACTGGCATTATGTCTCCTGCAGGTGTCCCGTGGACTCTTCACACCTGGTTGGAATCTCTGCGGATTTCCTTCCAGCAGCACCGACGGCCTCTGATCCAATGCCTGTTAAAAGAATTCAAATCTATCCAAGAGGAAGAATATACAGAGGAACTGATTACCCAAGGGCTGCCATTAATGTTTGAAATCCTGAAAGCCAGCAAGGTATGGAAGACGACTATGTACATGTATAATTCTGATTTTTAAAAATCATGTTGCTGGCAAGCCATTGCAAGTTATAAATAGCTGAGTAGTGAACCCCATGTGTAAAAGGCATAGGGAACACCAATACGACAGAGGTGATTAGTCAAAAAGTGTTGGGAAAGAAGCAACAGGAACGTATAACCAGAGCTGCTATGTACACATAGGTCTTCTGTTCATCCATAGTGTGTATTAAATGACAAAATGTGAAACAACTGTAATTACACCACATACTTAACTGAGCTGGTTCTTAAAACGCTACATTTTTAGATTCATGACTAATTCTTATGAATCTTGCATTTCTACTTTCCCTTAGTAATCCTATAATGGAAATATTAAGAGATTTATATATATATATATATATATATATTTCTACTTAACCTTGGATTGGCATTAATGTGTAGTAAGACAGGGCAAGAAATGCACTGATGAGTAGTGATGGACGAATTTATTTGGTGATTAAATTTGCGAAACACCAGCGAAAATTCGCCTGTGTGGGAAAAAAAACGACTACGCGTCGTGCGTCGTTTCACAAACTTTTCAACAATTCACGAATTTCCTTGGAAATTTGCAAATTTTTCAGCGAAAGCGAAATGGGATAGATTCGCCCGTCACTACTGATGAGGTGTTATGTTAGCCAGTCAAACAAGTGGACCAAAGTGGGGTAAACTCATACAGCTGGTGAGCTTACATATTTTCCCACACAGTTTTCTAGTGTTAAATTGGAATCTAAACAGATTCTCATTCTAATATTGGCTTTATAGCTTTAAATGATACTCCCCAAAAAGGAGTTAAGAGGTTTCTCCAGTATCATCTTTTTTTTCTTTTTAAGTTTTTATTTTCATGTTTTCCAACATGAAACAAATAACATTTGTATGAATGCACAACACTCCATATTATCCTGATTATACTATCCACAGGGTGTACTATTAGAAAATTAGGGAAAGTCATCACAAAGTTAACAAGGTAGTGGTTAGCAAGTAATCTCCTACAGGACTATGGGGCTATTTGTGTCCGGGTTTAGAATCCAGAGTAACCACCCCCGAGCTATGTATGCTTCCTTATAGAACGACAAAGCAGTGTTAACCAGCGCTTTCAGAATACATATTAGGCCATATTAGAAATATATTGAAATATGGTGGAAGTTATGGTGGTAACTTTGGGAAATAGACCATGAGCTTAAGTTTTATAAAAGGGTTGGATCGCCCTTTTATTCTGCTGTATATAACAAGATATGTTCAATGAAACTCATTGGTTGTGTTGGTATCCATTCCTGCAGCCCAGACAATCATTAAGCCTAGGGGGTAATTCCACGTAGCACGGTGCCTTTGAGTTCACATTACAGCTGTAATTTCAACAGGCTTTCTGACTTCTACCTTGGCTTTCTTCCCAGTATTTAGTCTGGCGAGGCTTTTTATTCTTCACCTCATTTCATTTTGGTCCTACTAAGGGAAAGCCTTCATCTACCTTAAAGAAAACAAGCTTTGTAATGCAGCTTCCTCTTGCTGCCTATTGCTAGACCAGGGACGCCTTTTCGAGATGCTGATTGTTTTTAATTATAAATGCTACTCTGGTAGCAAGGTCTAGTACCCCAGAGTGAAATTCAATCAATTTTACTACAACTAACAAAGAAAACTGCATCAGAGAATCTCACAGGAAATGCTAAAGAGGAGTTTTAAGTATTTCCGAGCCTGACAGTGGTTGAAAGATTTCATTGCTTCAGTAAGTCGGAGATGTAAACAGAAAAAAAAAACATTTGGGTGTAAATGTAATAAAAAGAGACAGTTGGCCATAAAAAATAAATTAGAAATATAGAGCATGAATATAGTTAAGGAGAATTAAAGCTTAACTAAAGAAGTAGCTAGAAATGTTTTACATTATGTTTTAGGCTTGTGTACCAGCCCAAGGCAACCACAGCCCTTTAGCAGTAAAGATCTATGTCTCCAAAGATGTCCCAATAGCTCCCCATCTTCTTTTCTGCTGAGTCACTGCACGTCACTTACTGAGCTTAGGGACCGACTCAATATACAGTACACATAGAATATAAATGTCACAACATAAGGCTGATTGGTAATTAATACAGATCATTACTACACATTACAGCATATTTTACCTTGTTTTCTGCTCCTAATTGGTGACCCCCTGTATTTGAAATTTTGGATCATTGCTGCTATTGAGAAGCTGAAACTGTAGGCTGGTGCAATAAGTCTAAAATATAAAATATGGCATTTCTAGCCATATTAATTTTTAGGGTTTAGTCCTCCTTTAAATGCATAATAAAACCAGCAAATAGGATACAAACGCCTTTTCGATGAGAACTTGGAAAGCCTTATCATCCCATTTTATTATGCTGAGAAATATGTTTTCATGACCACCATCTTGTATTTTCTGTAATGATAAAAACTGTTTGTTTTATTTGCTTTGGCTTTTAATGTTCTACTGGCTGTAGTGGTGGATAGCCTGGGCTGAAACCATTAGGTTGGGCAGGTTTGGGGTGACTTTTTAGTTTGGGAGGGTTGCAAGCAGATGGCAGACCCAGGACCCCCACATAATGCTGTTACTTCAATCTCCCCAATCCTCTCCAACAACCTCTACTGCCACATTGAATTCATATAGTCTTGTCCAATCACCTTCAGTGACATCATAGGTAGGTAGTAATTTTGGTGCGTCAGACTGACATGAGTTCAGCGAAAGATGATTATGATTGGTGTGGGATCACAATCTCTGACACCCGGCTTCACTTCATTGGCTTATTTTGCAGCTGAGCCTTTGTAGTTTCAGGCATGCTCCTTTATTGCCCTCCATAGTCCTCCTATTGTGTTTTAATCCACTAATGAAAAGCCAAACATGATGTAGCTCAGCAGTAGAGCAGTGGAATGTCATTTAAATATGGGGACATTGGGGCCATTAATGGACCTTTCCACATCAGCAATTTTTGTACTGCATAATGTTTATATGAATGCACACGTGAGTACAACCAGAGTATGTGCATGTTTTAATGTTAATATTTTTGCAGGATTTTACTTTTACATTATCACAAATGAATGTGCATAGAGACTGACATTTATCGTTCTTCAGCATCATGCAGGCAAAGAACAAAAATGTATATTATGCTCTGTACACAGGAAATGATGTGATCTTTAACAAATATTTTTTCTATATATGGAACTGAAATATTATGTTTCTGTATTTTTTTTTTTTTTTTAGAATGAGGTCATCAGTCAGCAGCTGGCTGTCATTTTCAGTCAATGTTATGGACCATACCCTATTCCAAAACTGACGGAAATCAAACGCAAGCAGACTTCTAGACTGGGTAAATTTCCAAAAAAGTGATTGATCTAACCACATACAGTATATATACAAAAATGGGGGGTGGGGGAGCACTCTAAAGGCTAAGTTAAGTACAACTTACAATGCCCATTATCTGGTCCTCTGTCTCATAAGTAATTCAGTATAAATGCAAGTGCATATGTTATGTTTACAAAACAGGGGTTTTAAGTTACAAAGTTATGATCATAAAGTTGAAAAGCCACCATACCATGTCAAGGTAAACCCCATATGGCGGACCCCAGGCCCGGACTGGCAATCTGTGGGTTAGGGCAAATGCCAGATGGGCTGCTATAAGGTGCCATAGAAAGTGGCAGTATTTAGTGGGCTGGTGGGGACTGTTTGGGCCTCTATGTGGGCTGATTGGGCCTCTGTGTACCTGAAATGCCAGGGCCTATTTTGATTCCCAGTCCCGTCCTGCCGGACCCTAACATATTTACCTCTGGTCATAGTATAAAAAGTCTTTTACTTCTCTGCATAGTAGCATTACTTGTAATTAGTATCTCTTCAACCTTGGTTTCAGTATGCGGCTTTTAAGAGACAGAGATTGCCAAACCAACGCCCATTTTTAAAAGTATAGGACCACCATTAGTTTAAAGGGGTGGGTATGCGGTGCTATGAAAAGCCACATGAAGCTCAGCCACAGCTTCTGGCTACAATACAATATACAAAAATGGGGAGTGGGAACACTCTAAAGTTAAAGTATATTTAAGTGTACTGGAAGTGCAACTTTCAATGCCCATTCCCTGGTCCCCTGTCTCATACAGCATATAGTTTGTCTGGTTATATAATTGAAAAATATTCTTACCTACCATTTCTTCTGGTCAGTAACTCTTAACCAATGGATTGGGACCCAAAATGTGATCCCTGCTGTTTATGATTGGTCACTATGGTCCCCTTCAGTAAAGTGAAATGTTCTGCTGTGCCCCATGGTCTGACTTTACCACCAGGATACTGGGAAATTCGGTTGTGCCCTGACCTTGTTGGGTCCTGGACCTGCCCACAAGCCAGTCAGAATTACTGAAAAACCTTAGGGAACATCATAAATACTTTTTCTGCTACAAAATACAAACATGTGTTTGTTAGAGACTATCATTTGAACAACGTACATATGGTGCCATTAAAGAAACATGACCTTTGAATTAGCCTACAAAGGATATTAATGCTATTTATTTGTAGGGTTACAGTAGCTTAAATTTTGATCTAACAAGACAGCAATGTATAAGGAGATAGATGCACTATGAATATATTGTAGCTATGAATAGACAGCAGATACTCGCATTCTTTATTTTACTTTTCTGTCTTTCTGATATAAATATCAGCAGATGAGTGTTCATACTTGCTGTGTGGCTTTCCCTAGAGTAAAGTATATACAGTCTTTCTGAGTCTGCTTTGCAGTAAACCTCTCTACTATAATTCTATACTTATAGTCTCCTGTAAGACAGTCTAATCTAGTATGAGAAACAAGCTTTCAGGGATGGCACAACAGTCAAAGGTCATCCCATTCATAGTTAAAGCGCACCAATCACAGCCAAAATCAAACACATATTAACAACGTGAACAGTACAACCTAACATGTTTAATCAAACTACATGTACAGTTTTTTGAAAAAAAACAGCAGTTTTTAAAAAATCCCATACTTTGTCACTGACTACAACATGCAAATGAGCTACCCAGAATGCCTAGCTTTAGTAAACTCTAGAAGTATCAAGAGAAGTGCACACAGCAACTTCCACAAGGTGGCAGCACTAACACAGAAGTTTGGCAGATTTCAAAATAGCTTAGAAGGTTTATTAGGCAAGCAAGGAATTTCAACTGAGCATGTGCGAGATTTCAGAGCTACAGTTGGCTGTGAAGATATAGGTAGGAGGAGTCAGTGAAATCCAAGATGGCTGCCTCAGCTAGAACTGCAGTGGAGATAGGGGAGATTTTGCAGAAGGTATAGTGAGCTGATCCTTTACATTATACAAACAATTCTAACTGTTTTAAAAATCAGAGTAGTAAAAATTTTAGCCATGTCCCAAAATTGACCATGCAGCTAACTGTGCATAGAAGAGTATAATACATATACCAGAAATAGTTATAGAGCTCATATCTGTACCAGTTATTCTTCCTCTAGCTGCATCGCATGATCTTCTTCAGGGATGCCAAGAACCGGGATTTTCATTGGGAATCATAGAATCGCGTTTACTATTTGCAAGTAAAATAGCTTTGTTTTGTTCATTTTAGATCCCCAGTTTCTCAACAACAAAGAAATGTCTGATATAACATTCATCGTGGAAGGAAGGCCTTTTTATGCCCATAAAGTGTTGCTGTTCACAGCCTCTCCAAGGTGGGTATATAAACACCTATTTACTGTTACTTACTCTTTATTGTATGTATATTTTTATTTGTATAGCGCTCCTTGAGGGCAAAGCACTGTACAACAACAATAAATTAGTAGTAACAAACAAGGGATCACTGCATTAATAAGTAATAATAAGTGCATTATTATAAATACAGTTTGCATAAATATGAAATATAATTACACAGTGTTGAGGAGACAAGATGATGGAGGACCCTACCCCTTGGGGCTTACAGTCTAAATGGGAGGGTAACTTACGGACACAATTTGGAGGGGTAATAAAGTGCTTTTTACAGTGGGTGAAACTGTATTTCAATAAAAATTAATTCATGTGAGTTCCTGGACTGGAGAAATGCTTCAAGTGTTAAAGGTATGTAGTTTAATGAATAACAGAGAAAACAAGCTAGAAGCATTCCGTACCATATGAACCTTCTTGAATAATGGTTTGTTCTTTAGGCAAGACACATCCTCAGTGGCAGAGACTGTAGGAATATTGGGTGCCTTCTGCAAGACATTATTTTTGTATTGATGGCAAGGCTACATGCACAAATGCTGGACTGAACCATTTGTCAATATTTTGGATATAATGGCTTAAGGGTATTTTGGTGACATTTTTAGCAGGAGATAAAAGCCCAACTTGCTAAAGGTTAATGAGGGACAGTTTCAAAGGCAATGATCCCCAACCAAAGGCTCATGAGTAACATGTTGCTTACCAGTCCTTTGAATGTTGCACCCAGTGACCTCAATGAAGATGATTATTTTTCCTGGCTTGAAGGCAAACTTTAGTTGCATAAAAACCATGTATACTGCCAAATAGAGCCTCCTGTAGGCTGCCGATCCTCATAGAGGACCAAAAACCAATCATAGCCAATATTTAGCACCCCCAGGAACTTTTTGCATGCTAATGTTGCTTTACAACTCTCTTAGTGTCTCACATGTAAAAAAGGTTGGGAATCCCTGGTTTAAGGGGATGATGACACTGAAAACAAAGGTTTCAACAATATAAAATAGGGTAGATAAAATTGCATAACCCTCAGAAATTGAGTTTTCCAGCTGAAGAACATATGTGAATTTTCATGGGAATTTCATGAACCTCAACCTGCTGAAGAACTCAATAGACTTCTTTGCATGCCATCATAATTTTAATATAGTCTTGCCCTTGAATATGTGGTGTGTCAAAATAATCTGCCCACCACATTGAAAAAATGGATAACCATGAAGAGGAAGTATGTTTCAGTAGGGTTTCAGGCACTTGGAGACACTCTACCATGGTCTGTTGAAGCTTTTCTGTGGCTGGTGATGACTCAATACCCTGTTGAGATAATTTATTTTGACACTTAGCATTAGATTAAAGTCAGACTTTAAGGATTGGCTTAAACCATGCTTTCAACATTACTGTAATTGGGCAATTGCTACTCTAAAACAAAGCTGAGGCGAACTGAGATATCATTTTAAGACTGTTTCAATATAAAGCTTTTAAACTCCAGTTTAAAGATTCTGTGCTCCATTGATTAGCTTTATGGGCTTGTTCCGTTTATATACTGTAAATGAAGAGCTACAGCCAATTTCTTAGCTAACCATTCTTCTATCTTCCCCATGACACCACCCAACCTCTCAGCTTATTCTGCAAGAAGGATCATGCTAAGAGAAGAGCATAACATTAGACTGAACAAGGGGACATGAAACTTTAATATGTCTTAAATGGCCCATCTGTTATCATTCTGGCTAGTGTGATGCTTCAGCAGTTATTTGAGGGATATTTAGAAAAAAAATGGATTGTCAAATTGACTGTAATGAGCAAATGTTTTATGCAAGAATCTACGCTTTTTTTTATTTTTTTTTAGGTTTAAAGCACTTCTAACAAATAAATCATCAGCAGAAAACAGTTGCATCGAAATAAACTATGTGAAATATCACATATTTCAGGTAAACAAATAGCATTTGAAGACCTTTGCCTTTAATATTATATTAAATTAGAGGTAACCCCACTATAAAAAAAATCAATTGCACTACCTGAGTAGTGCTCAGACCTACATAAAAATGGAAAGAGGAATTTCTTATACAAATTCAGCCTACTAGCTCTACGTTAGCCATATTGGGTCTGTGGTTAAGCTTGGGACACCTAGTACAATAGCTCCAGCTCCAAGCACATATATGAAGAACTGGCAGGATGGGCAGTGATGCCCATACATTTTGGACAAAATTTTCAGTTTTAGTGTGGTTGTGGGCACCTGCAGAATAAGCTGCACTGCAATTGCTTCCAATGCATTAATACACACAATTAAGAGTTGAGCATTGAATTTGACACAATTGTACTCCAAATTGTCAATTGAGAGTGAATTGCATAATTTTTCACGCTTAGCATTTATATGATCTGTGTGTATGATTCCTCAGGCACGTGTGCTGGAGTGATGTATATATACATAACTACAAGCATTTTAAACAATATTAGTGCAGCTGTGTTCCTAACTTAACCCTATAAGGAAGCAATTGTTGCAAGATTGGTGAGTCAAGCAGGCGCCTAACGACTGATGCCCAAAGGTCAGAGTGCACTGTAAATAAATGAATATCCAAATTTGATCACAATTGCACCCAATTCAAAAATGCATGCAACTGCCCTTGGGCTCATCTTACTGCATCAGACACAATTGTGGCAGTTGCAATCAATGCACAGCTGCAATTATGCTGGGATTGTGAGGAATAAAGCGATATTATGGGTTAAAAAAACATGGCAAATTGCATCCAAAATTGTACATTGTGGCTTTGTAAATAAGCTGAAAATGGTTGCATTTAAACAAACAGCACCCTCTTACTTTTCTTTCTACTTAAAAACCCATTTAACAGAAGTTTTTTCATCCACTTTGAACAAACACATTCTTGAATGAGTCTTGGGAGTTAAACCAATTCCAAATCTTTCTGCTGTAGAAAGTAGACCCTTTTTTTTACTTTTATAAGAGGACATGTTGAGATTTTAGCATTACTGTGCTCAACACTAATATTCAGTATGCAGTTGTTATGTGGAAGGACTTTTTTTTGCCTTATTTGGCACAGTAGATAGCATGAGAAATAAGACTAAAGATTTTATAGCATCGAAAGCAGCTGCTAAATAAATAAAAGAACGGGAATGCATCGATTGCCCAAATATATTTAAAGGTAGATGATTCCAAATTGTTCAAAACTTTGTACTATTTAGATCACAGGAAGTCAATAAAAACCCAGGAGTCGGTTCTAGTTGATTGTTTACCAAACCATATTTATATATATATTTCCACTAAAAATGTATCCAAGCAGCATTAAAATCCAACCAATTCATCTGTTAGTACCGCTTCTCTTGGCTGAAAATTCGTTCCATGGCCTGATTGGACTGTCGGTGTTCCTTTTCACTCTGTCCAAACTTAAAAAATATTCAACAAATAACAATAATAAATAATGTACAAAACGCAGTGTTTGGTACAAAGTCCCACCCTTCCAAAACCCTAGGTACCCTGGCCAATGATGACCAGTATCTTTTTTGTCACCCACCCCTCTTATCTACCCATGTCCTTCAAAATTTGCATGTGGGTTTGTCAAAGCAGTTCTTATTAATGGAGTGAGTTTCATAAACATGGTCATATCCCTTAGGGCCCAGATGCGGTCAACACTCCTGGAACCCTAAAATATAGGCAATAGCAAAGTTATGCTTCATAGGTACAGTAAATGTTCAATAAAACGGATGTTTCAAGGGTACCGATTATTAGACAAACGCCCATGTAATATGTTGTTCTCTACTATTTTCTTCCAGTTGGTCATGCAGTATTTATACTGTGGAGGTACGGAGTCACTTCTAATCAAGAATAATGAAATCATGGAGGTAAGAACGAAGCTCACAGGAAACAAGCTCATTACATACTTAGATTATATCTTACTGCTTGTATAGAGGATGAAACTGAACTTGGGTTGAATGTATTGCATGGAAATAAGAACTGTATTGCTGTGTCATTTCAAGCATATTCTAACTGAAGCCCATTGGGAGGTCATTGTTCTAATCATTGTCACTTTTGACATTTCAGCTTTTGTCAGCTGCCAAATTTTTCCAACTGGAAGCTTTGCAACGTCACTGTGAGATTATCTGCGCAAAGAGTATTAATACAGAAAACTGTGTGGATATTTACAACCATGCAAAGGTAAACACAGCAGAAGCTATCATTGTGGTGGGAACCTATAGAACACTGGGAAACACAGTATTTTGAAATGTTTTCAAAAATAGTTTTTCTCACGATTCTATTCTTTGTGTGCATATTCTACAGGTAGGGAAACTTGATCTTGCTTTGTTCAATTCATTTTTAAAGAGTTTTTTTTTAAATGGCTTGAGTAATGAAAATACATCTCCCACTGACTTCTACAGAAGCTTGCCAGGTTTTAACCCTCCAGTGTTTCTGATTAAAATTTTCAAAACTTTTGAATGACTAATCTCATATATTCAAGTTTAGAAAATGTAAGATTTTCTTGAATCGCGCAATAAATCCAACAACAATCCCGTAGGCAATTTTCAGGATTTTTTGTCGATAGAACCCTTCCCTCTCAGATTTTTATAAATTATTCCCTTGGGCTATACTGGCTGAGCTTGAAAGGCCAAACACCCTCTAATATGGAAAATATGGCAAAACCTTCCTTTAAATAGAAGGTATTCATATTTCTCCTCTGTTATAAAAGGGAACCAGGAATAAAAGGGTAACCGTCTCACTAGGAATTTGGGTAGAAACATAATATAATATACTGTAGCTCATAGTTACAAAGTTAAGTTAGAAAAGAAAAACCTTTTTTTAATTATCTTTTTCAAAAATTGTCAAAAAGCCATATTGCAAAACATGTCTAATCTAGAAGATTATTGATTATTCTGAGACATATAATAATGATAAATCATAATGGAATTATTACCATATAAATTTTCCCTTTGGCTATCTATACTGTAAAACTGCAAAACCTTTTTCTGAATTTATAGATTCTTATTGCCTAGCAGTCACGCACTCACACATATATAAATAATGTATTTATAGATCATGCCTGTTTGTCCAGCAGCACTGCCTTAAGAAATGTTTAAATGTCCTAGGGGTGGATTATTACTACTAAGTGTTTAAGGAAATGCATTCTCAATAGCTACAACTAAAAGTTTGGCCAACCTGGAAACTTTTACAAAAGGCTTTATTTATAGAACTGATATCTATTACAGATTCTTCTGCAAACCTACACTTCTTAGTATAATAATATATTTATTTATATATAACAATCCAGAGCTTTTTTTGGTAGAATTGGACCCAATCGAAATGCGTGGCCAGCCAAATTTGAACCCTTAAAACCACATGAATTTAGGTCACAAACGCTGCGCTCTCTGCCCTTCATTACATTAATTTTCTTATATAAATTAGGGTCTGGATTCAGTCAAATCATTCGTGAAAGATCAGTGAAAGTCTGGGCCATCAGTAGTGAGTAGTGAATTCACTTCTTGTAGCACCTATACTATTTTGAGATATATAGAATATCAATTAAATCAAGATACTAATTATCTTAATGGGGCAACATGGGAAAACTGAGATAAGGGAGGCTAATTTGCTAAATGTTGAATTCAAGTTTTTTCAAAGCCTAAAAAAAAAATCAAATAAACTTCCTTCTCTGTCACTAGCATATTGTCACAGTTGGCACCCTAATGTCACGGTCGGCACCCAAACCAGAACAAATGCCAAGCACCCTGGTCTCGGCTCGTGCTTCACCAGTAGTGTGACCGCCTTTGGTTTCGGGAGGAGCCCTCAGCTACTCAGATGCCACCTGGACTTAAATGAGGGGGGCAAGGCAGGGGTTCTGGCCAGCAATGGGGCACGACTGTAGTCAGGCAAGCTGGGTCGAGGCAGGCAGATAGAAACGGAATGTCAGGCAGGCAAGGGTCAAAACCGGGTAATCAGACAGACAAGGATGAGGCAGAATCAGTATTCAAATACAGGCACAAGTCAGGATACAGAATTATCAGAGTAGTCAAAGCAGCCAGGCAGGGTCAAACACAGGTATTAGATAGAGGCTTTACAGCAAAAGTACAAGGCACCAGGAACACAACCTATAACGGGCAGCGCATAGCAGAGCAAAAATCCCTTTAATAATCATGTCAGCGCGCCCGCGCCTTTAAATATACGCAGAAGTGGGCCTCGCGCGCCTAGAGGAAGCCGGCGCCGGAAGAAGAAGGATGCGGCAGGAGCTCACAAGGAGGAAACCTATGATGGGCAATGAGAAAATACAAAAAGTCCCTTTAAATACTTTTAAATTTCGCTCCATTGCACGCTGGCGTGATGACGTACAGTATGACACATGCTCCTAATAAATACAGAAGCTGTGCACTGCGCGCACCCTCAGTTCATGGCGCACAGGGAGAAGAGTGGCGTGGCAGCCGTTACCGCCGCACCACTAGACCACCAGGGTGAGTTGTTACACATATTTAGAAACAAACCTACCATTTGGAAAAACTTGATTGTGTTAAGATGCGGTAAAAAAGATATCACTAAATATGTCACTTACATAAATCACTTCTCAATAAAATCACATTGTCCCATTACTTTTTGGTGACTGTAAAATCTCACCTAAAAAAAAAACAAGAGAGCTCAAATGTTTTCATTCAAATTTTGAGGGGTTTTTTTTCGATTGAAGACCTACATTTTTCTTGTAAAACTTACAAAGATTTTAAAATGTTGTGAATAGTTGAATATTTTCAATAGTTTTATCCTGATAAAACCAAGGCAGAAACTTGAATCTGAATTTTAGGCAATCAAATAAAGGTACAAGTGGTGGCCTTCTATAATCAATGAAACACTATCATTGGGGAGATCACTGTTAGGCATAACAGAAGGATCTTAAAATATTTCAGCCAAAGGAAGATGTTTTATACTTTCACAACTGAGCATAAACCGCTTCCATTGTTGAAAAGTGTGAAAAATAATTAGAGCCTTTACAGGCTTTACTGTCTAAAATATGCAGCTAGAGGAGTTGTAAAGTCAGTTTCAGATAGTATTGAGGTTTTCAAAATGAAATTCCCTGCCATAATGATATATATCTTTCCTTGCAGTTTCTCGGCACGCCTGAATTATCATCCTATTGTGAAGGATACTTTTTGAAGAACATGATGCTCCTCATTGAAAATGATGCCTTTAAACAGCTATTGTATGACAAGAATGGAGAAACAACGGGTCAGGATGTGCTAGGAGATTTACAGAGGACGTTAGCAACAAGGATACAATCGATACACCTATCTTCTTCCAAAGGATCTATAGTATAGAGATGAGATCTGCTACAGAGGACTATGTATAGTGTTTACTCAAGAAGGCTCTCATGAAGACTACAAGTCTTTCTGCTGGCTCAAGACAGAGACTTTTGAGGATAACCCTTCCAAAAACAGGTTAATTGGGGTTTTTTAGGACACCTACTCAGTAGAAGACTCTAAAGAAGAAAAAAGATGGAATGAAGTTATCAAATAGAAAGAAAATGAACTTTAGAAAAAAAAAAGACGTATATATGTATAAAAAAAAATGTACCTCGATGTAAATTTAGATGCCCTATTTAAATTGATATTTTGAATCCCTCAATGGTATGCACCTCCTTCTGTGTGCAAAAATAATAGACTCTATAGCAGAATGCTATAAGAGCCGTCCAATGACAAGGATCACCTACAAATTTTTAACGGTGAAGCTTTTTCAAGTTTTCATAAAAAAAACAAAATCAGGGGTGGTATTGTACGTAAAAAAAAAATCCAAAAAGTTGTATTTAATATACATATATATATATACAGCTTTTTACTTTGTTTTTCCTGACTGATATTTACATGGATCTCGACAACTGCTACAGTCTTCTCTGTTTAGGTTCTGTAGTTCCCAGACGGGCAAGATTTGGGAAAAAAACAGAGGTACTTTCAATATTAACTCTATTCTAAAACATTTAGAAATCGGCATGCCGGTAGTTTCTTTGGACAAATGAAGCAAACATGCCTTTGCATGTATTTGTCATTGTGCTTTTCCTTTTTTGCCAAGAAATATGCAGTTACTAGCTGAAAATCCATTTGTGAGCTACAAAAACAATTCTTGCTTCACTGTGAATACGTTCTTCGGTTGATCGTAGATCTTAGTTTCCCATGACGATGCTGAAGCGACACCTTCCTCTGTTTTTGTAATGTAAGATATTTGGTTTTTTTCATGCATTGTAAAGGAAACTCTAGTGCGTTGCCGTATTCTTGTACCACAAAGCCATATGTATCACTACAATACAAATATCCATTCTCTTGTTTTGTTGGTACTCTAGAATACACCACGGCCCCCAAACTGGGTCTTCACATGTATGTTTTATTGTACGTGTCAGATTAATCTCCTTGATGTGTTATCAGTAACACAGCATTGCATAGTGCCACGTTTACCCCCCACCCCTGACTCCATAGCTTAGCAATCGATTTGCATGTTCAGACTGACGTGAACATTTTGTGAGACTTTGGCCAACGACATTAGAATTACATCTTCAAGGGCAAAACTAATAATAATAAAAAAAAAAAACAGTGCCATTTTTCTTGTATACCAGCATGCCATGTTTTCATGCGGCTTCGGTGACAATGCCGTGTCATTTTGGGTACATTGTTTGAATATAAATGTCTGGTGCTGTTTGATGTTTATGGCTTAGGGAATCTCAAGTTACACAGGTATTAGGGTATCTAAGAACATCATATAAAGCTGTTTTATAGCTTTAGTCAGTCAGTACTTTTATGTGCCTCCCTGGTCAAGTATGTCAACCACATGTCCAATAGTTCACAATAAACTGCCTCGCAAAAATGCTTTTTAAAGTTAAAAGATGGCAGTATGACAACTTACCAATGAATTATAGAGGGCTTGTCAGTGTTGGAAATATAGTTTTAGGCCTTTAGTGGTTTAAAATAAAACCTTGTGCATTTTAATTTCAAAACCAAAAAAGCAGATGTAGCCGTAGCTATCTCAGCAGATGTGTTTTGTTCATCACACCGAGCTTAATGGAGATGACTCCACCTGGTATAGCCTGTATCACGTTCGGATAACCTCTGCAAATGTCCTGTGACGTGTTTGCTAACAATAAACTGTGTCGCGTTAAACTGAATCAAGTGTGTAAAGGAATAGAAAGACGCAGAACAATGTTGTGTTGGTTGAATTGGTGACACATTTGGCTGTAATTCTGATTCTGCCATTTGCATTAAAACTCCTTATAAAGCTCTGTAATTTGGTTTGGGCACCAGACATCCATTTGCCATACCCACCTGTTTGCAAATAGCACACACCTTCTTCCATGGGGAATCTTTTAGACATTGTTGCTTCTGAGATAACAATGGTTTATATTCACTGCTTGACTGTAATGAAACTAATGTGCACCTTAAAACGTTACCACTTTGAATCAACACAGCCTTAGAAACTGGTTACTAGATCACAATGTTTACATTTCTGCAGTAAAGCAGATACAGGAAAGAAAAACAAAATGGCTGCCCCCTAGTTCTTCGCTTGACATCAGTTTTTCTACATTATTGGTACAGAAAACATTTTAATAAATATATGACGTGATGCTAAAAGACAAGTGAGCTATTTTCAGACCTATTGGTGATAGATTCCTTTTAATGATGTCATTAAAAATTATTCTTCACGTGTTGACCGACAAAAGTTGTACTTAGTAGGTGGCTGTTTAAGTTGTTATTGCTGATGTGGATTAGAAAATGTTGCAATTAAATACATTACAGGCACCTTCAGGAAGAAACTGTAACATTAGCATGGACTCGGTTAATTAACCACCATATTGAATTTAATAAAAAAATATATTGACAGCTATATGGTGGCTGCTGTATTTATTGTCTTAAAACAAATATCAATGAAAATGGAAGGTCAATTGAAATGTTAAAGGGGTTGTTCGTCTTTAAATTAACTTTTAGTATGCTGAGACAATTTGCAACTGGCTTTCATTTTTTAGTAATTGAGATAGCTTTTTTTTTTTTTTACTCTCCAGATTGCAGTTTTAGAATTATGGTTGCTAGAGTCCAAAGCACACCAGCAACCATGCATTGATTTGAATAAGAGACTGGAATATTTATAAAAAGATAAGCAATAACAAGTAGCAATGACAATACATTTGTAGTCTTACAGAGCATTGTTTTTTTTAGTTGGGTTCCATTTGAAAGCTGGAGAAGAAGGCAAATGGTTCAAAAACTATTAAAAAAAGAAAAAACGAAGGACAATTGAAAAGTTGCTTAGAAATAGCCATTCTATACTAAAAATTTACTTAAAGGTGATCCACCACTTTAAGCTCAGTTCCACAAGGGCAAAAAACACCAATGGCTTCAGAAGGCATACATTGGATGGGAACAGTGGGAGATCAACACGCTTGAATGTTACAGTGCACAAGCACAGGTACAGTATGGAACCTGTTATCCAGACTGCTCGGGACCTGGGTTTTTCCAGATAAGCGTACTTTTCATAATTTGGATCTTCATACACTAAATCTACTTGAAAATCATGTAAACATTAAATAACCTCAATAGCCTTTTTATTCTTCCAGTAAGTATGCATTATATTTTAGTTTGGATCAAGTACAAGGTACTGTTTTATTATTACAGAGAAAAAAAAATATTTGGTTAAAATGGAGTCTATTGGAGACAGCTTTTCCATAATTCGTAGCTTTGCGGATAACGGGTTTCTGGCTAACAGATCCCATGCCTGTAGTAGAAACCACTATCAACCAACCAGAAAATACCAGGACACTCATACTGGGATGGAGCTCCTATTTGTGCACATCATGCACATAAAGAGAAAGTTGCAGCATTTGTTCATTATGTACCTTAGTACATGTGCTGCACCTTTGGTGGGAGAAATATTTTTGGCCAACAGATGCCCTTTAAGGTTATACAGTGAGGTTGACAGCTACCATGATTGGTTACTTCATTTGCAGCTTATGTGTTCTTTGGCTTTTTATCCACAGTTTATTCTGTCCTGGCTGGAAATTAGCTAGGCAATTTAAGAAATGTCATTATAAAGGCTGTAGAAGAATAATATCATGGCTGCTTGTCTATCCCACAGCAAAGGATTTTTGCTTAAAGCAATAATTAGTGATCCAAAAAAAGGTTGTGAACCAGACGACAACTCAAGAGAAGATAAAGCAGCATCCTTATAATTAGACTCCTATGAACAACACTCTTAGAATGTTGATACCTCTAGCTAAAATGAACATTGGGATAGTTAGGGTGAACAAGAATACAACAAGAGGGGCTTTTAAGATATTGACTGAGCCACTCATCTCAGTCTCATTATGATACCTCCCAACTTTGCAGAAATATAGATTTTGGACATTGTAAGCCACACCCTGGATGAACCCTGAACACTGCTCACACACCCATGATATTCTCAAATGTCTGCCCACATTTTCTATGGTTTGAAGATTAAGAAAGTATCTAAATTGGACAGCTAGGGGGCTATGCAATAGCCCAAAGCAGATATGTTAAAGGGGCTGTTTGCCTTTGCGTTGACCTTTAATATGATATAGATAGTGATATTCTGAAAACACTTTCATTTTTTTTATTATTTTGGGTTTTTTAGTTATTTATCTCCAGTTTGCAGTTTCAGCAATCTGGTTGCAAGCAAACATGCAGTTATTTGAATAATAGACTGGAATATGAAGAGGGCCTGAATATAAAGTTGAGTAATAAAACGTATCAATAAAAATAAATTTGTAGCTTTGCAGAGATTGTTTTTTAGATGGCTCATTGACCCCCATTTGAAATCTGGAAAGAATTAGAAAAAAAGCTAATAAATAACGAACACAACTGATGCAGAGGAAGGCAAAAAAACCTATTTGAAGCCTCTCCAATTTGCCTCAGAGGGGGAAAAAATTCTTCCTGACTCTGAAATGACAATCGGACTAGTCCCTGGATCAACTTGTATAATGAGTTATCTTCCATAACCCTGTATTCCCTCACTTGCTAAAAAGCCATCCAACCCCTTCTTAAAGCTATCTAATGTATCAGTCTGTACAACTGATTCAGGGAGAGAAATTCACATCTTCACAGCTCTCACTGTAAAAAAACCTTCTGAATATTTAGACAGAAACTTTTTTCTTCTAAACGGAATGGGTGACCTTGTGTCAGCTGGAAAGACCTACTGGTAAATAAAGCATTAGAGAGATTATTATATGATCCCTTTCTATATTTATACATAGTTATTATATCTCCCCTTAAGCACCTCTTCTCCAGTGTGAATATCCCCAATTTGGCCAGTCATAGTTAACATTCCCATACCTTTTTGCAGCTTAGTTAGTCTCTGGGCCCATTCTAATTCAATAATATCCTGTTTGAGCACTCTCTGCTTCACACAAGTCCAGTAGGGATGTGCAGGCTGACCCGATACCGGCCGGTATCTCCGCGGTTTGGGACGACCCCATCTTCCGGGTCGAGGGTTGAGCTCTTCTGACTGCTCTCCCGCTCGCAACTGCTGGCTTCATTTATTATAGGCATGCGCCTGCTTGCCCAGTCCCTTTTGTGATGTCATCGGTGGGACAGGGCAGCGCAGGTTTATTAAAGGAACTCAGAAGTCAAGTTGCACCATGCTTTACTTTCAAGACCATGTGACCATCAACCAGTTAGTGAGCAAACTAAAGGCAGGTTTTGAACTGTCTTCCTTTGTCCAAGTGTAATAATTTGAAGTAATGGGCAAGTACAATGGTAATCAACAGAAAGTGTTAATTCCCAAACACAAGATCCTGAGAATCTTGCTTCTTCCTGGCTGCATTTGTCCCCCCCTCCCCCCCACAGAGGCCTAGAGTCTGGTCATAATTCGCAGGCTAGTATTAAAATAAATTTTCTTGGTAATAGGGGAAGCTGCTTATATAAGATAACAGCAAGATGGCTGATTCAATGCAGGGTTTTTACTGGGCTATTAAAACATATAGAGGGTTTGCATCTTGTTTAAACTATAAATATATCTATGCAGAGCACCTATTCAGCCACTGAGCTAGAGGATGGCCCCACGTTGAATGATGGCATTATTTTATGTTTAAATGGAAGCCACTGATTTGTGTTCAGGCTAAGCTCCACTTTACATTCCTTTGTGAACTTGGAAGGTGTTTCTTTTCATCGCAAGTGGTAAATGAAATCTAAAATTGCTAGATCTTTATAAAAAAAATATAAAATATGTTTGTTCATGTTGGTGTTAACAACATGAATGATAAAAAAAATTGACTATATGTAAGAATAAGTAATTTGATTTTAGAATACCACATAATGTTATCTAAATATTCATTCTGGCAGCCTCTTTACAAAAAGGGTTATGCAGCAATCTCTTCATCTTGAACAAACGTATCAACAAAGTGTTATTCCTGTACCTAGAAGGGTCTCTATTATTTACATCTACTGCTCAAAAGATTGTGGTTTTCCTCCACGCAGGTTGCTGGAAAAAAAGATGAAGTCCCAATAAAAGCTCTGCATTCTGCTATGTAATAATTATCCCTACTCCGGACCTTTAAGAAAATGACTCTACAGTGGAGTCATTTATAGCAATTTATGTTAATACACATTTGACTTTATATGCATGGCGCATAACGGATAGCCAGCACAAAGTGAAGAGTAACTATGCTCTCTAGTGGCGACGCGAAGCAGTGTTTGTAAATTATCCCATCT
>CM044435.1:6731503-6752199 GCA_024363595.1 Xenopus borealis
GTTTCTTTTAAAAACTGTACACATTTTTTTATTAAAATATATTGGAGAAAGATTTCTTTTTCATTCAAGAAAGTAAAAATGGGATTTTTTCTTTGCCTTTCCTTGCCCTTTAAGGACGGCGAAAGCCACACCTACCTTTGCTTCATATTGAGACAGAGAAATGCTGTACTGCTTTCTACATACAACAGCCCTAATGAGCCATAAGCAGATATTATGCAGGGTATTATTATATGTGCACTGAGAATCTGATTATCTGCCACGCAAGGTGATTCAGACAATAGGTAAAAAGTATCTCCAGCAGTGCAAGAAAAAAATTAAGGGCTTCTAACTTATCCTAATACTGGCACATATTAAAGCCCATATCCTATATGGCTCATTAGTAAGTCTGCACTTGATTCCGCATATACATGATTAGTTAGCCTTTCAACTCATGGGTTTTACATATGTCCACTAAAGAGGAACTAAAACCCCAGTTGGGTTCTATGGACTTCACCCTGGAAGAACAACAGTTTTAGGGTTACACTTGCCATCACCTTTAAGTTAAATTTTAGTAGGTTATAGAATGGCCAGCTCTAAGCAACTTTTCAATTAGTGTTCTTTTTTTTATATATATATAGTTTTATAGTTGACTACAGCTTTTTCCTGCTTTTAAAGAGAATGTAAAGGCAAAAAAAATTTAAATCCCATTTTTTCTTTCTTTAATGAAAAAGAAATCTATCTCGTGTACCGTTTTTATAAGAAACCTGACTGTATGCGGTGAAATTCTCCCTTTGTTTTATTTCTGTGGATTGGTCCCCAACTGCTGTGCAGGGAAACAATCATGGGGCTAGACATATTGTCAATTTCCAAGCTGCCCCAAGTCATTTTACCTGTGCTCTAATCACTTCAATCACTCTTTACTGCTGTACTGCAAGTTGGAGTGATATCACCCCTCCCTTTTTTGCACTCCAGCAGCCTAACAACAGAACAATGGGAAGGTAACCAGATAACAGCTCTCTAACACAAGATAACAGCTGCCTGGTAGATCCAAGAACAACACTCAATAGTAAAACCCATGTCCCACTGCGTACTATTCAGTTACATTGAGAAGGAAAAACAACAGCCTGTCAGAAAACAGTTCTGGCACAAGTCACATGACATGGAATTTGGCAAAATGTCTAGCCCCATGTCCGATTTTAAAACGGAATATTAAAAAATTTATTGGCTGTTTTGAGAAATTGATTTCAGTGCACAATTCTGCTGGAGCAGCACTATTAACTGATGCATTATGCCTATCTATTTACCCATTTTTATTTCAGCCCTGTAGCATCAGCTTATATTGCAGACCAATCTCATTTTCTGCTGGATAATTAGTGACGACCCCTAAGCTTAGCTTCTCAACAGCTGCTCAGAGCCCACTGAGCATGTGAGTGTCACAGACACTTTCCAAGATGGTGTAAAAGCCGAACACTGGTTTGGGGCGCAGCATGTTGTGTTCGGCGCTTAAATGCATCTGGTGGGTGCAACCTCATTCCAAAGAATTGCGTAGCAAAACAGAACGCAGGGGAGCGCAGGTATGGACGCCCATGTGTAAAGGCCCTAAAGCTGGAAAGAGAAAGAAGAAAAAGGTAAAGCATGAATACACTTTAAATGTTGCTTACAGTTGGCCATTCTGTAACATACTAAAATTTTACTTAAAGGCGAACCACCACTTTAAAGTAGAACTAAACTCTAAAAATTAACATCGCTTAAAATATAATATATTATATACTGAACTTTTTGCACCAGCCTAAATGTTCAGCTTGTCAATAGCAGCAATGATCCAGGACTTCAAACTTGTCATATATTAAAAATTCTGTTTGCTCTTTTGAGAAATGGATTTCAGTGGATTTCAGTATGCTGGAGTAGCACTATTAATGCGTTTTGAAAAAAACATGTTTTATCATGACAGTATCCCTTTAACAAAGTTACAAGATGACTTTGAAAGCATAAATGATTTGTTTGATTAGACTTGTGGTGCAGTAAGTATATGTTTACGTTTAGTATACAAAATACAGCATTTCTAGCCTTATTCTATTTTACACTTTCCTTGTCCTTTAAATGGGGGTCACCGACCCCTTCTAAAAACACATACACTGTAAGCCTACACTTGCTGTTGCTACTTTTTTATAATTCATCTTTCTATTTAGGTCCTCACCTATTCATATTCCAATCTCTTATTTAAATTGATTAGTGGTTACTAGGGTAATTTGGACCCTAGTAACCAGATTGCTGGCATTGCAAACTGGAGAGTTGCTGAATTAAACGCTAAATAACTCACAAACCACAAATAATATTAAAATGAACACATAGTCCCAGAATATCACCCACACGCTGAATGGCTTATTAGCAATGCTTATTAAAGGGGACATTTGTACATTTCCAATTTTATCTGCGTTCAGAGAAGTATAATTTTCATTAACTCCAGCATTGCCTTTGACCACACAAAAGAAAATCCACCACGCGAGAAACAGCCTTGCGTAAGGGAAAAGACACAAATGCATTTTGTCGGTATAGTTTTCGCCGTGGCCGCGCCATTACCTAATCTTGAAACCGCTAGCATATTCATGCGGTAGTCTGCTTTTTTTTAAACTACGGTGAGGATCCACCTGTGTCCATACCCTAAGGGCAGAACTACATGGACGATTTCTCTCTGTTTTCTGCGCATCCAACGCTGGGAGTCAAAACGCATGCAACAAAAACAAGGTAAATAATAGAAAGTCGGATGTTGTCGCGGGGTTGATCCGATGCAACTGTTGGATGAAGACGCAGCTTGCAGCATTTTCATCCGTTGTGTCAACCTTGCGACACCATCGCGACTTTCCATTACTTGCCATACTTGTTGCCTTGTTGATGCTCATAAAACTGACCAAAATCTGTTCTGACCTAAGGGTCCTTAGATGCACACTGCTTGGCTGCACAGAATTTAGTACAGTCTGCAGCATGCTTCTCAATTTAATACAAAATTAGACACAAGATATGAATGTTTTATGAATGTGTTCTTCCAAAACCCCAGCTTCCATTAGCCTTTCTTTGCTGAACTCTGCCCTAATCCTTCCAATCTTCTCCATCATCACCATGCCCCCCCCATGCAGCATTTCTTTTTTCGGTTGACCCTACCCATGAATAGTGATGGGCGAAGGGCGAAGGGCGAAACTATTCCATTTCGGTTCTCCCAAAAATTGGCGAAAAATTAGAGAAATGAGTTGTGGCACGTTTTTGACGTGCGTCGCGTCATTTTCAGCGCTGATACGTTTTTTTTTTTTACGCCAGCGAATTTTCGCTGGCGTTTCACACATTTATTTGTGGGGGGCGAATCGCAGGAATTTGCCGCGAATTCGCGCCTGGAGAATAAAAATCGCCCATCACTACCCATGAATTCAATCAATTCATTTTATGGGGATAAATGATTAAAGTCACTGGGATCCTAACAAATTGGCACCTCCAGGTCCTTTCACTTTTCTTCTCCTTTAGTTGTTAATTGGTGATGTGAATAGGGTTGCCACCTTTTGCCAAATTTATTACCGGCCGGCGGGGGGCGGAGCTGAAAAGGGGCGCGACATTATGCAAAAAGGGGCGTGACCGACGCAAAAGGGGCAGAGCCACGGCGAGCGATCGGCAGAAGACGCGAGAAAGGTAAGGCAAGGCAAGGGCCTTTTTTAAAGGGGTATTATAAATTTACCGGCAGCTACATTGCCGATAAATTTGTAATACAGGCCCCAGCCTTGGCTGGTGTTTTACCGGCTAGGCCGGTAAAATACCGGCTGGGTGGCAACCCTAGATGTGAATGACTGAAACATGTATGGGGGGGGGGCGGGAATCAACTAAAATCGCATGAAAGCCGCACAGAGACCACCGGTGACTCTACCAGTATATCCCCACGTATCCAGGCTGCTACCTGTAGAAATTAGCGGACTCTGTATTAAAAACTCCTTTAAAACTGAACTCATATGGAATACACAGCCTGCAGGACTAGTTAGCAATTCATTTAGATGCATGCTGCAGACCTGACTTATTTATGTGTATTCATGCATCTAAATGAATTGCTAATTAGCCATGCAGGCTGTGTATTCCATATGTGTTTGGTTTAAAGGGGTGAGGTGGCAACCCTACATGGAAAGCCTCTTATCTTAAGCCCATTACATGTAGCGGTTAGCCATCTCCCCCTCTAACCAGACACAAATACCCCACACAGTAAATCAACAATAAATCTAGATGCTGCTGACCTCACTGATTTCCAGGAAGCCACGTAGCATTTAGGGTTGCCATCTGGCTGGTATTTTACCGGCCTGGCCGGTATTTCTGATGGTTGATCCCAATGTTATTAATAGGAAAAAAAAGCTAAATATAAAGGAAGGCCGGTATTTTTTTCAAGAAGAGGTGGCAACCCTAGCAGCATGTCTCTGACTGCTCATTAGCGATGCAGGATATATATTTTAAATGTGAGCCTGGTTATAGTTTATGTGCCTATATAACACAGAATCTTTGTAATAAGCCATCTATATATCAAGCTGCATAGGGTCAAGGAAAGGCTGTGGGTGTTGTTCAGTTTACAATAAGTGTGGGGGGGGGGGGCACACAATGTATTTTGGCCCTAATTAGGAGAGCCCAGCACTACTTTAGATAAGAAATGTTTCAGTAGAGAACAAGATCTTCCCATCCCCCCAACAGCACTGCATACGCTTCAAGCAAAGGCAGCAACTACGTCATACTCACTGCCATGTTCTCTTCCTGTCTCTTTCCCCTTCAGAAAGGGGCGGCAAGTTATTGTCACAGCAACCTGATCTGACAGCTCAGCCAGCCAATGAGAGGCAGAGAGTGCACAGCACGCCCACAAACAAAAGCATTCAACGGCTTCTCTGATGGGCACCTCACAGCCTATATATATATACAAATACTGTACATTAAGCCTCTACTGTACCAATGTCTCATACATTTATTATCTAATACTAAGCTTTTCATTCCCTGGTCATGCTCTGGTCCCGCCTGCATCCCTCAGACTACTCACTTCAGCCGGACATTACACACACAGGTGAAGGTTCTTATTTACAATGCTAATGCCTGATATACCAGAAGGAAACAGCATACCTCCCAACTGTCCCTTTTTTGGAGGGACAGTCCCTCTTTTGAGAGCTCAACCCGCTGTCCCTCATTTGTACTGGAAAGTCCCTCTTTTCTCTGCACTGAACAGCCAAAAAAAGAAACAAAGATTTTAACTTAATTGGCTTTTGGCAGAGAGCCCAGAACAGCTAACAGGTGCAAATAAGTTGCTTTTTAACATTTTTGAGATAAGAAAATAAGTAATTGTAACATTTTAGATAAGGAGAAATATTTTCAAACTTTCATAACCTGTCAAATTTAGTAAAATAAACATGATAATTAGGGGGTGTGGCCACAAAAATGGGCGTGGACACAAAAATTTTGCCGTGCTGTGGGCAAAATACATTTTTGTCCCTCTTTTTACTTCGAAAATGTTGGGAGGTATGAAACAGGGACACCCATGTGGCTCTCCCCACTGAAATGACTTAGCCCAAATAGCCGCTATATGAGTTATATGTGAAAGTACATGTAGAAGAGTCAAATACTATTTTACATAAGTTTGGATTCTTGAGGGGGTTACCCAGTTCCTACCATTAAACCCAAAACTGGAATCAGGGAATCTCTAACCGCTTTTAGGCATACCTCCCAACATTTTGGAAGTAAAAAGAGGGACAAAAATTTATTTTGCCCACAGCATGGCAAAATTTTTGTGTCCACACCCATTTTTGTGGCCACACACCCTAATTACCATGTTTATTTTACTAAATCTGACAGGTTATGAAAGTTTGAAAATATTTTTCCTTATCTAAACTGTTACATTTACTTATTTTCTTATCTCAGAAGTGTTACAAAGCATCTTATTTGCACCTATTAGCTGTTCTGGGCTCTCTGCCAAAAGCCAATTAAGTTAAAATATTTGTTTCTTTTTCTGGCTGTTCAGTGCAGAGAAAAGAGGGACTTTCCAGTACAAATGAGGGACAGTGGGTTGAGCTCTCAAAAGAGGGACTGTCCCTCCAAAAAAGGGACAGTTGGGAGGTATGTTTTAGGGTAAGGCCACAGCTTTTCCCATAAACATGTCTCTGTGGTATTTCTTGAATTACTATGGTGAATATTGAGGGGAGGGAAGGCAGCATCGGACTGGGCCGGCGGGACACCTGGAAAAAACCTGGTGGGCCTCGGCCCTCATGGGCCCCCGCCGACCCAGTCCCCCTCTCCTGATGTCCGGGTCCCACACCCCTGTTCTCCAGGCCCCCACTAAATAAAAGAAAATTCGGCGCCCGTAGCGCCTGCAAACAGACTTCGTGCATGCGCACTAGGGTGCACTGCTGTGCTCGCCAATGTTCCCACATGGGGAGGCCAGAGGTTTGTAACCCGTTGGGCCCCCCCATCGCCAGTCCAACCCTGAGGGAAGGAGCTCATGTGCCTCATTCTGCTAAATGTGACTGACCAATTGTGTGATGTGGTAATTAATATGCTGGGGGGATGCTCAAAATCAGCAAGGTCAGGGTGGGGTAAAGCTCAGTACAGGTGACAAGACAAGTTTTGTGGAGGCACTGCTAATCAGGGCCGCCATTAGACATCACAGAGACCCGTACAACAAAATTTTTGGGGGGCCCCCTGGGCCCCACCTTCCTTGACCACAAGCCCCACCCCAGATCCCTCCCACTACACACCACAGTTAAAAGACCACACAAATATCAGGTAACTCCCCACACAAACAAGTAATACAAAGCTATTGATTGTCAGGGCCCCCTTATAAGTTAAAAAAAAACTGTGGTGCCAGGGCCCCCATAAAAGTATTTTTTAAAAACTGGTGGTCAGGGCATCCTTATAAGTTGAAAAAAAAAATGGTGTCCAGGGCCCGGCTGATACAATAGATAGCTTTAAGAAGGGGTTGGATGGTGTTTAGCAAGTAAGGGAATACAAGGTTATGGGAGATAACTCATAGTACTCAAAGTTGATCCAGTGACTTGTCTAATTGCCATCTTGGAATAGGAAGGAATTTTTTCCCCTTTGAGGCAAATTGGAGAGGCTTCAGATGTTTTTTTTTTACTGCCTCTGGATCATCTAGCATTTAGAAGGGTTAAAGGTTGAACTTGATGGACGTGTGTCTTTTTTCAGCCTAACTTACTATGTTACTATGTTACTTTTTTTGCAGGAACTGGCACCTTTGTTTGCTTATAGTAAGCACCAGGGCTGGAACTAGGGGTAGGCAGAGTAAGCATGTGCCTAGGGTGCATAGCTGGGGGTTGGGGCGTCAGGCACGTACCTTCTCTGGCTCCTACCCCTAGTCCGGTCCCCTCTTTCCTTTCTGGACTGTCCGCTCGTCAATTTGCACATCACCAGCCTCTGTGTGCGCATCTATTTGCACATGCGTGCCCCCCTTCGGCACCATGGTCAGCCAGGTTGCCTAGGGCACCTGCCAGCCCTGGCCCAGGTCTGGTAAGAACGTACATATGGCAGTATGGTACTCGTATTACAGGAGAGGACAGCAATACAATTTGAAAATCGCGTCGCCGCGTGTGAATAGGCGCAGGCGACATTAGCGCTAGTGGGTGCAAGATATGAGCAAGCCATTGAAGGAGATTAGTCGCCTCAAAGACATGGTGTTTTGTCGCCAGACAACGAATCTCCTTGAATCTTCTCGTCTGGATGAGCCCTAAGATAGGCATGGACTTGTACAGAAAGTGCTGCATTAAGATATACAATGTATGGAAGACATGTACCCCCCCCACCCCCCTTTCTTCTTCTGTACCCACCTCTACCCCTTTGGGTTTTTTTTTTTTTTTTTTCTTGTATATTTTCTCTGTATGCTTATACTAAAATGCTCAATAAAACTTTGATAAAAAAAATATATCAACTAAATTTATCAATTTAAAACCGATTACAGAGTACCCCCCACCCAGTGCTGCTTTATAAGGACAAAAGAAGGTGAAAAATTAGACTTTACACTTCAATGTTACAAAATAGAAAGAAAATGGAAAAAAATATTTATTTCTGAAACCAACTAAAATTTAAAAAGTGTGGAAGGTTAACAACCCATTTAAGAGAAAATAAATCAATGTTAAACAGGAAATCCATTTGGATTACACAGATCACAAGAAAGGTTGTAAGAAGGGTATGGTTTATTCCGGCCCAATATCCCTCCAATCATAGTTACATAAAAAGACTGAAAAAAGACACGTCCATGAAGTTCAACCTTTTAAGTCTATATATATGACCTGCCTAACCGTTTGGTCCAGCAGAATTGATCCAGAGGAAGGCAGAACCCCTTTGAAGCCTCTCTAATTTGCCTCAGAGGGGACTCCAATTGGCAATTGGACCAGTCCCTGGATCAGCTTGTTCTTTGAGCTATCTTTCATAACCCTGTATCCCCCTGCTAAAAAGCCATCCAATCCCTTCTTAAAGCTGAAGTTAACTTTTACTGGCCCAATCAAGGTAGAATTAAAAAAACAAATAACACATTTGTTAAAGGGATATTGTCATGGGAAAAAAAGGTTTTTTTCAAAATGCATCAGTTATCAATAGTGCTGCTCCAGCAGAATTCTGCATTGAATTCTCAAAAGAGCAAACAGATTTTTTAATATTTCATTTAAAAAATCTGGTGGGGCTAGACATATTGTCAATTTCCCAGCTGCCCCAAGTCATGTGACTTGTGCTCTGATAAACTTCAATTACTGCTTTACTGCAAGTTAGAGTGATAACAGCTCCCTAACACAAGAGAACAGCTGCCTTTTAGATCTAAGAACAGCACTCAATAGTAAAAACCCATTTCCTACCACGTTCCATTCAGTTACATTGAGAACAGCCTGCCAGAAAGCAGTTCCCTCCTAAAGTGCTGGCACAAGTCACATGACCAGGGGCAGCTGGGAAATTGACAAAATGTCTAGCCCCATGTAAGATTTCAAAATTGAATATAAAAAAATCTGTTTGCTCTTTTGAAAAATGGATTTCAGTGCAGAAGTCTGTTGGAGCAGCACTATTAACTGATGCATTTTGAAAAAAAACATGTTTTCCCATGACAGTATCCCTTTAACCTTTATCTGCAGTGGGGGAGACTATTTTTCAATGTATTTGATAGCAGTCAACAGGTCCGTATGTGTGGCAAGGCCACAAAGGCCAGGCCTAGGGGGGCATTAATTCAGGGACAGTGTGCCGTCCAGCCGCCTAATTATGGGCACTGTACATGCATGGGAGATTTGTGATTCTCCTGCACACCAGTCTCCAGGAGAGCAGAAAGGAGAGGAAGACTGCGAAGGGGAGGGTGGCGGGATAGGAAGGGGAAGTAAACCGATGGAAGGGGTTGGGGCTACAATCACAGCTGGCCTAGGGGTGCCCAGAAATGGTCCCCAGGGTGCATTGTAATGCACAGTGGAACATGGGTCAGTTTTGCCCCTGCACATTAAATCCTTGTTCTCCACTAGCTTTTTGATCAGCCTGAAACAGTTGTTACTGTTGCCAATTCAGCAATCACTTCTGAACAGGATGTTTTAAATCTTGGATTGCAGCCTGTAGAACCTGTAGATTAGTGCCAAACTGGAATTCTACAAGGCTGGTTGGAGAGATGCATGCTGGGTTTCAGGTTGTGACTGTGGGCTGTATTTTTCCTTGCTTATTCCTTAACAGCCATAATCTTCTTCCTCAGTCGGGAGACAATAGCATTTTGTGCTGGTAAAATATCCTTTTTGGGGGCTTGACTGGGACTATTGGTTTTTCTATGATTGAATAATAAACATAAAATTAACAGCCAGAAGTAGCATTAGGCCAAGCTCAAGATTGGTCTTTACAATGAAAAATAACCCTATTGTTCTTCCTTATGCCATAGGTTCCAGTCTGTGGTGCAGGCACTCTAGTGGTCAGTTTTTATGGTGCCATGGTCTGGAAGCCACAGTTCAATAACACAATAAAATTAGCTTTGATTGGTTTCTAGAGCTATAGTTAACCCATTGTTGAGCTGTACTGGCATGTGCAAGTGCTACTGCATGAATTTGGCATTACTTCCATCATAAATAAATAAATAAAACCCCCATAAAGTTTTTAATAATATTTTCAATGGAAAGTATTCCCTGAAATTACATTACTTACAACAGGCAAGTAGTGGGTAATATGGGTAGAAATTCAGAATTTTATACACTGAACCATACCAGCCCAGAGGTTCTATATCAGTAATTATCCAGGCCTTCACAGTTGTCCCCAGCATCTTCCCATGTTAGATTCTGTTAAGTTAGACCATCTTTTGTGTGCACATTTTTACATATCACTCCTAGGGCTATGTAAAAATGTATTCAAGTACATAGTCCCCTGTCTCATAAGTAATTCAGTATATAAGCAAATGCATAAGTTAACAAAGACTGGGGTTTTTAGTTACAATATTATGATCATAAAGTTGATAAGCCACCATACCACGTCAATGTAAACCCCACATGGTGGTCCCTAACGTATTTACCTCTGGTCATAGTATAAAGGTCTAGTGCCTCTCTGCATAATCTTTTGTGTGTCAGTGGCACTGCACATGCTCAGTGTGATCTGGGCATTGTTGGGAAACTAAGATTAGAAATCATCAAAACCTTAGAAGAAGTGAAGTTACGCCAAAAGCCTGTGGCTAATTCCAGGTGATACTTTAGCACAGCCATTGAGGGTTGGTGAAACAATGGTAAATGGTGAGCAACACTCACCATTTACTCAATTCATATAAAACTTAAAACTTTCCCGGTGGTCATAGCAAGTTTCTTCTTCATGCTTCAAATTGTGCCGAGAGACAGTTTCTCTGAGTGTTCCATGAGCTCTTGTTGTACTTGTGCTGAAGTCATCATGTTATTTCCTTAAGGACAGTGGCACAAGCTGCTACTGGGGGAGATTGGTCACCTAGCGACAAATCGCTTCTTCTTCGGGCGACTAATCTCCCCAAACTGCCTTCCCAGCTGGCTTCGTTTTGGCAAAGTCAACCAAAGTTGCCACACAAGGAAATTTCAGAAAACAAAGTGTCCGAGTGGCATTCCGGGAGATTAATTGCCCGAAGAAGTAAATTGTCACAGGGTGACTAGTCTCCCCAAATAGCAGTGTCTGCCACCACCCTTAATGATCACCATCACACGCTTCATGTTGAACCTACAGTAAGAATGAGAATTTCAAACTAGGGATCTGCATCCACAAAAATGAATTTGTTCAAAAAGCAAAAAAAAAAAAAATTAGAGTAACAGAACGGGTGATTGATGATGCCTAGGGACGTGGCAATAATGTCAGATGGCAGGAATGATATGGCAGGTAGTGGCCCAAATCAATAGTAATTGTAGGAGAGTTTTATCCTGGTTTCAGAAGGTACCAGACCACTTGCTGACACACTTTGCAGGCCCAGTTGTAAGAGGTATTATCTATGTAAATATTATCTCAAGCCTAAGTTTATGTACTATCCCAAGTACAACATGACTGCCAGGGGGGCACTGGGGTGCCAGGGATTTATTATTTGGGATTCTTTGTAAAGCACTGGGCTTCCATACACTTTAGCACAGCGCAGGACAAATGTAATCATGGTTCCAGTAGCATACCCCTGAATTCTGTTAGGAGTAAAACTTTTCTTGATAATTCCTCAACCATCTCAATCATTTCTCCAGAAATTTTCTTGGACATCTTCATGTTCTCCATGTTCATGGTCTGCAGAAAAGCTATTTAGTTATTAGTAACATTATTTGGTCAATCATGTTGCTTTAAACCTATGGTTTGCAAATTCAGTCCAAAAAAGGATCAAATTGACCTGGTTGATAAGAGTGTGGGCAGATTTAAATTGCACTTTATGTTACATTGTAGAAAAAAAAAAAGATAGAAAAAATAGACCAACTTCAAACTGGCTAAGGATATCCTTTTCTCCATGATATGGAAAGTTATTTCAAAGATGAACTTTCCCTTACATGAGTATGAGAGGGAGCTGCTATATTAAAGTCACTACCATCTGTTTTTAGCTATTAAATCCTGACTTTTATTATGGGGTAGACAGCAGGACTTAATTTTTATCCCTTTGTTCTACAGATCTCAGACTGCTAAACAGCTAGGGATTAATCACCCTAGCAACCATGGAGCAGTTTTGAAATTAAAAAAAAAATGGAAGATGAATATTAGAGAGCCAGAACGTAAAATAAGAATAACAATGACATTGAAGCCTCATGGTATCTCTGTTTTTATTTGGGTTACCCAGGGGTCAGTGACTCCATAAAGTATTATAGCTGCAGGCTGGAGGGATAGCAAGGATGATCATTCCAGAACTATGCCAACTAAAAAATTGAATATGAAGCAACAAAGTAAAGGTGAACTTCCACTTTAAAATGAAAAACTACATTTATTGAATGTCTTTCATACATACAACATACTTCTCAATAATGTAATTTCTCTGGTTTTATTGTACTTGTTGCAAACAACTGTGGTTCTAAAGTATGGCAACAAAAATAAACATGCTTCTGCCTTAAAGAAAGTAAACAAACACAAATTCAAATGAAAGTGCCGCCTAAGTGGATCACAGGCCTGGGACACAACCTGAAACTGAATTCAAGGAGTGGGGCTAAAATATTGGCACTATGAATTAGGGTTTCCTTGTCCTTTAAGTAGAAGATACTAAATTGTGCAGAACTATAGGTTCCTTGCAGGATGCTGCCACTTTGCACAGTGATTTGTCTAAGTTGGGAAACTGGGCAGCAAACTGGAAAATGAGGTTCAATGTTGAGAAATGCAGGTTATGCAAAAATAATATAAATGCAAGTTATACAATAAATGGCAGTGTTACTGCGCATGTGCAAATCTGCACAGTGCTTATAAATATAAATTTAGAGTCAACAATGTTTCTAACCATCGCCTCACGCTCTACAGTCTAAGCCGGGGCCCAATGATTGCAGTTCCCAGCTATATGTACACACACAGATATATAAAGAAAGAATAATCTTGGCACACACCAAGCTATCTGCATGCAGTTGTAAAGGAAAATACATACAACACATACAAATTTATATGAGCATTGGGCATCTTTTTAAAATACATTTCCTCCATCCTCTATGCGACAGGAGAGTTCCAATAGTTATCGTGAGACCACGATTGTCTCAAAACGATCGTTTAAATGCCTGATGTGTCCATCAACTAAAAAGACCATTTCAGGCGATATTGCAGCAAAACCGAAGGATCGCAGTCTGCTTTGCCCTGCAAACATAGGTAGATTGCATGGGGACTGATAAAGATTTTCTAACCTGGCTTTCAGACCAATGTCGGACGAAAAATGGTAAGATGTACGATCGTTTGTATCCCACTAACCGCACGATAATTTGACAGATTGGTCGGACTTCCCTAAGATCAGTCGTTTCGCAGAGAAAGATCTTTGCATCTATGGGGAGCTTTAGGAAAGGGAAACTAGGCTACTGTTGCTGCTGGTTGCCCTTTTACTAGATGACTGGTTGCCTCATTACTATTAGCGATGCACCGAATCCACTATTTTGGATTCGGCCGAACCCCCGAATCCTTCCCGAAAGATTTGGCCGAATACCGAACCGAATCCGAACCCTAATTTGCATATGCAAATTATGGGTGGGAAGGGGAAAACATTTTTTATTTCCTTGTTTTGTGCCAAAAAGTCATGTGATTTAGCTCCCTGGCCCTAATTTGCATATGCAAATTAGGATTCGGATTCGGTTCGGCCAGGCAGAAGGATTCGGCCGAATCCGAATCCTGCTGATAAAGGCCGAATCCTGGCCGAATCCCGAACCGAATCCTGGATTCGGTGCATCCCTAATTACTATAACATCAAAAGGAAAGTATATAAGAGGAGCCCGCCTTAACTACAGATGTGTGTTGATTTGGGTCTGTCTTTTGTTAGGTGTCTCGTTGAAATGACCAGGATGGGGAAACACCTAGCTGTCACACTAAACTGCCCCTCGTTATATTATTTAGACTGGAGTTATGAAGTCCGTATGTGCCTGTATGTCTGTATATTGCTCTAGTAGTCTAGTTTGCCCCTTCATATCATGTAATACTAATTAACCTTTAGCTATAACATAGCTGCATAAATTACAAGTATATGATTGATTAGCTAATGCCTTTAGCATAAATTGGACACTAGGAAAATCGCATTCCTCTATTTTGGAGATTTTTTGGGGTAATGGGTTTCCATATTTATACACTATATGCCAGTGATCAGTGATATTGCTCACCAACCCCATGGATATTGTTTCCAGTGGCCTTATAGGAGAACCAAACCCATACTCTAAAAAAAAAAAACCTTCCCCCCCCGTAGACCCCCCTCCCTGCTCTCCCCAGGAGTTCATGGCAGCCATCTTCTTTTGTAATCCTCATGTCCTCTTTTAGCTCTTCGGTGATTCCCGTGAGTTTCAGTGCGTGCGCAGAAATGTTGTCAATACATAAAGATTACCAAAGAACAAGAAGATGGCTGCCGATAATCTCTGACGCCTGCATCTGCCATGAGGGGTGAGTAAGCATTTCCCTGTGGTTGGGGGGAGTTGGGAGGATGGTCTACAGGGGTATAGGTTTTTTTTTTTAAAGTATGGGTTTGCTTCTCCTTTCTGTATGTTAAAGCGGACCAATCATAGCCAAAATCAAACACATATTAACAATGTGACCAGTACAACCTAAACATGTTTAATCAAACTACATGTACAGTTTTTTTGAAAAAACTGCAGTTTTTAAAAAATCCCATACTTTGTCACTGACTACAACCTGCAAATGAGCTACCCAGAATGCCTAGCTTTAGTAAACTCTAGAAGTATCTAGAGAAGGCAGCATTAACACAGAAGTTTGGCAGATTTCAAAATAGCTTAGAAGGTTTATTAGGCAAGCAAGGAATTTCAACTGAGCATGTGCGAGATTTCAGAGCTACAGTCGGCTGTGAAGATATAGGTAGGAGGAGTCAGTGAAATCCAAGATGGCTGCCTCAGCTAGAACTGCAGTAGAGATAGGGGAGATTTTGCAGAAGGTATAGTGAGCTGATCATTTACATTATACAAACAATTCTAACTGTTTTAAAAATCATATTTCTTGAACTTTCACATATTGTATTTACTTAGTAAATCATTTTAGGTATGATTGGTGCCCTTTAAGTATGTGCTTAGTATTACTGGATGCAAATACCTGAAAACTTGCAGCAAAACTTTATTGCATGTTGTAATATGATCAAACATTTCAAGACCCAAATGGCCATTCCTCAGTGATGGTGTACCATTGCGCCTGTACAGGGAACCACACAGTGCCTCATACAAGGGAAACTCAGAAAGGGAAATATACCCCACCATATAAGGCTTTAATAGAAGAGTCCTTTAAAATATTGACCAAAAAATCCAATAATTAGTCCAACCAAGTGTTAATTAAGATCCTTAATAACATTATTCCCATTATTGCCCAACTAGTGCAAGAAATGAAACCACATTTATTGAAATCGCATATAATACACATTCTGCACTTGCCATTTACTATACAAGGGGGATAACGGATATTAATTACTTATATTCACTGACTAGATCTAGGAGATGGACCTCTCTATGTAAAATGTATATCACAGAATTCTATCCTTCTTCAAAGTGGGAAGGAGAAAAAGAACATATGTAACTCTTTTAAAATTACAAAAAGAAAATTTCTGCTTTAAGGGCAAAATTTTGTTGCAAAAAAAGTGACCCGTCCCCACCCTCCACCCACACCCACTTTCTGGCTTTCTTCTATAGGCAAGCAGGCGCGCGTCTATATAAGAAGAAAACAGAAACCGGCACCCGCGAATAGGGGTGCGACGTCGGGTCCCACGGCCGCAGGTATTGGGCCGGCCCACACATCACTAGTGTATTGCCAAACAGAGCCTCTTGTAGGCTGCCAGTCCACATATTGCATGCCAATAGTAAATCAAGGGCATTAATTGGCACACCCCCCCCAGGACATTTTTCTGCTTGTGTTGTTTACAGATAAAGGATCTTTCCGTAATTTGGATTTCCATACCTTAATACTAGAACTTTCACTTCACCCATTGATAAATAGGCCTTTCAAAATCCCATAGAAATGAATGGAGAGAGGCGGAATTTCACTCTAGTGGCGGAACTTCACTCTTTGATAAATTTACCTCTATGGGAGACGGCCTTTCCATAATTCAGAGCTTTCTGGACTATTTATCTGTACCAGGAAGTGCTGACTTCAGTGAAAAACAATCAGTATTCAGTGGTATGTTAGCCAGTTGCTTCTCATTGTGCCCAGCTTCAGGGCTGGATTCACCCTGTGGGAATAACCTGGTGGTACCCGATCCTGTTGTGCCCGACTGTCCCAGGCACGATTTTGGGTTGAGTTGTGAGTTGGTGCTTAGTGGGACTGCATTGCTGTCAATCAGTCATTGGGAATGGAAAGAAAGGGGAGTAGTGGGTGGCAGCAGAGTAGTGCAGGGGGTAGTGGGCCCTTGATTCAGAGCAGTTCTAAACTGGTGATATCTGCTGCAAGTTACCATAGAAAGTCACTATCTATTGGGCTGGTGGAGGGCTGTTTAGGCTTCTGTGTACCTGAAATGCCTGGTCTTATTTTTAACCCTAATCCAGACCTGAATCATGTAAAAAAGGTTCACACAATTCTCTGTTGTGCCCTTACACTGAAACTACAAAATGAAAACTCTTATTCTATATTTTCTAACATTTTAGTAGCATGTTGAAGCAAATTTGGGCATCACACAGCAAACGAACGAAGCTGACCAACAACATGGCCTTAAATTTAGACTGTAAAGTATAAACCGACTGAGTGTAGGAAGGGAACTGAAAGGAATGATTGTGTATTAACTGTGTATGGTGAATGGAGTCCTTTGTTCAAGCGGTCAGAGAGACACTGTTTTAAAGCCTTGTGTGATCTTGAGTTGAGTTAAGTCTTGTAAAAATATATATATGTGTTTGCTGTCACGCACAAGCTTAATTCCTGGAGATTTGTGTGTGGCCCTAGGGTTGCCACCATTTCTGGAAATAATGCTGCCCTTCCTATGTGTGTTATCTTTCTACCTATTAGTAGGGCTCGAATCACAGAAGGCGGAATTCAGAAAGTGCACCATATCTGGGATCCAATCTGGAAAAAAGTACACACATACAAAATAAGGACATGAAAACTGGGATCCTCCAGCTGTTGTTGAACTTGCAGTATCTTCTAACCTAAAGACTAAAGGTGGCCATTGACGTAGAGATCCTCTTGTTTGACGAAGGCTCTAACGGGCTCCATCAGTCCACATGGCACTCGGTATGACCATCAAGATTAAAGGGATCATAGTTAGAATTAAGAAAATTCTGTTCATTTGTCTCTGCCAGTATGACTAAGAACAAGAATCCATTTTTTTACTGAAAGAATTGGAAATCCACAGAAATTCCTTCAATTCGAATGATTGCTAGGAGTGTGGAACTAAAGTACCAACAGTGTCGGACTGGCCCACCAGAATACCAGGAAAACTCCGGGTGGGCCAAGGTGTCAGTGGGCCCTCATGCTACTAAACTTTTGGCCTATTTCATGGCCATTGCCTATTTCTATGAGAACAAAGAGGCTAAATAGATGGAATAATTGATTATAGTATGTAAAGAAAACAAACTAGGACAATAGAGGTTGATTGAGGAGATGAAGAATATTAGTACTGAGTGGGCCCCTGGTCTAAGGCTTTATGGTGGGCCCCTGGTCTAAGGTTTTCGGGTGGGCCCCTGGTGTCCCAGTCCAACACTGAGTACCAATGTGAGAAAATGGCAGCAATAGCTACTAATAAGATATTCGATAGGAACTGGGAAAAAATGATCTGGCACTAGATATGGGGTTAAGATGTTAATAACCTATGATGTGAACTGTTGGGCCAGTAGTGCTCCCCTTTCTCCCAATCCCCTTCTTTCTGTTTGTTTTACCCTTGTGTTTTCTTTTCTTTTATTACAGTATTTCCTTATGTTAAAGTCCAAAAAACTAATAAAGAGTCACATTGCAAAAACAGGCAGAGACAAATGAACAGAAAAATGTCAGATTTTATTAATTCTAACTATGATCCCTTTAATCTTGATGGTCATAACGATTGCCATGTGGACTGAGGGAGCCCGTTAGAGACAGAGCAGACTTACATAGTTACATAGTTACATAGTTAAATTGGGTTGAAAAAAGACAAGAGTCCATCAAGTTCAACCCCTCCAAATTAAAAATCCAGCATATACATACACACACACACACACACACACATCTCCACTCTTTCAAACACAAACCATATATGCCCATAGCTATACTAACTGTAGAGTTTAGTATCAAAATAGCCTTTGATATTATGTCTGTCCAAAAAATCATCCAAACCCCTCTTAAAAGCATCAACAGAATGAGCCATAACAACATCACCCTGCAGTGCATTCCACAACCTCACTGTCCTCACTGTGAAGAACCACCTACTCTGTTCCTTTAAATGAAAGTACTTTTCTTCTAGTCTGAAGGAGTGGCCTCTGGTGATCCTCTTTATGGGTAAAAAGGTCCCCTGATATTTGTCTATAATGTCCTCGAATATATTTGTAAAGTGTAATTATGTCCCCTCGTAAGCGCCTTTTTTCCAGAGAAAACAACCCCAACCTGGACAGTCTCCCTTCATAATTTAAGTCTTCCATCCCTCTAACCAGTTTAGTTGCACTTAGTCTCTGCACTCTCTCCAGCTCATTTACATCCCTCCTAAGGACTGGAGTCCAAAACTGCACTGCATACTCCAGATGAGGCCTTACTAGGGATCTATAAAGAGGTATAATTATATTTTCATCCCTAGTAGCTTAATGGTGTATCATTTCCAGGGGGCTTCATCTGAAGGAACACAGGAAAGACATTCTGATGCAGTTCTGCACCTTTCATGGAACAAACAAATCAGGTGATTAATTTAAAGCCTGAGCGATCACTGAGTAATTTAATCATACTACTGACCCCAGCCCAGAGTACCACAGAGTACTTTCATTATTACTGAATACTTGTACTTGTCTTTCTGTTCTACTCAATACTTCTATTCTTCTTAGTGTTCTTGGTCTGCAATTCCAATTGTACAGCCACTATGGGGTAAATTTATCAAAGAGTGAAGTTCCGCCACTAGAGGGAAATTCCGCCGCTCTCCATTCATTTCTAAGGGATTTTGAAAGGCCTATTTATCAATGGGTGAAGTGAAAGTTCACCCTTTGATAAATACGCCTTTAAAAATCCCATAGAAATGAATGGAGATTGGCGGAATTTCCCTCTAGTAGCGGAACTTCACTCATCTTCACTCTTTGATAAATATGCCCCTATATGTATGATTAGAATGACCTATATATCATTAAGCAACAACCACAGCAAGACTGATCAGTAATCAGAATATGCAGACTGCACTGGGTCTGTTGATTCCAATTTCTACACAGTCACCAGTTGCTCTACAGGGAAACAAAGCTGCTTAAGGTCAGGGAAGTAAGGTGGGGGCTCCCCCTTGCCGTTTGAAAGTATGATAATTTCCCTGCAGGCGCAGTATCTTTCAGAAAAGATTCCGATGTGTCCATCTGGTTGTCCTTACTGTTATCTACTGACAACTGCCTACTTCCAATGGAAACTTTTCCTTTATTATCCTCTGGCCAGTAAGTATCCACTGGTAGATGCTGCTCCATGTAAATCAAATTCTGGTCCTGTGGCTGACTGATTACAATGTCACACTTGGTGTTTTATATAAATTCCTCCAATTTCACCTTAAAATTTTCTATCACTTGTTTTAACCTCATAAGAACGAGGGGAGACTAGGCGTAGCACTTGTGCTTTTTCATACCAGGTAGATCCGTTCCAAATTCTGACCTCATCTCCAATTTGTTAATGTTAATTTGTTAAGTGTTTTGCACTTTTGTTATAATTTTTCTCTTGTCTCTCACATGTTTTGTGTCTGTTGTCTGTACAGTTTATGTAGGGTCTTATCATTGTGGTAACACTTAAGTTCCAATGCAGGTCATTTTGTCTGTATTTGTCTTGCAAGTAATTACTCTTCTGGAGATTTGTCTCCTTCCAGGGCTGTTGCTTTGTAATTTAAGAGAGCCACTTTTGGGTCCTGACCTGAATGAACAGCATTTTCAACAACAACTGTTTTATAATCTTTATTCCAAACTCTGCAAGCCCATTAGTCTTGGGTGTGAAGTGATATGCTTGAATCCAAACTATTCTGGGAATCTTACAAAGTCTTTTCCTATAAACCGATAACCATTATCTTTTCTTACTTCTCTAGGTATTCTATATCTGCAGAATGATGTACTGTTTTTTAAAATCTGAACTTCTGGATAATTGGAGTATGCGTCTAATATTGCCAAATGCTCCTTTCCATTCAACATGAATTTATCAACTCAAACTGTATCCCAGGCACCCCATGGCATTTCTCTCTGTATTAGGGCTCCATTGAAAGTGCTGGAGCAAAGGTTTGGCAAGTTGTGCAGCTTGTTATAACTTGAGCAATATCCTCATTTATAGAGGGTCAAAATAAGGATTCTTTTGCCTGTCTTTTGAATTTTCTAATTCCAAGATGCTCTTCATGTAGCATGTCCTTTCACAGAGATGAAGGCACAACAATTTGAGTTCCTTTGATCAATACTCCATCCCATGTAGAAAGTTCATCACAATATTGACGATATGTCTTTGGAAGCTATTTTTTG